>JAOTQQ010000012.1:87644270-87746503 GCA_026546715.1 Gallinago undulata
ACAGGTTACCCAGGGAGGTCATGGATGCCCCATCCCTGGAGGTGTTCAAGGCCAGGCTGGATGGGGCTTTGAGCAACATGCTCTAGTGGGAGGTGTCCCTGCCCATGGCAGGGGGGTTGGAACCCGATAATCTTTAAGGTCCCTTTCCAACCCAAATGATTCTATGATAATAGCCCTTTCAGAAAAGCATCAATATGTTTAAATAAAGATACTAGCTTAGTAAAAGCAAATACACTGCAGTACTTCCCTTCAGATAAGAAATAAGCAATGTTTAATTGCGGTAACCTCTTTGCACTGATGGAATCAGTCCAAGAACTGGAAAACGAAAAACCCAAACAAAAAAAACCCCACAGTTCACCAAAAAAGCTTTCAAGTTCATTACCACCAGGGTCATCATCCCAGAGTAAGAGTGCCTGATACTGGTATAGCCTGTACTCTTACAAGAGAAAGTTAGAGTAGTACATTTATACTACTTCAACAGGCATAGTAAGTGTTATAATCTATGTAGTATTCAACCTCCCCTTCAATCACATATTGTGGAATGGTCCCATTGCCAGGCAAGGGAATGCTAAACTATGTGGATGTGAAGAGCTGGATTCCACAAAAGGAGTGGCCATTGGGGAACAGGAGAAACCCTGCTTTACCCTCTGGGTCCTGTTTTCTTTTTAAGGAGCACGCAACTTTTGTGAATCTTGCTACTGGGTACATTTTGTAAGGCAGAAAGTAATTCCATTATAGATTTCTCTCTCTCTTCAGCTAACAATTTCTTTGTAAGATCAGCAAGTAAAGTTTCCGTAAGGTCAAAATTGGCTTTCACCTTCTACAGACCCAACTGGTCTTTCAAGCAGTTTAATAGCCTTTATCTCATGAAAACATTTCAGTTGTGTGGGTGGCTCCTCTGACTCCCCTTGCATTATAAATATATCTGCAAGCCCTGCAGACAGCACAAGGCACACATTATACAGCACAGTCACCAAGTGACATTTTTATGTTGAATACACATAGATTACAGGAGCACATGCCAAAGATAACATCTATCCTCTAGTGCCTATCAAAGCTATGGAGACCAAATCAGCTCACGAGGCAGCCAGGCTGATTCTGTGACAATATCCATGCAGCTTCAGCTTCGCTCCTCCTTTAGGTGCATCATAGCACATTTTCTATGCCTGTTACACTAGTTGTGTACACATTCTTCCAAGTAGAGCTAGTCCTGCTTAGAAGTACCAGAGAGGTTCTTGACTGAATGAAACTTTCACCTCAGGAGAAGCAAAGTTGTGGAAGTCCAGCAATTAAAGACATTCGCTGGACAAAAGGACAGCTCTGTTCTGTATGTGAGGTTCAACATGCTCCAATGAGACCAGCTTCTAACAGAGACCAGTCCTCAGTCTACAATACTTCAGTTATTTCATACTGCAGTGAAGAAAGCAGGCACAACAGCGTGGAAATGTAAACTGATAATGTGCATGTTCATGGGTATACTTCTACCTATACATCATTATAATTGCTTCTTTATCACAAGTACTATGTAGAAGATCAGTATTATGAAAGAACTCGACGCCTTCACACAAGGCACTATACCTGTCCACCTTTAACATGCATGGGTTAATTTATACATGTCTCAGACACAAGCTATGATTTTTGTACAACTTAGTCTTACTGCACATTTTCTCACCTGTGAGGCATGGGTTCTCATCATTACAAAGACCAGAAAATCAGATGCACTCTGATTACTTACACTGCCTGCGATGCTGGTTTGCAACACTAGCTTGCTGATACAAACTTAATCATCAAAACAAGTCTGAACCATGCACTCCAACAAGCTCAGCTGTACTTGGGTACAGCGAAGAGCATACAGAGAGAGTCAGGAGAGCCTGGGTCTCAGGCAGTTCTATGGTCACTCTAACAGTTGCGTAGGATGCTTCTGAAAGTCAATTTGGTCCACATTCCCTTCTGCCTTTATCCATCTCCTCTCTCATGCTAACATGAGCTGTGAAGCTGGTAACTCTGGGAAAAAAAAATAATAATCTGGCATAAAAAACACAGTGAGGAAAAACAGCTGCAGGCAAGAGGAAGTCAGGACCACCCCTTTCTGCAGTACTCTAGAAGTACACTGCACAAGCATTTTAAGGTCATCACTAAAAGCAACCCCTGGAGCTATAATCCAAGCACATTTTCAAGTGTCACACGGTAAGTCCCAGAAAGAGCATATATGAAACTTCAAATAGGGCTCCTATGTCTGAGTTAATACACCTACAGCTTATAGAATAATCACAATCCCTAATATACAAAGGTTACAACCCAGTCGTGCAAGCTAAGGTTATAGACACATTCAGTGAAGCCTGAGAGTTGAAGACAAACTTGCTATCTGAACTGTAAGTCAAAGCATTACTTCAGATTCAAAGTTGGTGCCAGGCTGTGTTTAGTTTTTGTCATTGACACTACTTGAGATTTCAAAAAAAATCACGTGTGCACTCAAACTCTGTCTTCAGGGATTTCTCAATTTTGAGCAGATTAACAAAAATTTGAGAAGTGGGGCAAAGTTTTCACTTGCTGGCCCTACCAACATCCCTTTAAATCAATATTAATAACTATTAGACTGTAGCAACTGTATATTAATGGCCTAATAATGTTTAATTCCTGACATTTATGATAACAACATGATCTTGATAAAGTCATTTAACATTAATAGCGCCACTAGCCCTTAATTCAGCTAAAAAAAATTTCCCCCTGCAACTCAATGTTAAACATACCAATTGATAATTGCAATCTTGAAATATTATTGATTTTTCCTACACTAGATTTACAATTGAACTGTAAGAAGACAGGAGTTTCTGGCAGGTAAAAAGGAAATAGCATGAAAATTTTGTTTCACCTAAGTGTTAAAATACTATGCAAAATAAGAAAAAAAAAACACTGAAGTGCAATGAGAGAAAAATGTATGTCTTCAATTAATCTAGAAAATAAGGAAGCCCGTAGAAGGCTCCAAATAAGACACACACCCTGGGTTCAACTCCTGTGGTCTTTACTTCCATTAATAATGTAATTATCATATGGGGTGCACAGAGACAACTGTGTGCCTTCCAGGTTCCTGCACATGAACTGCCAGAAGGAAGACTGAAATCTGTACCCATGCATGGAAATTACACTTTCTGTGATCTCTTTGCTGTCTAACTCCCCTGGGTGCTGCAAAGCCAAGTACTGCACCAACCCAGCCCCTTTGTAAATCACACCACTAACTCCTTGGTTCCATTCTTTGCTTTTTATTCATGTACTATAGATAAATTATGTCTCCTTTTCCACAGCTTTTCTCTGCTTAAACTCTGCATTGTCTTAGGGAAGGGACTGGCTCTTCCACATGTGGTAGTTCAGACCTGCTAAGTGCTCTTGCAATTTCAATGACAAGGACTTAAAAGCTGTTACAAAAATGAATAAATGACAAGTCTAATCCACAGTTATGAACTGTGCATGGCTAATGGAGCACCTTTCTGCAGCTCCCAATCACTCCCAGAAGGGGTAATTTATAATCCAAAGTATTAACACTACAAGAGCAAGCAGAGCACAATCATGGCCTATGCAGTGCCCAAAAGAGTCCTTTCTGGCAGGAGCTAGCTCCTCCAGGTTGACTACTCCAGCTGATTCCAACCCAGGCAATTCTATGAAGGAAGGGACCTTTCAGATCATCTAGTGCAACCATCAACCTAACACTGACAAAAACCATCACTACTAAACTATCTCTAAGCACTAAGCCTGACCATCTTTTAAATACCCTTGGGGATAGTAACTCAGCCACTTCCCTGGGCAGCCTGTTCAAACCCTTGTTGTTGTTACTTAACAACCTATTACTTAGGAGAACAGACCAACACCCATCTCTCTACAATCTCCTTTCAGGTAGCTGTAGGCAGCAAAAAGGTCTCCCCCCTCAGCCTCCTTTTCTCCAGGCTAAAGAACCCCAGTTCCCTCAGCTGCTCCTCATAAGACTTACTCTCCAAACCCCTCACCAGCTTCACTGCCCTTCTCTGGACAAGCTCCAGCACGTCAACGTCCTTCCTGTAGAGAGGGGCCCAGAACTGAAGGCAGTACTCACAGTGGGGCCCTACCAGTGCCAAGTACAGGGGGAAAATCACTGCCTTAAGTCCTACTCACCATGCTGCTCCTGATACAAGCCAGGATGCTCCTGGCCTTCTTGGCCACCTGGGCACAGTGCTGGCTCATGTTCAGCTGACAGTCGACCAACAATCCCAGGTCCTTTTCTGCTGGGCAACTCTCCAGCCATTCTTCCCCAAGCCTGTAGCGCTGCAGGGGGTTGTTGTGATGCAAGTACAGGACCCAGCACTTGGCCTTGTTGAACCTCATACCATTGGCCTCAGCCCGTCATCCAGCCTTTCCAGATCCCGCTACGGAGCCTTCCCACCCTCAAGCAGATCAACATTCCCATCTCATCTCATCCCATATTGAAAATGATAATTGACTTACTCTTAAGGGAAGGTTGCATACTGTTAAACTTAACATATCAAATCCATTCCATGCCAAGAGAAACTATTTCCTTCAAGAGCAGCTAAAGGCATGCAACAGCTTCCAAGGAAGATCTGGATCTTGCTGCAACCTCTGAATTAGCTGTATCTGACTGAGGCAGATCAGTCTTTCTGCAGCTCTGTCTACCACCACTTCCATAACACAGGGACATTTCTGAGAAGAAGGCTGAAAAGGTTAGATTTTGACACATCGGATCAAAGACTTTGATAATTGAAAGCAGTAAATTAAATTCATTTGGTACGATTTCATGCAGCTGGTGAATGAAATTTTCTTTCAAACACAATCTGGATAGTAAGTCTTAAAAATAAATTTGTCTGCTTTGTGTGCTGGTACAAGAGGAAGGGCCTGTTCTTCCAAAGCCTCTCTCAATCCTCCTTTCTATTACTATGCATTGCTAATGCCAAAAGGCAGGTTCAGAATCTCAAGTTAACATATGCAGAAAAATGGAGAAATAATTTTTACTAAGCAGACATCAGTAATGCAAAGGAGCAAATGAGATCTTTCTGATAGAGATTTTTCTGTAACCACATCCAACATCTCAGAGAGCGCAGTTACATAAAATCTTAAGCCACACCACTGGCACATTAAGGGCAAGATTTTGTGATCCAGGTAAATAATTTTTTAAGAGACCTACAGAAATGGAACAGAACAAGACACTTTTGCAGATTACATCTTGCAACAGCCATTGAGCATGAAGCACTCTAAGTATATTACAAGGAAACATTTGTCCCTGCGGAGAGCCTTTTACTCAGTGTGGCTTTGATTTTCCCACACACACCTTAATAGAGCCTGCGAAAATACAAATCAGCTTCTCCCAAGCTTATTTGGGTGTCAAATATTTCAAGCTTTGGGTACCTCAAAACTCACAGCAAAAGAAGTTTAGTGTTGTCATCTCGCTTAACTTTGCTGACTGCAGAAAAATATCCCATTTCCTCACTCTGCTAATTCATCTTCCCCGTGTGGCCATACAACAGCAGAACAGCGTGCCAGTGACAGGCATTGATGCACTGACTTTTAGTGTTGATTTCACATATCTTGTTGGAGTGAATGGCTTCAAGCTCCAACAGGGTAGGTTTAGACTAAACATTAGGAAAGAATTTTTCACAGAAAGAGTGGTTGGGCATTGGAATAGGCTGCCCAGGGAGGTGGTTGAGTCATCATCCCTGGATGTGTTTAAGAGTTGTTTAGATGTGGTGTTGGGGGATATGGTGTAGGAAAGATCTTTGTAGAGTAGGGTAGAACTTTGTAGACTAGGGTAGATGGTTGGACTCGATGATCCCAAGGGTCTTTTCCAATCAAAATGATTCTATGATGTACTCTAAGTGAAATAATGTAGTCCTTCCAGGACATCCGGATTACAGCGCTCAGGTGGGGGTGAGCTGCTCTTGGCACCAACATGCACCCCCAGGTCAAGCATTTGGAGAATTCTCCAGTAACCACCTATCAAGCAAGTTTTTACATGCCTTCAAAGTCAGCTGGGATCTGCAAGATGAAGGTGCCTCAGAACTCCTAATAGCAATCAAGCAGGCACTTACACCATCATTACATTTCAGCGTTGGGTTACAAGCAAAAACCAGAATAATTACTGAATTTTTTTGCTGCTTACTGTAATGCCACAGCAGTTTGACCCTAACGTAACCAAAGGTTCAGTGCACCTGAAAATTTACTCATATACCCACCCTGCTATATAGATTCAGCAACTTAGGCAATGCAGTAAGCTCACGAGGAGAGCTATGCTTCATGAAACTTTTGGTGGACAGGGTTTGTTTAGCTTTAGATACACCAATATTCTCTTCCTATGGAATAGAAGAATTCTCTTCCTATTGGAAGGTATGATGAAGGTATTCATCATACCTTCCAAACAAAAAAGGGCAATATGGTAAAGATGATCCTTTACTGTCATCTTTGATGCAAGTGAGAAAAATGACTTATTACAGAAGCAATGTCAGTATTAGTACTGCATGAAAAACAGGTGTTAAGAATAAGCTGTGAAAAAAGTTCTTCCAAGCAGACAAATTCCTTTGAGATGTACAGTCCTTATGCTCATTCTCACCTTGAGACAACCATGTTATCTCACCATCACTTGAAAAGAGAGATGCTACAGCAACAGAACCTACGGAACACCTCCCCTCCATTTAAGTATCCCATACAGTGTTCCTATATAATCCTTGCAACCCAGTTCCCCCAGCCTGCAATCCAAAAGCAATCCCTGAAACTGTTAAAATTTCAGACAGCTAAATAAAGTTTGAAATATAAGACTACATTTCTATTTATAGAAACAAAAATACTGGCAAATCTGATACAGAAAACTTAACATACATCAGACTAAAAAATTTCAACTTACTGAAAAATGTTACAGTCAGTGAAATGGTACTATTTAGGACACCACTGTTCATAGTTTTCACAAGACCTTAATCTGCCTTATACAGTAAGCTGAAATTTAAGGATCACTTTGTGACTTTGCATACAACAATTTAATCACTAACTAAAAATTCCGAACTGTTCTGTTTCCACAGGGATTATCTGCAACTATAACAGATGTGTAGTCAAAATTTTCACATGAGACTCCTGGACTTATTTTTAAATACTGAGAAGTGATTAGATCTGCAAGCAAGGCTAGGTAGAAAGATCTCCCCTTCTCATTACTGTTGACTTTGTGCTTTACTATAGATAAAGCAGGCTTCTAAGCAGTATTTGCAACCCATGGACTAGACATGGTCTGCCAGTATAAAGAACACAGCCAGCAGTCTCTTCCTTTCCCTCCTTCCCGAAGCACCTCAGTCACAGCCAGGGAGAAAGGTGCAGGCCTGTGCCACTGCCTGGTGGCACACAGCCTGCTCTTTGACAAATGCTTCCGTGAAGGCTTGTTGACATGGTTATACATGCCTGGTCGGGAGCGATGCCTATCAGATCCTGTGATAGGAAGGAACTTCAGCCTAACTCTGTTTGGTTTCCACTAATACCTGCTGGCCCATCCCAGAAAAACCTGATACTTCCAGTTGAGTTATTTGATAAAGGGACAGAATCTCCTTTTCCACTGAGAGACAGTTAAACAATGTTGCTAAGGTAGCACAACAATAGTATTCCAGTAATTATTTTAACCCTCTTTTACTACAATAAACTATGGATGCTGCTGCAAATGCTGATATTTGGTTCTAGACCTTTAAGAACTCACCTCAATCATTGCACCAATGCCTGCTGGGATCAGTACCAATAAACTTGTTTGTTCATCCAAAAGGAAAAGAAATATTACCACAGTACTAAAGCACCGCCAAAGCACTAGACAGAAAAAACAGAAGGCTTATTAATATTTAAATGAACAGCTGAGATGACAAAAGGCTGTTGGCCTATTTACTGTAATTCCATCTTACACAGTCTAAGCGTGAACTTCTACATACACTTTGATATCTCTAGTTCTAGAAACAGCCAGTGATCTATATACTTCCAGGCAAATAAGGGACAAAAACATTTTATGAAATCCGTACCACAAAATATTTAAGGAGAATATTTAAGGAAGATTTCTGTACTGCAGCAATTCAGCAACATCTCAGTAGTATGATGAACTATGTTCATGATTCTTGTCTTGAGGAAGCTGAAAGACTGAGAGGTAATGTATTAATCTGTCTTTGAAACTCATGCAACTATTTTAATATTTGTAAATGTTAAAAAGTATATTTTAAGGTTATTTTTCAGGTTTTGCAAAACCTTGGATGCTTATAAGTGTCTACCAACTAATTCTTAGATTTGAATATCCACCCCCGTAAGCAGGAACAGAAAGAGAGAAGAGCTGCAACACACTCAGACACCAACACTGTACCATTCCAGATTCTTACTCTGTCAGACTGTTCTCTCAGGGTAAGAAGGAGAAAAGGCAGAAAGGTGACTATAGCTTGCTAAAGACAGCATGAAACCATCAGTTACTAGAGAATGAAAACTGATACTTTAATAGTAAGGTTAAAAAAACCCTTTGTCACTCAGTCTTTCCAATTTGACTTTACTCACTTTTTAAATTGGCAATTAACACTTAATTCTGAGATTTCATGGACCATTTTTAATTTTTACTACTTTTTGCCATACATATACTGCCAACAGCAGTATAAATGCCTTACAAAAACAAAGCAAATAATCAGATTTTCCACGTAAGAAAAGCATGTTGCTGTTCATCATAATTTACAATGCCTAATTTTTTTCCTGGTATTGATACTCATCACATGTTTTAATCAATCTGTACATCCGATAGAATTAAGGACCGTTTCAGATGTCAAATGACTCCAGATTTATCATTTTGATTTATAATTAGAACAGAAAAAAAATCTATTAGAAAAGCTAGCAGTAAATATTAGCACAATAAACAAGGCTGGGGAGTGGTATGTTAAAACCTCAAGCATCCAGGCTAGCTACCACCTTCATCTGTCTCTAGGAAAACTTAGCAGGACGTCAGACCACTAAGTTTCTCTCATCTTTTCCACATCCTAAGTCAACTCAACTCTTCCATTCTGCCTGCCCTGCCCCTTCCCCAGGACCTTCTACTGCTCCTGTTTACACCAAAGCCCAAATTAAAAAACAGCATTACACTACTGTGTTTTCCCTCCCAAATATTTTGGAACCTGTAGTTATCTTCAAGGAATGCATGGGACTTACAGGACAGCATTACCTATGATAGCACATTGTCTCCACCCATGGGATTTTTTTTCAGGTCCTCATTCTCTTCTCAAAGTATAAATCTGGCGATTGACTTAGAATTAAATTAATTCTTGATTGTAATACAGTCAAACCTCAGAAGCGGCACGAGTGGTTAAGAGCAAGTGATGCCTTGAGCACAGTGCTAACAAAGTTAGAACCAGCCTGTTAGCCATCTTTTCACACACAAACACATCTCATTTTGCCATCTTGGTGGCAAAACTACAAAGTTTCAACTTTGAGTAAGACTGAAAACACACAGTATATATTAGATAGCACATGCACACTTCATATTCTGGCCCATACCTGCTTTTGTAGACATCCCAATCATGCTCCTCTTTTTCTTCCAAAAACTGATGTCATTTTTGAATGCAAGAAAATCAAAGAGAAGCTGCAAATAGAAGGAACACACTCATTTGTTCACATGTGCAGTAGTTAAAAACTACCAGCTGATCTGTTAAAAATGCATTTAAGAGGAAATTGCAAGAAAAACCTGTTCTAGAAGACTGAGAAATAAAAATTAAATACTACAAACAAATACTGAAAAGAAAAACTATTTTAGAAGCCCTAGCTCCAGAAGCAGTCCAAAATGACAGATGGAATTCCAGGTACTGCTACTACTACAATGCTGCATCTGGTAAAAAAAAGTTAGTGACCCAATACAGGGTAACACATGATAGAGAATGAAGAAGTGAGGACCCTGAGAAATTGCTCACCTCCTTAACAGACCAGGGAATGCCACCCTAAATTAGATTCAAAGTGCTTTATATAGGATTAATATTTAAGTTAGGCTTGAATAGTAACAAAATTTTAAAACATTCCTAAAATAATTTTCTTCTCTCTTCTTCATCACCAAGAAGTTGATCTGTACTTCAAGAATGTTTTGGCATTGAAATTATATGCCCCAAGTATATTTTTCCAGTATTTTCTGTATTTCTGTTCAGGATAGAATAGAATAGCTCAGTCTTAAGGGACCTATGAAGTCTAAAAAAATTGTTCATTAAAACAAAGATTCATATTTAAACCAAGACACACACAATGCTGACAGAGAGACATGACAACCACCAACCAGACCTAAATCCATAAGTTCTGCACTTTACAGTGACAGTTTTTGAAGTAATCTAGATCCGCTGATCTAAATTTCTCCAGGGGTTAGAATTCAGAGACTCAAACCCTAGTGGTTGGTGCCCAAGCTATACCACTGCAGCTGTAAACTGTGTGATAACACAGCTTAGCAGAAAACATGAACCAATGTTGACAGGCATATTAGTTCTGGGTGCTTTGGTTCAGCTAAAAGCATAGTGATGATAATGAAGTTAAATGTATTATATCTCAGTCAAGACTGTTTAGTTTATATCTAATTTTCTCTCATATTTCTATCTTCTTTGAGATTTTTACATTAACTTGGCATTGGAAATACAGCTACCTTGTACCAGAAACTTCTTCTATTACTCTACTGAAATTACTGTTTCCAACAACAGTTCTCAATAAATGAGAGAACTGAAGTTCAACCCACCACTACCCGTTTTCTTTTTTTAACTTCATATGCTGTAATTCCTAAAAACAAAATTTCTCTACTTACATGAAATGCTGCTACGAAGAATGTCAAAGCCAGAAAGTACAGGTTAGTGTCAACAAAAATTCCCTTTACTTCATCTGCATCCTTTTCTGAAAACCCTAAGAAAAAGAACAAGTAATTATGCAAGAAGTACTAGACAGTTAATTGCTGTTCTGCTAGAGTACAGTATGAAAGGAATCTTATTTCACCTGCACATTAAGGAATCACAAATCCCAAACAAAATAGCAGCTTTATTTGTAAAACCCAAGTCTACCTATAGCTGGGCTAGTTATTTGGCTTGCCTTAAACAAAACCCATCAGTTACAAGCAGACCGATGCGCCTTTAACGTGTTGTGTAACTACAACCCAAGCTGAATGCCAGAGACACAAATGGCAAGACACAGGAAGTCATTGTCATTCTGGCCCGAGTGGGAAGAGAAACGATTATTCAACTTGGCCTCTGAGGTTTAATTTGATACATAAGAAAACTTCTCATTAAAACAAAAAAATGAGAAAAGGACTATACCGTGGAGGACAACAAAGGTCAATGGGAAACATGCAACAGTATAGACCCCAATTTAGGCATCAACTCTTTTGACAGTCCTTGCAGAATTAACCTGAAAGCTTCTCTTTGACAAATGGAAAAAGGCAAAACATCTGCCAGAAATCACTATTTGTAAGCTGAATACATATTCTCTACTGTCAATTATCCTAAAGGAAGAACATTAGTTTCTTGTTATGTACTGGACAACTATTCACTCAAAAAAGTTAGAGCTTGTCTGTGATAAATACAGTTGCCAGCACCAAGAAGTCTGCTCTCCAGAACATACATCATCACTTTGAACTCCTTCAAACAGTGTTAAGATACCTTCTTCATGAAGGAGAAAGTTCCAGCCACTCTCACTGAAGTCCATTGGTCTCAGAAAATACACAATGCTGTGTTTACAGCAATGGAACTAGTTATAACATTGCTGAGTTCAGTACCAATATGCTTTGTCGTATCATCTGTCCTTCACCACAGCAAGCAGAATCCGAAGTTCTCCAATTTTCAAGGGATTTTTGAGTTTTGCTAAGGTGACTTTTTCTTCAGTTATTGCAAAAGGAAAATTTTATACCTTACATTTCACTATCTGTACACTTATAGATAACAAGCAGCATCTTAGGTAAGCTTTTTTCCAGGCAGGGGAGGTATTCCTATGATCACAGGTCTTGATATATGTGTCCATCCAAGACACGGAACACAAAAATTTCAATTACACCACTCTGAGAAGTTTCATAGAAATTTATGGAAAAATTACTTACAAAATAAATTTGTAACTGAGCCAAAATGAGAGGCCAGCCAATTCCAAAGTGTCAGAAGGAATACGATAAGAACCCAGCTTCCTGCTTCATGGTCAGCTTGAGCCCAAAGACTATGCTGTGCTTGACTGTATTTCACTGTAGGTATATGGCTACAGCGACCACCTATACATAGCTTATATGAAAGTTTATGTAACACTGATGCAGCTTTTCTGTTGCATGGATGATAGAGGAAACCTGTGGTGAAAATCCTCTCCAGTATTTTGGCCTCTTAGGCTTTTACAGTAGTACTGTCCAAACAAAACTTATTTTAAAAATGGTTATTTCACCTCTGTATTCTTGTTTCCTAACGTGTCAACGTTTTATTTCCATCTTTACTGTAAGATAAAACTGTGTAAGATTTGTAGCTTTAGAACTTTTCACTAGCTAACCAGAAAAAAAGAGTAAAGTGTCACCTATGTGCTTACAAGCAAAAAAACCATGAGCAATTGGAGGCTTTTTTTGGCCTAACGTCATTAAAGATGAAAAACATACCAAACTGTTGGAGGGAGTACACGGCATCCTGCATGTGGATCCAAAATCGGAGCTTTCCAAGAGATATTTTGTCATATGACACTGTAAGAGGTAGCTCTGTTGTTGAACGATTTATAACCTGCATTTCAAAAGGATATAGTTTCATTTTTAATAGCAGAAAAATGGCAACAATTATTTCTATTAATTTTTTTAAAAATAAAATTATTATATCACACTATGCTTTTTTCATACAATTTAAAGAGGTCAGTTTGCTTTTTGAAAGGGAATACTATCTTAGACTTCTATACTATGCCTGAAGTCTTTGGCTTTTTTTTCCCAAGAAATGGTAAATCAGTAGTTTGTTCTACAGCAACCTCGCTGTTATTCTATACAAATGCCTCTGAGACATTTATATGGTCTGACATTTGCTGATCTTAGCTCAAATGGGAAAAATATGTGTAAAGTAATTCTCTCTTTTAACATGTATGTTAATATGTATGCTACAATTACCTAAGCTAGAAGATTTTTTTTTTAAATTTAAAAAAAAATCATATCCCAAAGGCCACAGTCAGAACTTTACTAAATTGAGGCTGCTTTTGAGAGAAATTTAAGTTACAGCAACTCTTAACAAAACAAAAGTTGGAGAACCAAGATGGTCCTGCTTGCTCGGACTGGTGAAAGACCACATGCAAATTACCCTGTGTATATGTGTATGTATATGTATATGGGGTGTCACAGAAATCTCCTTCCTGCTCAGCTGATCTTCCTTTATCATCTACACATGTTCGGATGAGAACTACCTGGGGCACCCTTAAGCTGGGGGAAAAAAAAAAAAGTCTTAAATTGCCCCAGCTCCTTCAGCATGATATGTGACAGTCTCTCAAATAAGTTTAAAACAAACAAAAAAAAATTTCCTCACACATGTTAGAATTTTTTGCAGCTACCTAGGTACAAGTTCAGGCAGTACGTTTTACACTTTTAAGGATAGCTCAAGACTAGGGACAGGCAGGCACTCTGAATTGCAACAGTTCAAGATCTATTGCTCCTGGCTCCTAACTACCACCCAATCATAATTCCCATCTCAGAATTGCTACTCTACAGTGTATCTGTTTCTACAGTAATTAGTTAGCTGACACCTGAGATGAACAAGCTTTTTCTGATCCTTATGTTACAGAACATGCTTTTAGCCTTCCCATGTACCAGTTAGGTGTGAACTGGAGATTACATTCACTCTCCCCTTCACTCTTTGCTCCAGTGAGTACCAACAATTCTCAGTCTCACCACCCTCCCAACACTCAATAAGCTTTTCAGACAGTGGCAGAACATGCCTGCATGCATGCAAGGGAGAGAAAAGGAAGCAGACTAATTTTTATAAATACAGCAGGGAGAAACTTGGTAAACCAGAATGGTATCAGGGATCTCTGAACTGTCTGGAAAAAAACCCAACACAACAACAAAACAGGGTGAAAATAACCTGGTTAGAGCTCACAGTAGAGAATGCTGGCAAGATTCTACAGCTGTTTACCAAAAGCTACATAAACACCTTCCAGGCTTCCTCTCCTTTTTAAAGGATGCCTCTAATTCCTCCATTATCATTCCAATTTTTCAGTCTATCAAAGACAGCATCATCATTTCTGGGAGAAAAGGAAAGAAATTTTATCTGTGCAGGGCAGCTAGAAAATAATTTTGCACATGCATGGGTAAGTGACATGCAGCAAGTGCACTCTACACAGACAAAGCATTACTAAGGGGTTAGGGGCAGGGTAGGGAGAAAATCGGATTGCAATATAAGACAGAGATAGGAATTCTTCAACACCAAAAGCAAATTACATGAATATATAAATATTACAAGAATGAACTCTCTCAATGAACGATTAAAGGTCCACAAGTGCTGCCTGACAACACAGTTGAGTGTGATGGTTGCTAAGCCTTTGAAAGCTAGGAAGTTACCAAACCTCTGCAATACAACCTACTCTTGTAGTATGGCCTTAGAACATCACATTCAAGTTTTCTCTTTGTTAAATCAGAATCCTCAGCATTGGCAAGAACATTTAAGAATATGAGCAACACATAATCTCCAGACTATAGTACTTACCACAGAAGACCTACTACCTGGGTCAAAATAATAGTCGGGTCAAAATAATAGTCAGTTCAAAATCTACACAGCCTAGCACAAGCAGAGAAAACATCTTCAGACCCATGACTTCAGGTCAGGCATATCAAACAGAGAAGGTCTATACCCTTATTTACAGTCAAATGCTGACCTTGCTCCGAAAAAGCTGTATCACCTTTTCCCCTTATCCTTTCCTGCTCTTCACTCACCCCTCATTATCTCACACTACGCATATTATTAGACTGACCACTCTTTCTGCAGGGCTCGTAAAAAATTTGGCAAGTCACTGCTGAGAAGTCACATAAGCCAGCAGTGAAGGGGAAGTTTGCTGGTTTTGATGGAATAGTCTTTGCAGCACTTCCCAGGATCTTTAATAACTTTAAGGCAATGAGTTACGATAGCATTAAATGTGACATGCATGACAACTGCAGGAATGTGATTAATCATGTGAGAATACTGTGTCTATTATGTAAACAGGCTACGTGACCAGTTAGAAGTTCATATGAATGTACTGAACTGAATGAGTTGTGGTAAGAAACTTAAAAAAGGACAATGACCACTGATAAAGTCATCACAAAAGTATATCCAAAGAAATACTGGACATAGTTATTTGCAACAAATCCTCAAGAGTTTGTTTTGCTGAAAAAGCTTGAGGGTGCGGATATCAATTCTTAAAGAAGATTCTCCACAACCAAAAGTAACAAAATTCTTTGTCTGAGCTGAAATTAATGAATTGGAAAAACAATATAGGAGGTCTATGGAAAGACTTCCATATGGAAGATGCTGAATCCAGGCATACTCATTTAATAGTTCTGAGACATTCCACAAGACTTTTGGTCTCAGAAACTCTGATTGCTAAATTCTAGTCAGTGCAACTGAAAAGAATTGCAGGGCTTAACTAAGAGCTGCTAAGATGAACATAGCTTAGATGCAAGGGATCTTGTAGTAAAGGAACTGTACAATTTCCCACAAGAGAATAGTTGGGCAAAAACTGAATACAGAAAATTCTATTTAAATGTATGAAAGCATCTTTTTTTAACTGCAGCAGTGCCTGAGCACTGTAACAGGTTGCCCAGAGAGGCTATGGCATCTCCATCCCTGGATACATCCAAAACCCAATGGGAGAAGGTCCTGAGCAACCCGCTCTAGGTGATTCTTCTTAGAGCAGAGGCTTTGGACTAGCGACCCCCAGAAATATCATTCAACCTTATTCTTTTGTAATTCCATTATTGAAGTTTCTAAGACCTGATTTGTTTCAGTGAACAAAATCATTGGATGTACTGTAACACCAAACTGTCAGGTGCCCAAGTTACTCTAACATAATAGAGATCACCGCCAGAAAATGGAACCACGAGTGAATTTTTCAGAGATAAGAGAACAGCTACTGACTTATCTCAATGTAGCTCCAGTATCAGCCGTGCTCAGTATAGTCATTTCCCTAGAAGCTAACAGAAGCAGCTCTGCAATGCTAAAACAACTTCTTCAGCTTAGGGAGTCAAATTGCTCATGAGACTGCTCCCGCCACAGCTGCTGCTGCAGTGATGTCCTCCATATCTACCCAAAAGGCAAAAGTAGTGGAATCCAAGCACCCTTTGGTGGAACACAAGGGAGTGCTTGGCAGAAACTTCTGTCAGAGAGCAGTTTCAAAACTCAGATCTACCCTCTGCAGGTACCACACAGTCATTGGTAGAATCCTTTTGTGAATTTATACTTTTTCATTACAGCAAACAACCTATGACAAAACCTTAATTAAAAAAACATTGAAGTTTACCATTAAAACTGTGAAATGTAATTAAAGGTATTCTATTACTCACCATCAAATCTTTCACTCTGTTGCTTAGCTGATCAATAAATAATATTGGAAGGTAATGCACTGTCTTCCCCAACTGAACCCTAGGATGTTTAAACATGGATTTTGTGACTGTAGTGATCTAAAAAGAAAACTACTTTTATTCAAATTAGCACTCATTCATCACTTTCAGATCTACCCATGTAGATACTTCCCGTCACCTTTTCAGGCACATTTTCCTTTAATACACAAGAAAGAAAGAAGACACTAGCCTAGAGTTATTGAGAGAAGTCTTTACAAAAAATTAGGCATGTCACATTTCTCTTTTCAGTTTGCTTTTACTTTTCCATAGAAAGACAGAATAAGCAAAAAAAAAAAAAGACAAATGACATTAGCTGTGATGATGCTGAAGTTGTTGCATGACAAAGGGTAGAGGAAATTTAAAGTTAACTGAAAAGAAATGTGCTGAAGTTTACTACCATATATGTGTATCCTTTGTCTCAAGTATCCCTCTCCTACTGCAACAAGGTCAACTCTTCACCACCTCCCCTACTCCTCTGCACCCCCAATAACATCAGGTCAGCAATAACCCACGCTGTAGCTAGCATGGGACTATGAACACAATGGCTGGCACACACACCAGAAGGTTACATACTACTGGAGAGAGTGTCCAAGGAGCAGAAATCTTCTCTGCCTTCTCCTCAACAGAAGCTCTTGTTTGGATTGCTCTACCACCTCACCAACCCGCATGGAACCAATAGAAACTTCCCAGCCTTTTAGCCCTCTTCAAAATTGACCACTAGATAGGTATTTAGCAAATCATGACTTATATACAATTGCTTTGTCAGTATCTTAGGAAAGTATTTAGCCTAATGCCCTACGAGATACAAATTCTTAAAGTTCTTCACTAGAAAGGCAATTATCTACACTGTGATGATCTCGGCAAAAGTCTATGGAACTAGCATAATGGAGCTTTTTAAAGCCCAAATTTGAATTTTAGTTGTTGACAAAAGAAAGAAGTCTCTACGCCTGCTAAGAAAGACTGCATATTAAAGATACAAAGGGCAACAGTAATACAGAAAACTACTAAATCGAGGCTCAGAAACACTGTTTGGTTATTTAACTGAAGAGGTTTAGATTTCTGTATTATAACAACTACAATTAAAGCTACTGCTAGTGGAATTGCAGCAGGCTACTTCATATCTAAACTATTTCCTGTACAATGCAATGACAAAACTGTGCTAATGAGTATCTAAACATACCAGGAAAAATATCCTCGTCCATCAACCCCTTCTTGTCATGGGCCTACCTTATGAGTTGCTAAGTTTATCTATTCTGGCTGGGATGCTATCCCAGAACCCCAGGGTCTGCCAATTAAGCAACTGCTTCTGGATTTAACAGGATACTTGGAGAGAAAGGTATCAACATACAGCAGCACAAGCCAACATAGCACTATTTATATGGTTAATGTCAGAAGTAATTTAAGCAAGCTGTGAACAGAAGCTATTGCCCATATTTAGTGGCCTACAAACCTATCCGTTCTTTTTAGTATTTTCTTGAGAAAGTGAGATAATGTAGGAACACATATTGTCAAACTAAAATACAGCAAATCATAAAGGGAGAAAAAAGGCGACATAGGAGATCAGCTGTGCCTCTTCTGCACTTGCAGTTTGTACAGATAATTGGCAGATGAAGGGCAAGTGGAGAAGTCAAGAGACAGTAATTGTTTTAAAGGCCAGAAGTATGACTTGAGAACAAGGAAGTATGAAGTCTGCTGTAGCATTTTTCTTGTGTCTTTGTAGTTCTGCTTTCTCTTACTATGATAACTCTATACAAAATCATATTCTAAACTCTGAGCTGCCCAGGAACAAGGTATCTCCAATAAAGTTTTCTAATACATAATGTCTTACTAATTGTCACTACCGAAATGCAAGCATTAAGAATATCTTTGTCTCCTAAGTGCCAATTTAAACATAAAATATTAAAGGAGGCCAGGGAGGATTTCTGCATAAATGTGCAGTAAGTTTATACTAACAGATCTAGCAGAATTAAGTCATCTACTTACATCTTCATGTAACGGTGAACATCAGCAGGAAGGGATGATCCATCAAACACAAAATCTTCCACCATGACATTCAAGGTTAATCTTGACCTCCAGTGAGAGACAGGTTCATCTAGAGCATTGGTCTGTTTTTCTGCTTCAATTTGCTTAATAAATACAACACATATATACATATTGATAAACAATATGGAATCTTGAATAGGATAACAGTCTAAATTGCAGAAACTATAGTCACTAACTATATCACAAAACAGAAGCCCACTAAGAAACACTTTACCTTAATTTTGAGCAGATTGAGTATTTTGCTCAAATACAATAGAATGGATTGTAAAGGCCTACCATTATCTGACTGAAAAAACTTCAGTGTCCATTCACAGCCTTGTTAATCAAGAATGAATATTCAGGTAATTCGGATTCTAGTCAGAGAAAAGGTCACTTTGACATAAGGATTGTAGAGTAATCAGATGTTACTTCAAAACATCAAAAGGATGTAGATTATCAACTATATTAATTTTGGGGAGTAAATAGATAGATCAGACCATTTGTTTTGAACTTTTGTGTAAAGCAGTGCTGAAACCAAGTACAACCCCAGCTTTCAGCAGATGCTTATCACCATGGCATTCTTTGGATGAACACCACTTGTTCTGACTTTTAGTGTTGGACTCCAGCCTCAACTTATTTTCAACTTTACTCTTACAGGATTTAGAAACAGGACTGCTGGCTGTAAGTGTATTTCAGATTCCAACAAAAACACAGTGAAATTCTCAAGTTCCTTAATATGAGGTACAACAGCCATTTACAATTATTTCGTTAAATAACACTACATTTCCCACACACACTGAGTAATCATAGCGTTTGTTCTCTTAAGCGTTCTTATTCTCCTGAATTGAAGTGAAAAGTAAGAACACTCTAAAGGAAAAGGAGCAGTTTGACGTTGGTCACTCACCAATGTCAAAATCAAGCTTGCATCTCTGTTTATAAAAGCAAAGCATATTATTTCACATGAATCCAACGCACTATAGAAAACAGCATCATTCTGTTACAGAAGAATACAGTGTTTCTACCAAAAGCAATAAATCCTTGAAGTAGCAACTAATGTTACCTAGGGAAGCGTTTAAATAGCAGTCAGTGTTATAGAGGGCTCTACACCTCTGCTGTGTTGAGTGGGCTATTACTGATAATCAAGAGTTTTGACTTTGTTGGCTTTCTTTTTCTAATTATCATCATTAGTGTAAAGATGCAAGCACAGCAAATGCCAACACTAGAAGTGTCTACAAAAGAAATTACTTTTGTTGCAGTTCTTCATCTACAGACGGAAAAATTACCTACCTGTGTGGCTGACTCTCCAGTGAGCAAATTAATCTCCTCTGGTTTAGGGACCATGTACGTGGTCAGAGGGCTTACTATATGGACCTGCTTACCATCATGCCAAGGCAAAATGCCAGCATGGTGAAGAAATATATATGCATATAATGTGCCATTATTTCGTGTTTTCTTTGGTACAGAGACATTCACTGTCCTAAAATACAAAATAAATACATTATGAGATCACATAGCACATGCTGAAATTTATATTTATATATTTCAATTTATATACTCCAGTATGTATCATAATACTTGCATTTCTTATGTTTCACTGTTCTCTTAAGATACTTTAATCTTTGTCCAATTAATCCTTTATTACCCCAGATAACACAAGTCTGCATCACCAGATCTTTTCTTGTTTTCCCCTGCCAATAGGTCATAGGACCAAAATTATCACACCACTTGTAGAAAATATCCTTCCATGTGCTGAATATGTAGCACATATTGTATACACAATAAAAAGTTTAAAGAGAAAATCACCAAGTTTTACCAAGTGCTTTGCATTAATAAATGCCCCTCAGCTATGGCATGCCAAGCACAGAACTCTAGATTAAAGCCATGAACCATGAAGTCTCACTCCCCTTGTGTTAAACCAAGAAATCATCCTACTTGTAACCTTGCATAATGCATCTTCTATTCCTGTAAATTTGCTCAGGTTATCTTTCTCTGAATACTTTCAATGGCTTAACAGACTGTGTCAGTGAAACAACTCTTATATTTTCAAGTCTGTCAGAGATGAAGTTTAATATGACCTAACCTGCACTCCATTGTGTTCTTTAATTACAGAAAATGCAGAATGGGAAAGAAACAGGGAGACTCTGCAACAAGACTCAAAAATAAAGTGACTATCTTCAACAAAAAAAAAAGTGAGGCAGCAAATATGAAGCACAAACAAGTAGTTGTAATCATTTTAATTGTATAGACGCATACGTAGAGCGTGGTGTTAGACTCAGAAATTTGTCTAACAGCACAATCTTATTCCTTCTTTGCAGCAACACCCCTTCAAGATCTTGAAACCCTAAACTACCAGAAAAAAAAAGTTTGGTTTTATGATTATTAGCACTGAAACAGTTACAGAACAAGAAAAGAGAACATGGTTTGCCTTCCAAATTCTATTCTGAAGTCATGGCTATTAAGAACATCATTGTAGCTAGCACACTAGCTACACATTATTAGAGGAAATTCTCAAACACTTCCAGGTACTTTGACTTCGATTTTCCTAATAAAAAGTTATTTGTATTATTATAAGTAAAGCACACTTTTGTAAAGCAGTTGTACGTGCGGCTGAAAACAGTAAGCTGATCCAAACTAACCAATATATACTTAAATTTAGCACAATATGTGTACGTTACTGATTTATCACAGCTAGTGAGATGAACATTTAGAATGGAATCTATTTTCAGATTATTATTATAGACAATATAGGACAGCATTTGTAAAATCTACATGAGAGGAACAAACATTTCTGTATTTACTAGCATAGCTTTGTTTTGCAAGCTCTGTTTCTTGCAACTACGAGGTGATTTTCAAGGTAAGAAAAGTTTGTCTAAGTGCATATCCCTCGGCACCAAGTGAACTTAGCATACCATTTCCATCAAGGCAGGTGCTTTACCAACATTTAATTTATGAAATATTCTAAGACTTTTTTTATTAACAGCAGCACTTTGACTTCACCTCTAAGGCTGAAATCCAACTAACATCTTTCCTGCCTTAACACGGCAAATATGGTTATTATTTTATGAAAAACAACTCTGTGAACCGAATAGCCTGTAGAACATGCAAAACCAGCTTTAACCCCAAAACAAAGAATGCAAGAACAACTCTTTCAGCACTACTGTCAACAGTGTATTTTGCTTCATGTATACTTCCATATCTGTAGCTACCAGTTAGGATACAATCTTCAGAATTAAATAAAGAACTCATAGTTTGGATACCTACCTTTCAAATTTGGACTCAATATCAAAATCCTCCACGTTCAAAACCAGATCTATATTACTCTCAGCACCAATGCTTGACCGTGTGGTAGTATACACACTTAACTGAAACCAAAACACACCACAGAGAGTTCAGAGTACAGAAATATTAAATTATAATCATAGAATGGCTTAGGTTGGAAGGAACTTTAAAGATCATCTAGCTCCAACCCCCCTGCCATGGGCAGGGACACCTCCCACTAGAGCAGGTTGCTCAAAGCCCCATCCAGCCTGGCCTTGAACACCTCCAGGGATGGGGCACCCACAACTTCTCTGGGCAACCTGTTCCAGTGCCTCACCACCGCCAGAGTGAAAAATTTCTTCCTAATATCTAATAACCTAAACCTACCCTCTGTCAGTTCAGAACCGCTACCCATCATTTGAAGTTCGTGCATCAGTATGCTTAAGTACAGATCTGTATGCATTCCAGCTTCGCTAATTTCCTAATCACATTCTGGTTATATACACTGGGAAGGAAAATAATTTACTCAGAAAAAGCCTAAAATAGCTTCCAGTTAACTGTTCCCTCCTTTTGGGGGCAGAAACACACCGTAACACGGCCCCCAAATACGTTTTTATTATACGTGGAAGTCCAAGACTTGTAAGCAAGCTGCCCCGTTTGCCCCCTCAGGCTGCTCTACCCGGTGCCCGCGCCGATAGAGACACGCAATCAACGCACCCAACGCGCTCCTCGTCCCACCCGCGCCTCCCTCCGCCGCCCACGTTACCCGGCCGGCCGGAGCAGCCCTCTGCCCCCGCCTGGGGGAGAAGGCGGGCTGGGGCGGCGGGCCGGCCGGCTGTCACCGCGGCGCCGACAGGGCCCGAGCTGGCACCGCCGCGGCTCCCCGCGGGCCGCCACCGGCACCCAGCAGCCCGTTCCGCCGGCGCTCAGCCCAGAGGGGCCGAGGCGGGGCGCGGCCCGTTACACCCGCTCACCTGCAGCTTGGGCCGCCGCGCCAGGTAAGGCCAGACGCAGCCTGCCGCCGCGCCGCCCCCCGCCGCCGCCGGGCAGGGCCGCGTGTAGACGATGCCATACATCACCCAGCACGTGTGCGCCACGTAGACGGCGAACACCCCCACCACCAGGCTGGTGAACGAGCTGCGGCTCAGCATGGCGGCGGCCGCCGACCCCCGCCCCCGCAGCCCCGCTCGGGATCCGTCCGGCCGCCCCGGCGCCGCCGCCGCCGCTCGCGCATCCCCCACGCAGCCAATCGCCCCGCCCGTCACTTCCGGCCGGCGGAGGAAGCGCCGCCTCGCTGCCTAGCAACCGCCTGGCGTCGCGGCGTGATGTCAGAGGGTGGTGCCCCGCCGCCGCTAGGGGGCGCCGAGGGAGCCGGTAGGGGTGGGGAGAGGCCGCCATGTTACCTCCCTTGGGGGCGGGCGAGCTGGCGGCCGAGGTCGGCTCTGCGGCTCCTCCAGGAGGGGACAGGGCCATGGTGACAGCGCGCTTTGGGTTTTGGGGCCCTGACAACGACTCGGGTCCAGGAAGGGCCGGTGAGGTGAGGCCGGGCAGCCCAGGTGCGGTGACGGGGCTAGGAAAGGGGAGAGGAGGCCCCTGTGCGACACCGGACCCCCACTGCCGCCGTCCCCGGGAACCAGCAACCGGAGGAGAATGGCAGGGACAGCTTGGGACTTAATGCAAAGGAATACTATTAGTACTACTAAAAAAATCCTTCAGGAGTCCAGCGAGAAATTATCTTTGATACAGAGACTGAAAGGTAGTGTAATATGATTTAAAAAAAAAGGAAAGGAGCAGCAGGAGCAAACCAGCAGAAAGGAAGGGGCAGATGTTGGTTCGACAGTAACTGACTGATGGAAGCGGCCCAGGGGCTGTCCCTCCCGCCCTGCGCTCAAAAGACCTAAGCTAACACATGCAACCCCTCAGGGGAGCTAGGAAGGTTCTTCCAGACCCTTTGCTGGGAGTGAAAAAGGAGTGTTTCTTGCAGTCTTCACCTGTCTGCTTGCGTGGCGTCAACCAGGATAAAGTGGTGATGCAGGTATATACCTCAAATACACCTCAGCCAAGTGCTTTGGACAGAATGCGTGCAGGCAGAAAAGGCACAAGCATGGGTTAGAGATGACTGCCCCAGCAGCTCAAGCAAGGTAGCATACCAGCGAGCTGCCCTGCAACAGACAGGAGAGGAAAGAGACACGAGCAAAGACATAGGCCCATGAAGGGCTGGAGCAGTCTGGGGCATTAGCCTAAGCACATTGCAGGATGTATGAAGCTTGGAAATACCACAGGGTAAGTTGAAGATAGTTACCTTCTTTAAGTGAAGAAAGTGGTGGAGAGTAACAGAAGAAAGGCTGGGGAAGGAGAAGAGGGAATGATGTGAGGGCTCACCGCTCATGCTGCTACCATGGCAGACCATGTCACCTGAAAAGACTTTGAAAGGAGAGCAGTGAGGAAGGGCTGGCTGCCGATTCAGAACACATGGGTGGTGTATCCTGGCCTGCACAAAAAGAAGTGTGGCCAGCTGGTCAAGAGAGGCAATTCTGCCTCTCCACTCCACCCTGGTGAGACCCCACCTGGAGTACTGTATCCGGCTCTGGAGCCCTCAGCACAACAAAGACGTGAACCTGTCAGAGCAAGTCCAGAGGAAGGACAGGAAGACGATCAGAGGGATGGAGCACCTCTCCTATGAAGACAGGCTGAGAGAGCTGGGGTTGTTCAGCATGGAGGAGAGAAGGCTCTGGGAAGACCTTATTGTGGCCTTCCAGCAGTACCTAAAAGGGGCCTACAAGAAAGCTGGACTTTTTACAAGGGCTTGTAGTAATAGGACTGGGGGTGATGGCTTCAAACTGAATGAGAGATTTAGATTAGGTATCAGGAAGACATTCTTTGCTGTGAGTGGTGAGGCACTGGAACATGTTGCCCAGGGAAGTTGTTGGTGCCCCATCCCTGGAAGTGTTCAAGGCCAGGCTGGATGGGGCTTTGAGCAACCTGCTGTAGTGGGAGGTGTCCCTCTTTTGGACAAATAGAATATTCAGGCTTTTTTTCTTACACAGAATGAAATTACATGCATTTGCTATCACCCACAAATGTTTACCTTTTCTGAATCTTTTTTGATATATTCTTCTTTAAGCACAGAGAACAGAAGTCAATATCCCTGTCATCCTTAGGGGGAACAAAAGAAATCAAAAAAACTCAATAACCAAACCAAAACCCACACTCCCCTACAAAAAAGCTCCTGAACACCAAAAACCCTAACAAATAAACAAACAAAACCTTAAACCCCTGTATTCCATACTCTTAGTTTTTAGGTGAACACACACTGTTCTCCTAAAAACACTGTCACAGGGAACATACATCAACAAAAGCACAGCTAAACATATATGGACTCAGTCTTATTCACAATTAAAATTTGTAAACCTTGTTTATAACCCCCCCCCTTAAACCTAAATAAAAATAAATCCAGAGGAAACCAAACTTTTTTTTTGTTTCATTTTTAATTTGGCTTCACGCTGAAAATTCAATTTACAAGCCATTCATAAGGAAAATGGGTCCAAGTTGGGAAGAATGAGCCATGATTGTATACTGCACATCAACACCTGTAGTGTATCATTTAGTTCCCTTTGAGTAAATCATCACATGACTCATCTAGCATGGTTCAAGTCTCTACATCATTTGGCTCAGTTCATCACGCACTATAGACCATTTCAACCTATCAGACAACTAACAAGAAAAGAATGCTCAAATTGAGGTATTTCCTTGAAGAATTTACTGATCACTGGTATTCAGAGGTAATGTTAAATCATAGAATTTTAAACATTGAAAAATGTACAAAAACAAGTTCATTTTTAAAAAATATTATCCTTAGTCTTCCATGCATGCTAATAAAAAATATAAAAATCAAATTTGTAGCACTGAAGCTATACTTTTCGTTCTGCAAAAGTATTTCCCCAGTTGGAACCACAAGCTACAGTCATCGTTAGCACACTACTTGGTTTTGATTTTCAGTCATGAAGTCTAGTCGGTTCAGTGCAAAGGTAATAGTCTATGTACACATACCATAGGAGGGAAATGTACAGCAGAAAATAGGCATTCAGATTATTATCATCATCCAGTAGCACTATATATCGTTATGGATTTACACTGCATATCCAAGGGCTATTGTAATGAAAAGCTTGCGGCCAATACACGTCTTTAAACGCCCCAAGTCTGCTGGAGCAGCCCTGAAGTCTGCTGCACCACGGATGGAAGGAGCACGTAATACCTTGCCAGCGGGTTCCCACAGAACAGCTTCCTGCTCTGCCAGCACAGGGGTTCAGCTAAAAGCATCCTCTTCATGGCAGTGCCTAACTGGGAGTCAGTAGCGGTTAAGAGAAAATTCCAAAATGTGATCATTTAAAAGGTTATTTTTTTCCCTTCTGCATTTAAATTCTCAACTGTATTTAAAAACATAGCAATATTTTTTCCAAAATATATAAATGATATCCTCAATGCAAGAGATCAAAAATTTTTTTTTCTAAATTATTTTTCAGCTTGTTGAGAGCTCAATTTGCTTCTTCCAAAAAGATGAACTAGTACCTGTGATCAAATTAGAAATGCGTTGCACACCTGCAGAGATGCTGGGAATTACAAAAAGTTTTAGAAAATGGTCCCATTGAGCAGATGCCAAATACTTTCAGCACAATGCCGCACCAAGTTGCGTAGTACGGAATACAAAGTTAGCAGATGCTTCATCTTGGTCCTCCTGCAGGAAACAAAACCTATCACTTCTAAAGAAATGTACTTCTGACTTCTATTTCTAACATTACGGATGTACAATGGAGCTCTTAATACCCTTAGAGCAATTAGAGGAAGCAATATAAACAAATCACCAAACACAAACAACTATAGACAAGCAGCCGCAATGGTTTCGCTTTTTGTCTAAGTATATACAATTGCTAAGGAGAAATGTTTAACTTAAAGGTGCTAATCCACATATTGAAAAATACAATTTCATTTTTACATGTTTACTTAAAAACTGCTTTTGTAGTCTGGAAAGTAAAGCACTGGCTAACCTGAACCTCCCTTTTGAAATATAAGAAATATTTTGCTTGAACATCATAATAAAAGAAAACATAGGACAAAAATATATACTTAGGGCTTACAAGATCTTTACAAGTTTATTTCTTCAGCATTTAAAATACAAAATTGTCTTCATGCTGGATAGTGAATAAAAGTCATGTATTTGGGTTTTCCCCATATACATTCATAGACTTAGAAATAAGCTATTGTCAGATGAATTTAATTTCCAGTACCATGGTAGGATGAAAAGTGTCTGAGCTTCTGCTTTCTTCAGTATCCATGAGGAGACTAAGACTTTGTTTGCTATCACATTTATAGATGCTGCATTTGGAACTTGGAAGTAAACAAGCGCACACTGGAAGTGACAGTATACTGAGTCAGAAGTCAGTCCAGTTTAATCTTTATTTCTAAATTTAATTTCTTATTGTTCATAGGAACAAGGAGAATCTCCTAAGTTCTTTCAGACCCGCTATCACCTGGACACACCTGCAACGGTTAAAGCACGGGAAAAGGAAACTGCTGAAACAGTACAAGAGCCCTTAGCTTTGGGTGGCATCACCAGGATGTGACAAATATTCACCAGCTCCTTATGGCTCAGGGAAGAAAGTCTATGCATGTCACTTCAGCTTAAGAGGCAGCGAGGCCTCCCTCAGGCTGCAGCACACCTACAAGGAACAGGCAGCAGAAGCACAAGCTAGGGATACACACAACTCAATTCTCCAGCCCAAGGGGCAGAAAAGGTCATTCTTTACTGTGGGACAAGGCCAGCTGTGCACTGACAGCACTGCTGCCACATGAGCCTTGATGGGCTTTACTGTTTGCTGGTTCAGGACCAGAAGTTCAACCTCATTTTTCTCCAGCTGACTCTGGCTTAAAACTCTCAAATATCACCCCATTCATAATATCAAAATAATATTCCCATTTTATTATTAAAATAACAAAAGTCATTATGACTTTCCTCTTGCTTCTAACATTTTTTCATCAAAGTGAAAGAGCTGAAGCTTAGTGCTACATCCACAGATTATCACACAGCACCTTTTCTGAGATCCCCGAGCCAACCTCAAAGAAGCCGGGATGTTTGTATGGCCATGTGCAGTTTAGATCAGAATAAAGAACCATGACAACCACGTTGGTAAAAGAAAACAACTCGAAACCAAATAAAATAATTAACAGAATAACTTACTTGGGTGCCACCTGTGCTAAGGTGATTCCACTGTTTCCATTCCCAGATACTGATCATGAGAAAACTGCAAATACATCTAACTGCCTCCCACGGTTAGCCCGCACAGGAGTACTCTCTGCTCTGCTACTTTGCTGAAGAAAATGGAACAAGCAGTCACTGCCCTCACACAACTAGCAAAATTATTTTGCCTAATGAACTTACAAGACAGTGTCAATTACTGTGAAAAGGTCTCAGCGCATTTCACAGAAACACAGCCTCTCCATTTTATAAGCCTCTTAAATCCTCTGCTCTCTTTGTATCACCCACTTGAATTTAATCCCATTACCCATGATAAAGCACATGATACCATCTGGGGAAAAAGAAGCCGTTTTCTACAAAGCAAACAGCTCTACTCATAGAAGACAAAATTAATATCTTGAAATAAATCTGAAGAGTTTCCTAGAGAAAGAGTGTCTTGATTACTATGAGATGCAGGAAACATTCACAGGTGCAAGTCCAGGCACATCTAAGGGCTGCTGCATTCTCTGAGTAGTTTTACCTCAATATTGTATAATTTATGCACATTTTGATCACAATGACTAATGTGTGTACCCAGTTTGCTGCCTTAGCTATAATACAGAACCACTGTCTTTTTTCCTCCGAGGAGGTGCTAGAGAGTTTTACTTTTAAAGAGATCTTACAGGGCTCCTTAGAGGAGCCATACAGTTTGAATACTTTCTTTCCAGCCTCCATAGGAAAAAGGCAGGGAGGGGAGATGAAATGGCACTGGCTGCGCTGCCCATGATCTGGATGTTACTGGGATACACGATGCCGCAGGACCTTCAAGAGGTCCTTCAAGAGCTGCTGGCTTTATTTCTACCTAGCTGGGACTGCAAAATTACCTGAATGATGATTTCAGTCTTTCTGCCCATCTGTGAAACAAATCTTGTGGTTTTGCTAGACTGATTAACTATTTAATTATCAGTGGCAACGATTACAAATTCTTACTTTCCATTTCAAATTGTTGGACCTACTCTTCCTCTTTTTTCTTTTTGTAAAGGATCTAGCCATAATAATCCCGTAATTGAAGTTTTCCAAATTAGCTGAAGTTCAGATACCTAAAACATAATAAACTGTCTGAAGTTGTTCACAGGGAACAACTTCTGTGCTTCAATATGAACTTAGGAGCCAAACTTAAATTTTGCTAATGTAATACTCTTAGCTGACATATTTATAATTTCTAAATGCTTGCACATTTATGAAAGTGCTGCTAGAAAAAAGCAAAGGGTTCACATGAAGCCAAACAGAACGTTTCAGGTCTTATAACGTGCACTCTGTTCTAGAGGAAAATTAAACTTACTTCGTTAGAGTTTTCATCAGACTCTTTTTTAGGCATCCCAATTCAATCCCATAATATATGCAAAGCTGTGCTCATATAGTTTTTCTGAGATCATAAGATCTACAGCACATGGCATTCAAAAAATATAAGTTGCAGAACTTGAGTCTTTTTTTTTTTAAATGAGAATACCATTTTTGAAGGAGTGGAGAGCAGGATGTGACTGAAACAGTCAACACAAAAAGCTGTACTTATCACATGATAATATAACATAAAAATAACTTAATGGAATATCAAAGATGGCCTTGTAAGGGAACTGATAAATGAATAAAAGTACATCTGCTTCAGAAAATTTATCAAGCTATGCAAATGCTGGCAACAATCCCTTCTCCAGAAAACCATTTTACTACCTGTTATGAATAAAAACATATTCCATCCAGCCCAATGCTTAAACCAAACAAACATATTCAGTTTGCATGAAAACATTAATAAATAGCTATATATAAAACTATTTACTTCCGTCAGCTTTACCACTAACGAGGTTGCATCACTTTCTTACTGCACATGTCTCCTTTTCAACCTTTGTGACCTAAGGATTTATACCTTCCAAGTGGGATTAGCAAACGCACACACAGGCCTGATTGCTTTTGTCACAGGAAAATTAGTCTGGCTACAATAAATGCATCGAAACCTAATTCAGATAGCATAATTCTTTGGCATATAATTAAACTTACAACCCAATTCCTCCATAAGGCTTAGAAATTGCCTGTAACGCCTAATGCCTTTTAAGTGTATCCACTTGCAGTGGTGGATTCCTGAGAAACCTATAATAGCACGTGCCCTACTGTGGTTTAAACATGCTTTGCACCTCCTAAATTTTTGTGTGTTTTTAGTGGAGTTTTATTATGTTTGGAGAAATACAAATAAAGAAGAAAAAAAAAGACCCTTTAGGCATCTTGGATTTTGTGATTTTCTGTTACCTCAAATACATGTTACATCAAAATACAGAGTAAACTACTTCAACCATATTAGAATAGCAGAACTTTGGCTGGGTCCCCCATACAATATATAAAATTTGTCTGATGCAAGAGCTCTATTGGCAAGGGATGGCAGTATTGCATAAAAGTAATAAAAATACTCATCAGAAATGTCAAATGCCTTCACACTCCTGCATTTTTTTTGTGTGCAAGGATCATTTATCAAGATAAATTATTGCAAAGAACTGAAGTAATTTCTTTGTATATCTCCCTGTAAATTTAGGGGCTTTCGCTATTGCCAGTTAAAATAAAACAATGTGTTTGTAAAACCTGTAATATTTTAATTGAAAGCATTTACATGTCAATATTTGTTGAAGGGGAAAGGAAGCCTTCAGTTCTACCCTGACGTTGCAGCAAGCCACTGAACTTGGCTTTCCAAACACTCAGTTGCCTCTTCAAAAGGCTGCTTATGTGGAACTACTAAAATGTTCCAGCAGCCGGAGTTTGCTAGCTGAGCTGCAACAGAGCTGCAGCCATGACTTACAGGTCTCAGCCCTCACCAGAGCCGTGAGCTTACCACCCTACCACTATTAGGTAGTCTAATATTATAGCCTTATATTCTACAGATAGTAAAATCACCTGAATTATATTAATTGATCTCAGGTTTTGTGACATTATGTGATCTTAAAGTCTTTCCAGGCAGGCTAATCGGAACTTCACTCTGTAATTCATCCTATTATGTCTCTACCTCATTCAACAGTCCCACAAAAGAGGGAGCATCACAATTCATTACAAGATCTAAGTGATATTTTGTGGTTATTTTTTTGTTTGGTCTTTAAATGGTTAGATATTAGATTAGATAATTAGATAACATCTCCCTCGCCAAAACAACCATGAAACCAAATGAAAACACTTTGGTTTTCAGAAGGTGCCCCCTAAGTCAAACAAACCAATATGCAAATTAAGAACACTCATATTTAGCCAACTTCAACCAGGTTTCTTTGTTCTTTCACATGTCTGGACAGAATATCTCATCCTCTGGAGCTTCTCTCACCCAAACTTGTCCATGAGATACTAACCTTACCTTTTCTCTTCTTTTCAGACAGATGTCTTGGGGAACTCACTCTCATCCCCCGCATTCTGAAATTCTCAGATTCCCAAGCTCACATACAAAGCAAAAGATAACTACCTTAGGCAGACAGCTTGAGCCGAGTGCCTTGTAGAGGAGATGTGTCTTGTAGAGGAGATGTGATATGCCTAGACTACAGTTCACGTGCTTTCCTCCTACACACAGACTAAAATACATACTGTATACTCACAGAAAGCAGGTCTCGGGATGTATCCCTATGATCCTGGGGCACAATCAACAAAATCACAAAACCTCCAGTGAAGGAAGGCTCCTGACCCCACCTGGAATAACCTATTCTCCTTAGCTTAACTAGATGTATGGTAAGGACATTTTCCTAATGCTTAACTTGCTTTTTAAATGAATAGCCTGTATCTACCATCAACATAGAGAAAAGACTGCTCCTGTCTTCCCTATAGCAACTTTTTCCTTACCAGTAAACTGTTACCTCATCTTTTGTGAATCTCTTTTTTTTTTTTTTCTTTTTTTCTCCTTTTTGAGTATTTTCTGTCCTCCAGACTCTATCCAGCTACTCCCAACATGTGCAGGTACTTCAGGTAAGGGCTTATCACACCTTGGTAACACAGAACCACCACCACACTTCTCACAGGCTGCACTGTTGATGCATCCAACTATAATGAGTATCTTTTCTGCAGCAATGAGTTCACGGTGTTCAATTTGTCATACTCTATACTATCCCTGCCCCAAGATGTTTTATGCAGTAACACCCACTCCCTCCTCTGTGCTGCTGACTATTCCTACCTAAGTGTAATTCCTCACACGCCTTATTTTTCCAAACCATTTCTCATGATCAGTTTTAACTCGTATCTTGTCCGCAAGTCTGCTACAGCCCTGTCAGCTTGGCATGCATTACATAGATAAATCAGAAGTTTAGTTATTATCTCCAATTAAGGACCTACCTCTACATACCCCACAAAAAGCATAATTTCTTACTTCCCCTCCACCCCCACCTCATCCTCCTCCCTGGCCTTTCCATTAAAGCCAGTTTTGGTTTGGAGATTTGCCACATTCAGTTAGGGATTTTTAAGGACACGTTCCAATACCCTAATGAGCTCTAAAATACCTCCTGCTATTTAAGAAATAGTAATAAGAGTATTTGGTACAAACAAATTGCCTTTCTGCTAAAATTCCTGCATTTCAAATCTAGTTTTAAATTACTCTAACATGGAAGATTCAAATCTCAACAGTTTTCCAATCACAAACCCATCATATTTTAGCATAGCCCTACAAAATTAGTCATATAAATGGTCTGAAAGTAATTTTTGCTTGTCTGGAAGTAGAGCTACCAGAGTTTTTTTGTGACAGAGTCCTCCTTCCTACTCCTTGAGGCTTTTGTCACATTTCCTGATCAGTGAAACTCTGTGGTTCTCTAATAATTTTTTCTTTGAGACGTCCATTGGTAATTAAGGCATCTGGCTTTACAAAAGGAAAGATAAGAAATTATATGCAGTATATTTAATGTTGCTGTAGAGATTTAACTAGCATTTTTCTCTTCAGGATGTTCTGCAACTTGTTGCTGGCTTAGCCTCTGAATAACTGCACCTTTGCAAACTTGGGCTAATACAAAATTTTCATAGCGTGTTCCATGCTAATTTATCCGTATATACAGGTTTGCTACAAAAGAAACCTGTGATTCCTGATAAAGGTAGATTAAATACTATTGTGTAAACGTCTCCCATTTAAGTGTTGGGTGGGCATGATTTGAATTGATTGTTAGAAAAGCAGCACAGTTTTGTCACATATTTGCAGATAGTATGTGATATGTCAGTTTGGAAAAAAATCACGTTTAATTGCATCTGAATGATTACAGTAGAAAAGTGTTGGGGTGAGGAGCCTTTCCTTTTCATTCTACCATGGAATAGACTGAAAGAGAAACAATTTTGCCATTCAACAATAAAAAGTAATCCTTAGCAAGATTTTGCATTATTGTTTCCAAACTGCTCACTGAAACCAAAACAAAGGGCCAAAATATGCTTGCCTTGCTCAAGAGAATAATCCCACTGAAATCAATAAGACTGACTATGCAAATATGGACAGCAAAGTTTGGCCCCAAATAAACATCCCCATAACTAGGGAAAACACTAATCACCAAAGTGCACTTAACACCATAGTAGCTACAGTTTCTTTATACATGCACAGTTTGTGCAACACTTTGTACATGAAAACTAGCCAATGGAATATAAATAAGTGTGCCGCCTCCTTTTAAATATGAACATTAATAATGAAGCACATTCACATTTTTGCCTTTCAAAGACGTTTTTGAAAAAAAAAACAAACAAACAACAAACACACACAGAAAAAAAAAACACCAAAACCCCATCTTCCCCGAAGTAACCTGGAACATGTTAAATATAGCACATACGATTCAAAGAACGGTATTAAGGTAGAACTTTCACACACAAAACTGTATTTGTTGTATAGTTGGAGTGACTTATGAAAATCCCAAGAAAAGACAATCCTCTCACCAGGAGAGGAAGGTAACAGTTGTAGTGTTAATTCAGTTTCTTCTGTAGGTACTTGTTTTTAACTTCAGGGTTTTCAGGGCTGAAGTCAGTACAGATACCATTAGGAGCAGAAAGAGATGAAGTCTCCAAGCCATTCTCATCTCCCATCTGATCAGCATAGAGATAGTCTTCTGCAAAGTATGGGTGCAATTCAGCAAATCTGTAGAAGTCATCTAAAAAAAAAAATTGTTGTTACACAGAATCAGCTCTTTGAAACAGAAGGATGCTAAATTTGAATACTTACACACATATTATCACATGACCACTTTGGAGAAAAACAGCAGTGGTTAACATAATGCTATCCCCATCACTTGTTTTAGCTTCTCAGCAGAAGTTTACCACATTCCCAGAGCCAAAATGCCACAAAGAGTTATCTAAGTCCTCTTAAAACACTTCAGACCAGAGCTTGTAGGGAGAGAGCTAAACAGGCTCAAATTTGCGTTAAAATGCATGAGGAGCACCACATGCCCTGATGGAACATCTCACTGTTCACTGGGGGAAGGGCAGAAGCCCTCCAACTGAGAAACAGTGAACAGCAAGAGTAGTCATTTCTTGAACTCTGGGAAGTCTTTTGCAAATACGCCTTTTAGTGCTTTGCACTCAGAATTCTCTTCACCCTAACAGCAGTTTTCATTGCTGCCTTTCGTTTTCAAGATTTCAGCATTTCAAAACTCCTAATGTTTTCGAAAATAATAATGTGAGAAGATAATTAATTTTTAACACATTATTAAAATAGCCCAGATTTTAACATTGGATAGTAATAATACAAAAAAAGGAACAAGATTAGTTCTTGAGGGAGTGAGGTGAGTTCCCTGGAGTGCAGCATAGATGCATGACAGCTGTAGAAGCCTTTCGGAGGAGGAAGCCCAGTTCTTCCTGGTATAACTGGGCTGGTGTGGAAGAAGGCAACTACCACAGCATTCCCTCTGCTGCCCTTCTCTGAGATGACATGTTTTTCTCAATATTGCAAAAGGCAAGGGAATGTCATTTGGTTCACAGGGGCACTGAAGTTGTAGGTCAGCCCTGCCTCTGAACTGCTGCAAAGGGATAGGTGGGAAGAATGCAATAAATGTAACTTCATTCTTCTGCAAACAAAAGTGGGTAACCTTTATTCACAGTTTATATGGATCTAAAGTGTTTTGTAACTTCAATGAAAGCTGATGTTCAGACCATGAAAACCAACACTACCACCTATGCTGAAAAACCTGAATGTACAACAGGCTGATCGATCATGTAAATAATAAACTCTTTGGGGGAAGGAGGTGGGGGGGAAGGAGTCTTAAGTGCTTGAAAATGAGCACAGCAAAACTTTTTATTTTGATAATATTTAGTTCAAGTTCACTGTAGGTTTTTTGTTGTTTTTTTTTTGGTTGTTTTTTTTTTTTTAAATATAATCTCATAGCAAAGAATGTGATGCATCTAACCTTTTCCAAGAAGGAAATGTGGAACTTACATATTTAAAATATTTAATAGTGGTAGTAGTTGCAATAATATACTAGAAACAATTGAGTGCAAACTGACTCATCAGAATCAAAACAGTTAAGCATGTTCAGTGAATGCAACTGAGTAGATTATTTTTCTGCAGCTAACAAGGAGAGCAATGAGCTATCAGCCTGAACAGGACCTGATCTGCAGCAAGAACATGAAAGTCTTCCCTTTTTTTCACATGGATGCTTCAAGCCCATCCCAAGGATTTATTCCTCTTTGTAACAACACGTATAATGTGTGCATCATATTAATGACCATCAAAAAAAAAAAAAGCCTTTATTGGAAAAGGTAGTTCTGACAGTTAGCCCAACTAAGACCAGTATAAAATTTCAACCAACAGTACCAAAGAAACTCTTATAGTCACATTAAACAATCTTTTTTGCAAGGGAAAGACTAGAATATTTACACTGTAGATGCAAATCTAAGTATTTCTACAAAAAGCTACTGTACCTTTTCAGAAAATAAATTCAGAAAAATCCCTTGATGCAGTTGTTCACACAAGTAGGATAGCCTATATCCAAATCGGCATTCTGACAACTCTGTTAGGATCCATCTCTCTGTTTTATCAGTACTGAATTCAAATGAAAAAACTCAGATTCCAGGGAGGACTGAATCAAACAGGACAATGTTTTAGGTAATAATGATAGATCTCAGTAAATAGACATTTTAAATATTGCTGAAACAAATCCTGAAGATATTAAGGGATATTTATCAAAGTTGTACACAGCAGAGTCCAAAAAAAGTGCTTGGGATCCCATTTGCCTCATTCATCAGAAACATGAGACAAGGTGATGTAGGAAGAATGAGCTATTCCAGCATTACTTCTAATCGCAACTCTTATCTTGGAGCTCAAGCTTAAAGCAACTGTGAAGCATTAGACTGGAGGAAAAGATCACTATAGTCATTTACTTGGGAAAAAAACTGAATTTCCTTTTAGAAGGGGTAAGAAGTAAAAAGACAAAAAGAAGGAAAGAACATAAAGTGGAGTTCTTTAAGACTCCTGTCCATATTTTTGCATTAAGTATGCATATGTACTATAAGAACTTCAAGAAGTTTTTTGCCTGCCTTTGCGATGCTCTCCTACTACTCGATGCTCCTGATGAAAGCTCTATGTTCATGAATCTTCTCTCAGCTACATCATTACTTTAGCATACATACTTCATAGGATAGTCCTGCAGTTGTTATAAATAAGGATACTACAGAACAAATAATTCTTCCTTCTCTGAACATTCATCCATATGGATATTCATAATATTGCCAGTCCCCCATTTCTTCTTTTTACCAGCAAGAAAGGCAGTCTTCAAAACACTTTCACAGTCATCATTTGTCTATCGAGAGCAGGGAGAGAGTTTCCTAGAATACACAATGCCCACCTACCCAGCCTAGTCAAATTCTCTAGAAATGTGTTTTAGGACTGAGAAATCTTGCCTTTCTCTAGACTACAATGAAGGCACGAGCTTCTGAATCAGTATCTAAAGTATCTAAACAGTTAAGCCAACACCACACTGCTTAAGAGAATTGATGCAACCAGTGTATTTTCAAACACGTGACAAAAATCCAGACTTCTAACAATTCAGATGCAAGATTATCAATCTAGTTATACAATATCAATTTTGCTATTGGTTATTCTGTTTCCCTGCAACTTGAACTTCTTCTTTGGGATGAGCTCTCTGGCTTCAAGGACTCTGCTATACGTGCAGCAATTTCAGTTTGATACTTCAGATATTTTTTGTTCTTACAAGTAAGACTGAAAATTTAATATTCCTGCTTCACATTGTAACACCCTAGAAATAAGGAGCTTGTGTATCCAAAGTACTGTCAGTACACTTCCACCAGATACAAAGTTTTGATTTCTTAGAACCTGTCTGGACAAAGCCTTCAGAAAAGGTGTGGTCTGCAAGCTTTCCATCCCTCCTTTCTCAGCATATAAGTGCAACAAATTGAGTATGTGGAAACTTCACATTCTCAGGAAAGGCTGATTGAATACTGATGGCAATAACTTTCAAGACAGAAATGCAATATCGAAAGTTTATTTTTTCATCTTCTAATTCTGTCACAATAAATTGGACATTTATTTTTACTATAAAGCTTTCAGATATGTTAAAATATTAGTGTAAATTTTTATATTATAAAGTGAGTACAGCTCTTAGAAAAAAATCCAAGTAAAGGTTCAAAGAAATTATATAAACACCATTCTACTTTGTGTAGCCTCACAAAAGACTACTCTTGACTGCAGGAAAGGAGGCAGTGAAAATGAGAGCTAAGCACTTCAGAGGCCAGTACTGTGGCTCACTGGTCCAGATCATCTTGTGGTGGGAACATACCATGAGCACTTTGTGGAAAAGTACAGATTTAAATGCAACTAAGATGTATATTTATATATGAATTTTTTGGTAACTCACATGAACTGGTTAGTCCACTTGTACACCATTTCAAATTTAGCTATTCTCAAACAATGAAGTGTGCCAAAATTAGAATTCTGCTAGGCTTATCAGCTTAAGATTCTCTGCTGGTATTTTTGAAGCTGGTGATGGGGGGAAGGGAGGAAGAGTTGAGTCACCACCCAAATGAGTTGGAAGACAAGGAGCAACACAGACAGGCAGGAAAAAGGCAATAGCATAGGATGGACATGGAAATGGTGGGGACAAAACAGATAAGAGGTACATAAAGGAAAGAGGTAGTACAGCAGGAATATCAAGGAAGCAAGACATAGCAGTCAGGAAAAAAGGGGAGGGCAGTGGCAACGACAATCATTTCAATAACTCTAAAGTAGCTCTGAAATTAAAGCTTTACATAGATATTGTATGATTGAAACCTAGGAAATGCTATTGTAGAGATTGTGATTTACTAACACGTTAATTTGTAAGATTTTTACACATTAAATATATACTGATATATACTGAAGGAAAATGACTAGAACAGAGCATGTCATAAGCACTTCTACTGGAGATACGTGATATGTTGGCTATCAACAACTCAGTTCATACTTAAATGATACAACTAAATTTAGAGCCTTACTGCATAAAAGATGAAGAATCTGAAGTAACACACAAGAACTTTGATTCCCAGTATAATGTAGTCACCCAGATCTCAAAATTTTTCAAATGCAACTTTCTCGCCTCCATATCACCTGCATTACAGACTGCATATTGAGCAGCCTGCTTAATACCCCCTCATTTCTCCCCACACACACACTCGTGACTTACTTTCAAACAGGCTGAGAAATTATTATAGGAGTAAAATATCTTACATCCCCCCATATTCTGGGCGGGCATAAAAAGTGGGGAATAGATACAAGAGACAAAACAATGGGACAGAGCTAAGATAATTTTCTTAAAAGTACATTTTCACATACATGGAAGTCACAGAACAGAATATACTGAAAGAGCTACTCTAGGTATTGCCTGACCTTATCTGTAAGGGAAACCCTCTAAAAACATGTAAACCTGACATATGATATTAAAGGTGAAACTAAATTATTTTTTTTTCAAATCTAATTTACTTTGTCTGAAGTGCTTTTATCATTGTTAAAGTCAACAAGTCAACTGAAAAAAGGTAAGGTGTAATAACTGTTTTGTATATCAACATGAGTTCAGACAACTGACATTGTGACAGTTCAGAACCACTTAAAATACTTACCATACGTAATCTCTCCTCCTTCTTCTTCATCCACAGCTCTAAAAAGGTGTGTAACATCAATCTTTGATACACCCATGGCAGTCTTCAGAATATGAGCTAAATCCTTTTCTGTTATAGTTCCACTTTCTGACTGATACAGCTATGAATCAAGACAACAAGATAAATCATTGCAAAGCATTTATTTAGCGTTGAATGCTAACTCTTATAAGCAGCACCGCACTAAGTAGTTATGGAAAAATTAAAATTTGGTAGTGGAAATTCTAGTTGCTCTCAGATTGATGTCATCTACTAAGGATTTCTGATTAATCAGAGTAAAAGACAGCATTGATTACTAGTTCACCTGTGTACACTTAAAGTAAAGCTTGCAATATTCAAAAAACCCCCTATGTTTACATGTCCAATCACTGTCATTTCAGTGATAAGACTGTTTAACGTGTTTTGCAGATACATAACTGAGAATAATTTGTAGTCCATTGAGCTATGTGTCCAAAATCCAAGAGTCTGTGAAATTATGAGATATATTTAGGTCAGCCTAAGGCAGATACCATTTCCTCTTGGTCAGATGTAAAACTCAAGATTCCGTTGACCAACATCCAATTTAACTGACAACTAGTTTGCATAAAATGCCTGCATCTAAATGGTATTGTATAAATCAGGAAAATCCTACCTCATAAAGTGATGGGCCTATAATTTTCACTGAATTTTTCAATGAATTTTTTTTTTAGAGTTGTAAGGGACCATAGAGATCATCTAGTCCAACTCCCCTGCTGAAGCAGGATTGCCTAGAGCTAAAGCATGTTACTCAGGACTGCATTTTCTACAAATACTTATTCAAAATTATAGAAAATAATAATTTGCATATTTTTAAGTCCTGAAGCAAAGAGTTTCCTCACAGAAAGAGTTAGCTTTACTACTGACAGGAGACTGAAATAGTTCATAGTCTCATTCTATCTCTGTATATGTACTGTGTTTTCCCCCTAAAAAAGGACCTGAGTATTTCAAAACATCTGTAACAAATACAACTTCATTAAACTTTGTAAAATAACTCAGTTTTCCTCTGAAATGGAAATTGAGGCAAAAGAGTTTTTGAAACATCCTTGTCTCATTTTCAAGCATAACAACAACTGTGTAAAAAATGCTATTTAGAAACTTCCTTTTAGTTTCTCTACAACAATGAGAAGGTGGGAACTGATGAAATTGAACAAAATAGGCATAAGGATGTATTTTTCACACAAGCGGAAGTTGCTGTCCCATGACAAAGCATGCCTGAATGGAATAAAAAAAGTCAGTGGAATGAAAACAGTTAAAGTACTATGGAAGGCAAAACTCATGCTCAAATCGGGAATCTTGCCTTTTCCTCCCTCACACTTTGCTTGCACACCGTTTCACAAGGCGTAGGGGCAAGGACAAGACACTTGTTTAATAAAACCTGCTACATCTTCACAGATAAAGTAGTCAGAAGGTGATATTCGATGGTAAGGCTCACAAGCATCATATCTGCAAGATTCACAACACCCTCTCATTTCCTTCGCAATTACAAAGTGAGGATGTGTAGCACTTAAGACTGGAGTGCTGCTCTTAGACTTGATTGCCAAAATCTCCCCTTCTCTTTTAATTGCCCACTACTTTGGAACTCATTCAAGTTCTTCAACTATATACTAAACAATTCCACTTTGAAAACTTGCTCAGCTACATGAAATGTTGCACTTCATCCCTGAAAACAAACGACAAGGTGCTTTGCAAAAAACTAGCACATGGCAGAGGACAACAACTGTACAAAGTCACAAATTCATGAACTGGGTAGATCCTTCAATGGCTCCCAATAAACTGTGTGAACACCTTACTGTACACAAACCCAGAAAAGAGTGGGGAAAAAAGATTTTAAAAAAAGTTTCTCTTTCCCTTTTTCCTAGAATACTGTGAGCAAAATTTCCTCAGCTTGAGACTTTTTTTTAACCCTTCCAATCATGACTAGCAGGATAAAATGAGCCATACCTGTTTCCCCTTGCTGAGTGCTTCCCCTTCTTCATACATGCATTAGAATGTTTTTGCAGTTCTACAGTTAACTTTATATTTTGCAGTTAACCAGAAAACTCAAAATGATGCATTATAAATTGAAGAACAGAACAGATAGTGAAGAACAGAATTTAAGAAACAGTTCTACTAACTGTTTAGTACTTTCAAAAAGAAAATCTGAGCTTCTCTTCCTCTCTAATGGTAAAAGTATATTGCATATTATGCATCATGACAGCTAATTTTTACTGAAATACTGCCCAAAAGCCACTTCAAGTTTATTTTAACCTTTTTCATTTTAGTATGAAGACAAAGAGCAAGCAGCACCTGAGCATTTCTCTATGCCATTATATAAATCAAATGGAATAAGTAAGGGTAGAGACCTTTCTGCTTTTCTTTAAAAAGTGGCAGTAAGTAAGTAACAGCAGCTATGAAGCAGATTTCCCCCAATATTTCTAAGAACTAAGTATTTTTGTTCCTTCCTCCTATGTCAAATTTATTTTATACTGGCCAAAGGGTAAGAATGATAGGTGCGAACACTAAATGTTCACAAGAGCTTCATTTCTTTCACAAAACATAGTTAAGGGAATAATACAAGTACACTAAGAACCTGAAAATAAGTACTTGGAAAACAAGGTTGCCGTGTAGTACCAAGCAAGTGAACTTTCTCAAGTCCATGAATTCACCAGTGGTAACAGCATCAAGAGTTAGCTCTCTTCAGTTTCAGTGATATTGAAGACCACATGAGTTCACGACAAAGAGAAAAGATGATGCAGGATGCAGCAGAGTTTGTGTTGGAATAGCAATATTAAAGACCATTAAAAAGTAATAAATCAAGGTGTCAGACAAACCTACTGGAATGGAGTAAGTATTGCTGCTGTCACTTTCTCAAAAAGCCTGCATTAGCTATCTATGCTGATGTTACAACAAAGCACTGAGGCTAGAGCCTCAGGGAATCAGGAGCACTTCTGGAAAGCAAAAAGCCTGGGCAGAGACTAAGGGACCAACACAGAAACACAGTAAGACAGAGGGAAGAAAATCTTATAAAGAAGATAAAATGAAGTAAAAAGATCAATCTCTATTAACATGTAGGAAAATCTTTAAAATATTTTATCTTTAAAAATAAGATTTCATTGCAACATTATAAAAGTAGTAAGCACAACTCATTAGCCTTTAGAACAATCAATATAAAGGACTCCAGGTTTGATACTCAGTGTGATGAAAAAGATTCTACCAGAGCTCCACAGAGCACAATTTCAAATGGCAAACTTCCATAATTTTACACAACTTAAACTTGCAGTGCATTCCCTCTGAATGTGACTTTCTAACTTTCCATTAATTACATTCTAAAATAACATTAAGGATTAAAAGGACATGTTAAACAAACTTCTGTTAAGTCTAGTGGTAGTATTAATTTCTAAAAAAAGTAAATTACATAGAGGAAGAAAATGCTGCTTACCTGAAATGCCAACTGAATTGTTTCCAGAGTTTTTGATGGCTTACAGACAACTGACAGAGCAATGACAAATTCCCGAACGTCAATTATGCCTTCTTCATTCTGTGAAGGAAAACTTCACCTCACAATACTGCAATTTGTCTGAGAACTTTCACAAATAAGTAACAGTTGCTAAAGATGCAGAATATTCAGAAAGATCATTACATATGTCACTGCAAAAAAGTCCACTGAAATTGAATTAATTCAGGGCAAGAACCTGAGTCAAAGCTCTGCAGGTCCTTTTCAGAGCCTCAATTAGAAGCCATAATTCAAAGATTCCTGGAAGACAGTGCTGGTACGGTAACCTTTCGCTTGCATATTTAAGATTTTTCCATTAAACGATCTGAATTACTGTGTTGAAATTAAAATCAGGGAACCAGAGGACAAGGTAGCCTAATTTAAGCCCTGAATACATGGTATCTGCTCTTTGGTCTGAGAAAACACTGTGGACATATCCACCTCCTGGTCTAAAGAGAACATCATCCAGACAAAGGTAATAGTCATTTCCCCATCCTGACTGATTGCCAGAGGAATGAAAAACTAGCTCATTTGCCAAGTTCTTAGATCCTTCAAGATTCAGGCATCCTAGAAGAAAAGTGATTTATTTACAAGGTAAGTGAAATATCAGCTAACTGGTATCGCATTCAGTTGCGACAAGCTGCAGCAGACTTTTAGCGCAAACCAATCTTTCTTCCTCTTCATATTTTGAATCTAGAAAGAAAATCAGTTTTGCCAACTGATACTCCTTTTAACTTCTACCTAAATGAGTGCTTTATTTAGCTGATGACAGGTGGCCTTACCTTGCTGAAAGGGAAATGCAGTAAGCAAATATTGTGGTGAAGTACTCAAAAGCACTTAGCGCTGGCCCAAATCAGACCTCAGTGAATTCAACTAGAACAGAATCAGGCTAAAGCAGAGTTTACCAAGAGTAATACAATTTTAAAACATGATGTTGTTTCTTACCTCATCAAAAAGTGCAAACATACTTTCTAATGTGTGAGAAACTGGAAACTCCAAGTATGATGAAAATTCTTCAAGATCAACCTTTTCTTTTTTCATTTTCATGGCACTTGCAGTGTATTTATCAAGATCATCTTCAAGTGTTTCTGGCTTCAGCCTAGAAAGCATATTATTTTTGCACGTTTTAAAAATAAACTCAATTTTAACAATACAAATTTCAGTATACCAAATAAAGCAATGGATGATAATGGTGCAAACCGTTACAAAATCTGGAATTAGAATTAGTAAGTAACTTTACTATAACATAGTCTATTCCTGTAATTTTAAGGCCCTCATTAGTTTTCAAACTGTACTAGAAATCACTGTAAGGACTTAGGAACCCTGGTCATAAACTTGTGCTCTTTATTCTACCTTGATTATAAGCTGTATGCATAAGCATACATGAACACGAAACAATCTAGAACTAGCTAATAAGAAATACCAGGGATGGAGAACTAGGTGGCATTTAGATCACCTGAATATGGCTGTATTGTAGGACAGTAACATAAACCAATTACGATTCCAAATTTACTAGTGTCACTAAACAGGAAAGTCCTGATGCCTCTTGTCTAAAAGAAATCAGGGATTACATAATGGTGATTACACTGTTAATCCTGTTTGTTGGTCCTCTTTTTTCACATTCAATCCGGAGTCGGACACTATTACGAGGTGACACAACATTTAATACAGCCACAGAAATCCCTCAGTCCTTCTGACTGCAAAACCAGATTTTGACTGATGTTTATGTTTGACTCAGATGTTTATGTTTTTTGTCGATGGTTAGGGTTTTTGTGTGGTTTTTTTTGTTTTTTTTTTTTTTTTTTTCATTTATTTGTTTTTAGGTTTTTTTTTGGTTAAATCAAGCTTCCTGTTTTTGCTTTGTGAAAATAAGTCTTACTATGAATATAATAAATGGTGCTGCAGGTATGTGGGGAAAAGTAAATTCTCTCCCTAACACAACAACCACCAAATCTTGATAAGCAGGTTTCCTTTAAACCGAGTTAGGGTAACATAGGCATCCAAGTTTTCCAGTGTGGAGACAAAAGCAGCCAATAAATTCTTCTACAATATTCTTCTGCAGTTGTCTGTTTTACCGTTTACTGCTGCAGAAAAGGGAAAGCAGTTATTTACAGAACTCACAAGCTCACACCAGAACTGTTCCCAGACTGCAGCTGGGACTCCTCAGCAGCTTCCTCTCACTGCCAGGAATTATTAAAATACTTAATATCAGCAATTAAACTACTTAATATCAGCATTCTCAGCAGCTTTTGGGAAAAAAAAAAAAAGTATTTCTGATGAGAAGATTCTCTCATACATCAGCTCCAGACCTCAATCGCTCACTGAAATGCTCCTTCCTAAAAATCACTGCTTTTAAGTAAAAACACAACTACTATGCTGTCTGCTGTTACCTAAACTGACTTATCAAAAGTGTACTAAATAAACAATGCCAAGCTCTGCATTTCTGAATTATAAGATCTGAACACGCAAGAATTTTTCCAGAGACTGATGGCCTCTACAGAACATTAATAAATTCTTCATCTTGGCATTAAAACACCTCTAAAGTTTTGGTTCTAGAGAGTATAAGAAGACCAGTGAACCACCCTTCCGCAAAAATTCATTTTTCTTGATCACGTAGAAAAGTGCATGAAGGAACAATGACTAAGGAATCCATGGAGGATTTGAGATGCACACAGAACGCAGCTTCTCTCATGCAGGATTACATATAAAGTGTCCACAGATAATACATCTCCAGTGTAGAAGCCAAAATGTACTTAAACTGTACAAAGGACAGCTGGCACCCAAATCCTCCCTTGAGATAAGCCACCACTGACACAGAATACGCAGTCTAACATCTGTCTTTAAATCAGAGAGATTTGATTCGCAATGAATTGACTCAAAATTCACCACCTAGAACTGAGTGAGTACTTGTTTGGTGAGCAGCATTCAAGACTTGTGAGATCTTGTCTTCATCAGTCAATTAAGTCCAAAAAACGGAAGTTTAAAGGCAAAATCTTATAGAGAAAGTAGCGCGGCCTACCACAAATCTTACAGATATCTTATGATTTGGGTTTTATAAAAATGAAGAGACGTGAACCAATCTCAAAAAGGGTACGTGGATCAGTGAGGCAAACTTGTTGCTTCAGCTTGAATATGACTTCCAGTAATTCAAGGTGGGCTCACTTCCCTCTAGACCTTTTAAGGATCAGAAAGTGTGGATGACCATGCGGATGATGGTTTTTTGAAGGCAAGTGTTCCAAATCCCACAATAGGTTCTGAACCAATGTGAAATGGTCTCAATGTCTCAACTCCTTTAATCCCAATGGAGCATATAAAAGCTAGAAAGCCAACAGTGGATGTCTTTGCTCATGAAATCATGCTTGTTTGCCTAATGACTTCTACACAGGATCTAGACTTCATGATATGTAACATCATTTGCTGTTGTGGTGTTCCACTTCATTTTTTTGGGCCAGAGCACACTAAAGAGAACAAAATGTCATTCCCAAGTCCCTGAAGATGGAAAGGGAATTTTTCAAGATTAACAACTCTGGACATTAAATCATTCACAGAAGACTTCACAAGGAAAACCAGATCCCTGAAGGCAAGGATTTTTAGTGTAATTACCACTATTTTTAGTAAGTAAGAAGTCTCACCTCCTTAAAGGTAGTTTTAGCTGTATTTGACTATTTGAAAACAAACTCCTTTCTTACATGCTGGGAACCTGCTGAAAAACTTGTAGTGCTCACAGAGCTGGAAGCTGCATAAGAACAGCTGGATCTTGTAGTTAAGTACTGTAAACTGCAACGTCAGAGAAACATGCCTTAAGCCAGAAAAGCACAGTACATTCAGTTTTATGTCTGCTGATGTACTTCTGTGCAACTTCTTGTGACAGAGAAAGGATATTGAACAGCTGCAAAACTGATCTTCTGAATGCTCTGGCACACTCTGCCTTGATATATAATCTGTTAACAGAGCCTAAGCCATTAGACAAAGCAAGAGAACTCACTGCTGTGGCTGCATGGCTTCCGAATGCAGACTAAGCAAGTTTTACAGAATGTTAATGAATCTTGTAGATACATAATGTGAACAGAAATAACTCTCCAGTGTAACAAACTGAAGTGTAACTTGATTTCAAAGAATCTAAATGAAAAACAAGTCTGGATTTGCTTTACTATAAAAATCTTGCTTTTAAAACTGGATGTTACCTTTAAGATAAGTTATTGCTGAAAGCATGTTATAAACAATTATTAAGACTGGGTGCAAAATCCATTGGATAAAATGCACTGTTCCAGTTATTTAGGAACGTGACTGGATGATCTTAATGCCTCCCTGGCCTCAAAGCCTTTGAATAAACGACTGCATCGCCATCAAACATGCATTAGAGATGAAGTCATATTACAACCTTCATCCAATTGTGCCAGAAAAATACCATTGTAATAGCCTTCTTACTGGCACATACCCAAATCAAGACAGGATAATATTTCACCAATGGACAATTGCTCAAAGCAGATAGAATTCATTTGGGTTGTGGGGAACCTCACTCAGAAATGCACGCAATTCTTCTAGATGCCAAAACAAAAACCCAGAAAAGCATAATTTGAAAGAACAGCTTTAAATTGAGCAGACAGAAGCCAGATAATTTAAACAGAGGATTAAACTGAATCCCAGGATTATGAACTGCACAACAAGAGATGTGGGTGGTTTTTTGGGTTGGTTTTGTTTGCCTTTTTTTCCCCTTAGTACTGTAACAAAAGAAGCAACTTTGTTTCCCCTTAGAAGTCTCTCCTATCCTACTAGAAGTCTTTTCAGATGGAGGCCCCGACAATGAATTAATCATCTGAATGCATAATGTATGCTGTCCTACGTTCCTTATTCTCCATAGATTGTTTTGGTTTGTGTACACAAGCTGGAAGATGAAGGAAAAATTAGTGGAAAGAAAAAAAGTACAGAATGGAAACATGAAACTATGCTCTATACTTTCAGCTGAGGAAATGAAAAAAAGGACAAAAGTGTTTCTATATTAAAGCAGTTAACAGGATGAGGGTATAGATTTAGTAAGAGGTAAAACCACAGGGAACTGATGCTATGAGAAGACAGTAGCCACACTGCTTATACTAAGCTACAGTTTCATTAGAAAGTCCATCTAGCAGTAACCTACTCAAAAGATCAACCACTTCTTTATACTTCTTGGGAAAGGATAACCCTTCTGCCCTCACTACTATAACATTAATCCAGTCACAGGACTGCTATGGCAGCACCGTTCTCCCTTCACAGATGTCACAGGAGAGGGCAATTTACTTTTAACTGTATCAAATATTAGGAATCCCACAGTATTCCTGACCCTCTTCAGGAGGTATCTTCTAGTTTTGTTCAGGAATGAACACTTCAGATACACTGCTCACTTGTCAGACTGTGAAAATACAAATTTCACAAGCTACTCTTCCCATCAGGATCTAGCAGCACTGCTTGCAAATGCAGACCAGTATTGGTTTAATTCTGCATTAGTGTTTCCCCAATTGTAATATGACAACATTCCATACATATTCATAAATGCAGTATCATTATATGAAAGAAAAACTAGATAAACATAGCTATGCAATAAAGATGCACCTTACGTATGAATACTGAATATGCTCACCCAAGGCTTCTCACAAGCTTTGCAAATTCTAAAAGACACGTGTCTGAAGGCAGACGAAGTTGTCCTTCAGCCAAAGCTAGCTGACAGTCTTCAAATGTATAGTCTGTCACTGGAACTCCCAATGCCCTTGAATAAACCAAAGAAACACAGTAAGCAAGATAATCTAAGAAAACATATTTATTAGTAATTATGTTAAAAATTTATTATTACACTAACATATTAATAAATCAATAATTGTCTGAACAGAGCAACTATTACCTCAGGTAGTATTAAAGTTATACAACAGGCAACATTTTGCTACAAAGAATGACTAGAACACAAAGTATAAAAGCAAGTAGAGTTAAACTCCAAACAAACACAAGTTTTTTTTTCTTCTACCTTTGTCATACACTTAAAAATAATACTCCCAAAATTTTTATATGCCAAACAATTAAGAAGTAAAGCAAAAATAAGTACTAACTTAATGCTCTGTAGTAACAGCAGCACCAAAATATACTTCAAGGAAATAACGATACTGCAGTTGCACTGCAGCTGCTGTGCCAAGGTTGAGAGAAAGACACTTTGTTTGGAAGAGGCCTTAAAGAATTCAGTGTACAAACATAAGACACAACTCGGAAAGCAAACACTGCTCCTTATGAGTTATTTATCTGCCACATTTTCCATCACACTTGATTTTACTTATATTAGTAGGGAACTGTATCTCCTTTGTGGAGCCTCTTACACTTTTGATGTCCACGCAGCATTTTTTTTTCTTTGACTTACCTTCACTCTTTTAATCTATGGGTCTTTCTATTTTACTACTAACCACCTTTTTCACCTGTGAAGTCAATAATAATGGCAAGATTGATACAAAACCCTGAGGCATGACACAGTCATTTTGGCTTCGATGAAAACTCTGAAAATCCTACACTTTGTTATAGACGGTTTGATCTATACCTCTCATGCAATAACCACTTAATTTTTGTTAAGTAGCCTCTTCCATGACCTCATTACAAGGCCTTTGAATGCCAATGTAAACAACATAAGCCAGTTCTTTTTTATTCACCACTTAATTGCCAAACTTCAGGAACTCTTATACATTACTAAGACACGCACTTAACATTAAAGCTACAGATGAGGGTTCCTCTCTTCTCTCTAAGGCTGAAAAAGTAAAATATTCAGGAAGAACACCTCATGAATAGATATTAAAGCTAAAAAGTAACAAATGTATTAAAAAATAGTATCTATTTCTAAGCCACTTATGAATAAACCAAGGACATACAAAGGTAGTGATTTTGGATGAACTGCCTCCCCCTTGCAAGGAGGGACATACAGGAAGGAACAAAAGGAGAAAGCCACCTAAATCAAACAGATACAGGTACATAGAAAAGGAATCTTATAATCCTGCAGACTGCTGAAGGCTAGATTGCCCCATATGGGTGATCCTAACCAATTAAATTCAGGTCCTCCATTTTTTTCCATTCTTGCTCTGATCCTGTTTCACCACTCTACTCCTCCTGTGAAGAGTGTCCTAGTAATATTCGCAAATCAGTAAACCACCTTAATGGAATGGCCAACAGGTTCCTGTGATACCATATTTCATCCCATAGACTTATGGTTAACATGTAAAATCCAGATGAACAGCTACTCCATGCTAGGGGGATCTAAATCCATTTCCAAGTTCCTAGAGATCAGGTATTGCAGGTCTTGTCAATACTTACATTATATTACATATATATACATATATATGTATGTATATACATATATATATTACATATACATTATATGGTATTCAATATAGCGTGGTATTATACAATACAAAATCAATTTTCCTTGGAAACAGAGAAAGAGGTGGATGAAAGAAGCAGAGTCTATCCTGCCTGTTTAGATTACTTCCTATTCCCTTCTTTTGTGCTGTGTGTGCACTAGATCATCCTTATAAACGTCCCTGTTAACAGTCAGTGAAATAGCTGCACTAGTAGGGCAGCAAGGACACACTAAAAGCAGTACCATCCAGCATGGCTTACATGAAAGAACGTGCTAATAACCAAAGATCTTGTCCAGCCAGGCCCATTACACCAAATTTCATCAGATCTTAGAGCAGCAGTAGGTACAGCACACAACAGAAAAACAGGAACTTACAGGCGATCAGCTGAAGCACAGGGCAACTACTCAGAAAAGGGGAAGCAAGTTAAAACTAAGTTAGAAGTAGTAACTGGAAGGGTACAAAACATTTGTGGTACAAAACAACACATCACATTAGGGAATCAGAAGAAGTGACAAGACACTTGTCAAAAAAAGATTCTGAAAGGAAAAAAAAAGAATCCAGCATGACTCAGCAACTGATTAAAGACAGCAATTAGAACAAAAAGACTTAAAAAAAACCCAGAACACATGTTCTCTCAAGGAAAACAGAGAAGCCAGACAAGTCAAAACGTAACCATAAGGTGGCAAGCCAAAGCAAGAAACAATAACTTGTTAAAACTAGAAGTTAGCAGCTTTTCAAACACATCAAAGAAAGATGACTAAGGGAGGCCACTCAACTTGGCCAAGGGTAGAAGCCTGGCTGCAATCTGAGTACCTACGCCAGATTTAAATAACTTCTCCTAAATAATGGGCCCCAAACATATTGAAGGAGCCCAGCCAAAGAGGAATTAAAAAAACCTGCAAAAAGTACCAAACAACCAAAACCAAACTTATGACACAGAACAAATTGAAAACAAAAGTAGGGATCATTTTAGATTTGGCTAAATCATAAGAGAAAAAAAATCAACCTGCATCTTTTTATATCTGTGTGCACCTCTTACAGGAAGAGTGGTATTTGGGCCAGACTAATAGTGCTATCAGTACAGGAAAACTCCAACTACAACTGATGCCTGCGTGTAAGTCCCATGTTAACACAAAACAGAATTAAGAAGGATAAAAGTATCTTCTCTTTCTCACCTGTTAGCCATTTTCCAGCCTTTGGACCTCCAAAAAAAGCAAAATGAACTGAAATAGTGTGCCTATACATACTTCCAGACTTTCAGAATTACAAAGAACTAAAGAATGAGAAGAAACAACTTTTGCCCACAGTAAAGTTCAGTCATAGGATCAACTGAGGCCAGATTATTTAGAGTTCAAAGGGCTTTTGAGTTCAGAAGATAAACCACAAGCTGTAGAGGGCTAGCAGTTTAACGCAAAAGGACCTTGATTTCAGCTCAGAACATTGAAGAAACTGAAGCTGGGGAACATATAAAGTTCATTATTTGTACTAAGACTTGTGAATTTTTCAATTTGTTAGAATAAAGACTGGCATACTAGAATTCACTGTAAAGCCTGGGTAAAACTGCAACTCGCAGGATTTTCCACAGAACCAGTTACCAAACTGTCCCAACTGATCTCCAGGGCAATCTTCCTCTATTTCAATTAAACTGCTAGAAAAAAAAATTCATTTCGATTTGAGATGTAAATTGCAAGTGCAACCACCTGGTTTTGATAAACTAGGAATGACAGCTTTTCCCATATCTTTATTTGGAAGGATTTTTTTCCCTTCTTTTGTTCATACTACCCCTGTTTTCACAGTAACTTAAGCTGAGCTTGGCCTTTTTTTTTTTTGTTTAGCAATTTTATATGGCCAAATGTGCACATGTGGCTTGACATACTTTGAGACTTTCTCCCTCCCCACCTTCTCTAAAATGCTGGCTATTTACCTTTCCACAATATCACACTACCTGAAATTCCAAAATCAGCAAGTCACTTAAAAAAATAAAAACAAAACCAAAAAATCCCCAAAGCCTTCTTGCAAACCCAATATTACATGCAGCACTTGTACTTGTTATGTCCTGACTTCTCACACCAAACAGCTCCCTACGTCTAACACTTCTGCAGTCATAATATAAAAATAAATTATCAACTTTCTCATTTTCTGCAGAGCAATCCACTACACATACAAAATTCTGAACATACACTGACTGCTGTAATATTTGCAACGTGAAAGAAAACAGTACACACAATATTGTGACATTCGGAATCTACCCTTCAACAAAAACATTTTTAGAATGTTTTACACTGTTAATAAGCAGAACTGTGAACTAATCTAGAAAATATTCCACAGGCTGCTCAAAAAAAGACCTTTAAATAGGGTATAATTTTATAGGGCACTGAAGACATTAAAAAGATAGCAAATTTGGTATTTTACTTGATTATCAGATATTTTGGAAAAAGACATACAAAACACAGTGGAAAAATAACCCCAGCTTCCAGTAGTCATCTGTATAGGAACTTCCTGAACCAGAAACTATTTGTACCACCATAGTTTAGACTCATTAATAGGCCAAATTCTTTTTACAGTGTATCTCAGCTCTGAGTAATTAATTTTATGCATCTTGTAGTGAATGTCACGATTTTGTAGATGTTTTAAAAAGTATTTCCATTTATTTTTAGCTGATGTACTTGAGTGCTTTCTATCTCTATGGAAAGTAACAGAGTTGCCTTACTATGCATTTCCAGAACAATCATGATTTTCCTGACCTTCAGAACAGCCCTCTACTTTCCCTCCTGCCCCCCTCTTTTTTTTTTTCTTCTCTCCTTTCTTTGCCAAGCTGAAGAGCTTTCACTTATTTAGTCTTGGAAAACCAGGGTAGATAGCCCCTTTTCTCTCCTTGGACGACTACTACTTGGTGACATTCTCCAAGGAAATGAAAGGCCAGTCATTAGTCTGGAGTTCACATCAAGAATATATATAACATCTCATGATGATTTAATTTTCAGACTGAAAAAGAAGCTGCTTGTGTTAAGCAAGTAGGTCCTGTAATTGTTGGTCTGGATAAGATCTTGTAGGCTTGTATATCACAAATCTTCAAGGGGTGGAAAATGAAACTGGTTCTCTTTGAGTTTCAGCATTCAAAAATCTAGTTCAAACCAGACTGTTGCAAAATATTAACTTTAAAAAAAATATTTCTTCCTTGAGAAAATAAACTTAGCAAGAAGCTGCATAGTTAACCCTGTTCAGCAACTACATTTGCCTAATTGCCACACTTAGAGCATACACAAAAGTAAACCGAGTGCACAATGTAGTTCTCATCTCCATTTTTCTGTACGGCCTGAAACCTAAACAAATGGATGCCTGTTAACTCAGCAACTTCACTTATACTGATCCTCATGCTTTTGATGGTATAAAAATGACAAAAAGAATTCTTGACTTTCAAAGTTGAGTGCTAGGCCAGTGCTTCTGCAGAATTGCACATAAAACTTCAGACAGCATGAGCACAGCAGCTTTTCCAGTTAGATTTAACTGGCCACTGAAAATACAGCAAATAGCCATGAGACAGACCAATAAGCTACTGTAAATGCATAGCCTCAAGGCTATTCTTCAGCAAGCAGCATTACCGTATCACATACGGTGGCTGAGATGACATTATGATGCTGTCTAAGCCTGCAAGAAAAAAAAAATATGATTTCGACTATGTAGAAGATGACAAAAGGTGAAACGGACACAGAAGATTCTCTGAAATATCTTTGGCCTTCACCAGCATGCTGGAAAAAAGGATTCATTTCTCAAAATCAAAGACATAATCCTCATGTGTCAAGCTGATAAGATTTACTGCTTTAACAGTATGACATGCTCCGACAAGGGGAAAGTGATTCTGGCAAGCACTTGACAGAGAAAACATAAGGAAGACAGATGTTTTCAAGTTCCATGTCTAACACTTTGCACTTCAATTCATTTGAGCATCTACTGTAAATATAAAAACATGTCTTTAAATGTTTATGTAAGTGGAGAAGAAAAACAAAGTTATTGGAAAAAGGCAAACCAGACTGACATTTTGTTATTTCTACAGTAAGTTCTCCTTTCTGTCCTCACCATGAAAAAAATAAAAACTCCTGGCTAGTGTCATGTATGTAGTTATAATGCTGAGTTCTCACACCAGAAAAATCAAAAAAATGAAATGCTCAATCAGGAACACTGACAGAACTTCAGTTCTGAGGTGCATACAGTTTTGAAAAACCAAGGGGTAAAGGTGCCTGGTTTCCATAAGGCTTCAGCCTAAATATCCACCATATGCAAAAAAAAATAACAAACTTACAATATTATAGCTTGGGTTTTTGTGTTTTGGTTTTTTATTATTATTGGGGTTTTTTGTTTCTTTTTTTTTTTTAATTGTACCATCTAAACTGTATGATTTCCTATTTTAAAGATAATCTCTGTAAGAAGAACTAACAAACTAAAGCAAAACAAATTGTGTTTATATGATAGTGTCCAACCTGCCCGTGTGTAATTATCTAAGCAGCTTACATCTGTAATTATGGGTGAGGTTACTTTATACTTACACAAAAAGCCTGCAGTGCAGATTTTCACAACTAGCTGCGTCCGCTACCATGGACTTATTTATGTGTAAAATGAATAGTGCTAAGTTCATGCAACTAACTAGAAGTTGACCTACTGACATATTCCTTTTAAATATATTTATTTGAGCCCTAAGGGACAGGGTAACACTTAACAAATTTTGTTTTGCAAAGTGGCAATGGAAGAGTTACCTAATTTTTCTTTAAAGCAGTATTTCTATGCCCTAAACAGTATTTTGATTACTTTACAACTATCAGAGGTCTTCCAAAATAAAATACTAATGAAAATTAGGTGTTCAAGAATCTATTCCACAGGCAAAAGGCTACAATTGTACAATGAAAAGAGACAACTAATTTTTTTTTTCAGGGAAAAAAAGGCCACAAAAAAAAGAACTTTAAATGTGTATCGGTAAATTAGAAGCCATGATGCATAAGAGCAATATGGAAAGGTAAAGACAGAGAAAAGTTGCAACTGATGAGGCTAAGAAGCTTAAGACATTATAAAGTTTAAGAAAAAAAAAATAGAAACAGTGACACAACCTATTACTGAGGACAGTAAAATTGCCAAGGGGCAAAAAAAGACATCATATGCAATATTTTAAATTAGGAAACTATTAAAATAACATATCTTATGAATGAAAATGCTTTAACAGTGGTAGAGACGTTTCCGTCATCACTGAGAAATTTTTTAGAGATTAATACTTGTGATGGCAAGGTCAAATATTTGTTCCTGATAATTTTAGAAGGGCTGGGGTTGAAGCCCCAGGTCTACACACCGATGATTTTACAACACAACTGTAGTTCCAGTAAGTCACAAGTTAATACTTTGAAAATATTTAATAAAAAAATAAAAACTATGTAGGCCAGAAAGCTTGACACAACTAGGAAATATACAGAAGCAAGAGTGTTTAAATTAACATATTAACAGACCAAAATAGTCCATGTTGACTACCATCAAAGTAATATGATAACAGCTCATGCACATGAAGACCAAAATGACAATTTTGCAATTCTAAATAATACAAAAGTAAGCCAATGTAATATGTATCTACATGATATGACTTACTAGCATGGTGGTTTCAGAACTGTATTAGAGCATATGAAGTGAATTAGAACTAAAGATATCACCAAAGTTATTTATTTATTTTAAAGAGAGAACCTGCATGGGCTGTTGCCATATTTAAAAGCACTCCAAGTTTTCCATGATTTGAAAGTGACTCTAAATACACTTCCTGATAGCATGTTGTGGATGAGATGGACACCGACTAAACAGAGTAGAAGTCAGAGCAAGATCAGAAAGATCAAAGAAGACAAACTCACTCAAACAAAACAGATTTTATGAGAATACTGATATTGAATAAGTAAGGGTCAATACTTTTAACAGTAGTTTAATCTAATCTGCACATACCTTTTATGCAGAATAAGAGAATGACCCTAAGGAAGACAAGCATAGAGTAACTATTCAGCAGCAGTGGCTATCCTGCATGAGTAATTCCAGTTCTGATTACACAGATAATCCCCAAAACAGAAGAAACAAAGCTATGACTGCACATGACCCAATTTTTGGCTCAATGCTACTAAATAAATATCCGTCAATGAGAAAAAAGATTGAAATTCACAGACATTAAAAAACTGGTAATTGCATAGGCAAGGTTAAGAAACCCTTTTAGAAAGAAATTTTGGACTTTTATAGATGCTGTAAAGCAATCAATCACTAAGGCTAGGATCTTGCCCATCCTCCTGATCAGGACTGCAACAAAAGGTATCACTACAAGTTAACATCGTGGAAGCAAACAGCAACAGGCACAACTGAAAGGTCTGTAGAAGCTCTGAGCCTTAAATTCATTTTCTAACATGACAGTATCCTTTAAAAAATGGAAACATACCACCTGGATTCTTGTGGAATTTAGTGACAGAGCAGTGCACAAATACTGAAGCACCATCAATCAAGACGATGTCAGCTCACATTACATTTGCATTAATTAAAACAAACTAGGTTTAGTTTAGAAAAAAAAAGTTTGTGAAATGAGGTCCTGAAAAGCAACAGTAAAGGGTGCTTGCAGAATAGTAATCAAAGCTTAGTAACTTCTGGTGACAACGTTCACAACAATGACATGATCATCCCCAACATGGTCCAGGAAAAACAAACCATTGTGCTCGTACTCAAATGGATGGTATATGGCAGCAGAAAACATGAGTGATACAAACAGTAGGATACCACTTGAATGCATCTTCAAAAGTATACAATCCTTGTCATCCTGGATGAGAAGGAATACAATAAAGACATGCTGCAGCAATTAAAAAATGACATTTCCTTTGTTATTGAATGGCTGCCTGAGGTAAACCAAAGCGCAGGAGAACAGTTATACTCGAAGTCCCTGGCCTGAAACAGAGAGCAAAAAGGCAAAGTCCACTTTGGATTTCACTTTTTGGGCAAATAAACTCATCTGTCCTGCAAGAATCTAATGTCCTAAGGAAGCAAACCTCTGTAAATGACAGCATTTCCTTTATCAAATGTTCAGTTCACACATAAGTGAACAGGAACTATCTAGAGATCCCCATCACTTGCATTTGTGGCTGCCCACAGAAAATCTAGACAAAGCAAAACCAACTCCATAGAATCCAGAAGTAGAAGCAGAATAAGGATCCTGTCAAGTGCTTTGTTTAACACCTAACAGAAGTTGTTCACAAGACAAGATTATGATGAAGACAAACAGATTTCAGGAGTGGAAATCATATCTGTTGTTGTACTCAGCAAGTTACATCAATTCCCTTTGAAATCACGGGCAAGAGACAAGGCTTTGCTACAATGCTGGTTCTAGACTCACAAATGCATTATTATCTGGCAGTGCCACCTCTGCTGCTGTAAAATATCCAGTAGGATTAGACTCTTCTTCCAGAAAAATATGATAGGGATGAAGGGGAAAGAAGACGTCTAAACAGATCCTGAATTGACCTCTTCAATCTTCAAGAAAAGGAGGCAAATCCAGATGAAGCAGTAATATTGTTCTCAGCAATGCAGGGTGCAACACTGGCACCAAATAGCACCTGAGGAGCTAGACTAGCATCTGCTACAGCTCCAGGACAGACTGACAGCATCTCAGCAGCATCTCCTATATCAAAAGCCATCATATGAATGAACTGGGAGGATCTGGAAACCTGCCACTAGAAGTAAGCATCTGGAAGTGGGCAGAAGTAAATGAATTTTGGCTATCTTGATGTTGTTTTAACTGGTCTACAGTCATCCACAATATCCAGGAGTCAGTGTTCTGGTTTACTCCCATCTGCATTTTAACTTCAGAACTCTGATATCCAAACACATTTATTTTCCTTTCATATCAACACAGGATCCACAGCCCTTTCTTCATCTCAAAGCAAGCCATATTTGCGATCTCCCATTCCAACAGTTTTCCCTTTAGACCCGTATCCCACTTGTATTACCCCAAATGCCTAATTTTTCAGAGGTGGGAGGGATAAACAAAAGAAAGAGGAAAATATTCTCTCCTCCTATACGCACATAGCAGGGAAGGCTTTCAACATGCATGTTGTTGTAAACTTCCATCTTTTGTTGAGAAAATTTGTATGAGAAAATTTTTTCTCATACCACACAATCTCTGCCATCTGATTGGAGATCAGATTTAAGGTTTCTCAACACGGCCTTTTACTCAAAGTCTGAGGGCAACGCTTTCACATAGTGCCAGCTGATTGTCTTAAATTAACTAAAAAAGCCTTTGAGGCCACTACAACTCTAAGACAGTTTGATTCACATAGATCCTTCTGGTTTTTTTTTTGTTTTGTGAGAAAGTCCTTTCGTACAATGGATTGAGTATTGATCTATTGCTGTATTACAGGCCCAACATCCTTAAAGAAACTCACAAAGCTGGGTTCTGCTTATAAATCAGAGAAGAACTACCATCTTCTATCTACAAAATAGCCTTTGATAGAAACTGGTAAGTTAGAAACCGAAGAGAAGTTACACAAAGGAAATTAAGATTTCACAAATTCTTTCAAAATTAGGAGTAGAAAGATTCATAAATCCTTTAAGGGGTATTAATGATCATAAACCTGAAAGTTCTCCGTAGATACTGAAATGAACATCTACTAAAAGGACAAAAAAGGAACAAAGAAAAGAAGTTAACCAAAATACAACATATGAGAATGAAGGTCTGTGTATTCCATGGTGACTTTATTATGCACTGTAGACAAGTGTTTTAAGTGTCTTCTCTTTGACATTCAACTTCAATTAGTTTGCATAGTATCAGTGCTCTATTTCCAACAGAAGCAGCTTTCCTGTGCTTTACTATTTGAAATAACCACAGGCTAACAATGAATACATTAAAGTATTCTTAAACTCATTTAAAAAGTCATATCTTAAAATGCAATCTCAATAGCATAGAATTCAGTTACATTAGCTTTCATAGAACTCAACTACGCCTTTCTCCCCACAGCAGCAAGGAGAACTGGCTTGTTATATGAAGATGTGTTAAAAAAAAAACAAACCCAACCCAAATCCACCAATTCCTACAGTTCATGCTGTATTTGTGGCTCCCTGGCTTCCTGAGAGGAAGGTAACTGCTATATAGAAAGTTTTATATACCCTACTGCAGAGTACGAGCTTCTTTGTAAGTACACAACTATATTGACTTGATTTAATGACATTTTCTTGATGCTAAAATTAAAATCACATATCTATTTTTATTAATTATTACTACATACTTACTCTGCCATTACACGTCTGACGTTATTGGCATATAACACGGGATTTTTTCTTTCTTCCTCTGAAGGAATATACACTGGTAGAAACTGCATAAAGAAAACTGAATTATACCAAGAATATTTAACATTTAAACAATGTCTATTATAGCACTGTGTTTGTTACTGTTTACAAAATTATAATAAAAAATGGTCTATAAAAAATTAAAAATTGAACTATTAAATGCTTAAGGATGCATCAATCTTCTAGAAATTCATATAGCAGTGACACTGTTCATTTCTTATCTCATGGAACCCAAGCAGAGCTTTACCTTTCTTTCATAAGTGGGACCAGAAATTTTTAAATGATTTAAAATTATTAGCAATTTCTTGCACACTTTTACATCCTGTATTGTTCAGCTCTGCAGATAACCAAGAAAAGCACCTGCTACACGATCACTGTACTATAGCTTAAATATCAAGTACATCAGGTACTTACTGCTTCCCCTGCACATTTTGAAATCATATACAATGAAATCATATACATTAATGTACATCAGAAGTGCTTTTATCTTCTGTTGTTGAGGTTTTGAAAAATTTCTCTTTTGAATGGACACTATATAGTCATATTCAATTGAAAGAAAAATTCTAAATAAATGCAGGTGGCCACACAATCACAGAACAGTTGAGGCTGGAAGAGGAAAATTAAGCCAGAACTGCTGGAGACCTGCAACAGAAAAGGCATCTTTCAGAATGGAATGGTCTATATTGAAAGATCTTCCAGCCTTTGGCTATGGCTTTAAGTGTTCACTGTGTTCATTGAAATATGATGCAAGCCCCAAGATCGTGGCCAGTCTCACCTATAAAAACCCTCAAAACATCCCATTCCTATCAAGTAACTAACTTCTCAGATAAAAGGAACAAGAAGGGATCGCTCCGATTTCCATCCCTGCTCAGTAACAGACAGACAATTCCGTTAGTAGTGCAATGCAATGAGATAATTTATGCACTGAGAAAAATATTCATAAACTTGTGGCAGGCTTCTCAAGTAGAAACCAAATCTGTAATAAGTTTAGTTATATTTCATATAATTACCTATCGGTAATACAAAATGGCAGTTATGATCCAGAAATTTCACACTGGTCTTTAAAAGAGAAAATAAGACTTGGGGAATAAATATGAAGTTTATCATTTAAGCAAACGCTTCTTAATAACTATGAAGTTAGCTGTATCTTCAGAATTGCATAATGGTATTATCAGCAACAGCCAAAACTCTGCCATTAGATATTTCCTCTAACTCTTTCTTAGATGTATCCAGTGATGGACAAATCTTTAACTTATTTTTGTTTTTTCTACAGTTTTCCATATATGCACCACTGCAACTGAAAACATAAGACTCTTGACTTCTAGATTTACAAGCAGGTACACCAGCCTGACGTGACGCAACATACAAAAGGACAAAGACTGTGAAGCTAACAGAAATGGAAAGATTGTTTCTTCAAGTTCCAAGCCCAATTCTATTTCTTTGACTTGCAAATTGATATCAGGTCATTCATCCAAGCACAGGGCAAGTTTGAATATGAGGTGATTTCAGAGGCATTCTACATGTTTGTGCTTAACTGAATGGAAATAGCACAATAATTTCAGCACCATTAACAAAACTAAGAGAAGAACTTTCAGCTGCTGCAGACTGTGATGGATGGATGAACACTGTTTTACTGGCCTGTCAGCCTCAAACTGACATGGGCCAAAACAAGCTAGACGTGCAGGTGATCACATACCCTTTCTTCTTCGCAAGATTGCTTGCGTGTCAGTTCCAAGTACAGGATGGATGGGCAGGCCAATAATTATAGTAACCTGTTATAAAATCTACATAGATGCTTGCTTCTCAACATGCATGCTGAATGACATGTATGGTATGCCAGAACATACACATGCAGAGAAGCCCAGACTAACAAACTCTGGGTCCTGATTGCTGGCTGTTAGACCTTATAAGCTACCGTTGAATCAAGCCCATACTGAAGTTCTATTGTTTTTCTGTACATCTGAGTTATTGGATCTTCAGCAGTAATTCTGGTATCAAGGCTGGTTGGTATTTGCCAGAATCCCTGAGCTGATGGAACAAAGCAGGAATAAAAGCCAATAAAATTTGGAGACCAGGGGAAAAACATGACTTCAAACACAGAACAATTCATTTCTCCTCTATGTTACTAAATCTGCAGCACTTCATTATAAAACAGATTGAAAAAGTAATTCTCAAGTACTCTGCCTCATACTTGCAAGCAGCCTCACAACAGCGCTGCTTCTCTACCCTCTGCCAGCTCCTGCTTTAGTACAGAGTATTTCAGAAAGTTACTAGCCTTTTTTTAAAAAAAAAAAGACAACAGATCATAACTTGTAAAAGACAACAGATCATAACTTGTCCTTGTGCAAGTTCTGTATGTGCTACAGAAACTCAGCATGTGCTAGCAGCTGCTGCCTCAAAAATCAAGAAAGCTCAGCAGTGTTCATGTCTGTGTGAAAGAAGCCATTTTACTTGCCTAAGGCAGAAAATTATGCTCCTGAGATAGAGTAAAAATTCTGCCAATCAGCTGGCCTGTCTTATCTCTGTGTCAGGCAGTCACTCCCTGGCCCTTCTACCAAAAACAGGCCACTATTTTGGAAATAATTATTTTATTTATTTATTTTTAATATACTATTAATATCTGAAAACATGCAACTAAAGTGATAACACAAACCACAAATTTCTACAAGAGATAGAAATGGCTACAGTGGCTGGTACTTTGTGCATTTATTATTTTTGAGAAGAATTTATAGCATAAATAAGTGAACACAGAGCACAGCAATGATAAATATGTGATTAGCACATATTATATGTTACAAGAGTAACATACATTTATCCTGTTCAGAATACACCAGGGTTTTTTTACTGACCTCAATTTCCACAGAATTGTGAAGCTGACACAAAGTAAGCCACAGAATTTCTAACCTAAAATGGGGAAAAAATGGAGGAAAAAATGTACACGAGTGAAACAGTAGTACACTATGCTCCAAAGTCTTTAAGTGACATTCCTATTTGCAGGTATGATCATATTCAGATACAAAATTAATAGAAAGGTCTTTGAGAGTACTTCTGTACGTTACACTCTGTAAGGTGGAACAAAAGCAATTTACACTGAATTTGCATCTTAAAAGATACACAAAAGCAGGAAGACAAGCAGTAACATGATATACAGGTACTAATACATACAGTAAGATAGTTGTGTAAAGAAAGAACAAGTCTGTTTCAGGGAAATGCTATATTCAGCATAGAACTGGCAACATTAATTATAACCACTAAGATCTTATCATTACCTTGGTTTAGAATCAAAGTTCATTATGCTTCAGAAGTCTGTTAATGAAATGCAGTACATGTGTTTTAGTAGCCTAAGACACAAGAAACCAGAATAAACCTGACCTTAGAAAGCAGTTAAGATTCAAATCCAGGAAAGGATTTAGTAAACCTAAATTAGGGAGCAGCGTCAGTAGCCATATTTTATACATTATGTAGGTAGTTACAGCGGTCAATCACTGTGAGGGGAGGGCTGGTCAAAATCCAATTAGGCAGATAAAGTGCAGTTCCTAGAAGTAACATCCTACTCGTTTTGCTATACATTCATTCAGGGCTGCAACACTATTTTCTCCCCTTTCTTTCTGTCTTACTGACAATCCAGCACATTAAAGCAAAGAAAAGGAGCAATAACAGTGGAAGTTGTTATTTGGAGTTTACGTCATTGACAGGAAATGGGGAAGTCTGGTTTCTATGTCCTTGTCCAAGGGTATTAAAATACCTCAGTAAGTTACAAATAAACTTTTCTCTCTGCCAATTCCTGTAATTCTCAAACATTACATGTTAAATTATAAATATCAATTAAAAAAAATGATAGAACCCGTGTCTAACTCAAGTCTGATGTAGAGAAAATTTAAGTTGTATGCTATAGTCAACCTTTGTTTTCAAGGTAGAGTCAGTTGATCTGCTCTGAATACTGTCAAACTAGTAAAAACATTACTTTGCATAAGTGGAAGAAAGTATATAGTTTCCATGTGACAAGTTTTCAATCCATTTTATAGACTACAACAACTCTGAACAAAGAGAATACTCCTGGCTACATCAACATTTCCAGATTAAGTTTTGGCTAGCACTATGACAGAAGAAGAGAGACATTTGCTGAGAAAGTAAAGACTGTATCAGTCTCAACAGTATTTTCTGCTAAGACATCAGAATTACATTTTAGGTCACTCAGGAGAATTAATCCTAATTAAGTAAAGCTGTAATTTAAACTGACCCAGTGAATTTGCATAACATCACAGGCTGCTTCAGATTCTGATTCAGCTTTAATTTAATTTATTAATAGAGGTCAGCACTTCCAAATAAGGGTTTTCTACACATCTAAGTGATCTGAGGCAACACATCTACAAGTTCCTGCCCTTTTCTTCCTCCTTCGATGTGTTCCTGACTTCTCAGGTAGGACACTAAGCTGGAAGTAAGATACTTGCTTACCTCCCCTCTGGCTGAGTTAATTTGATTGGTGAAGGGCAGTACAAATGCAAGAGAAGAGGTAGGAACTCACAAGGAGAGAAGAGAAATCCCAACGTACAGTACATGCTGCAGTACTACTTAGTGTAGACATTATCACGGATTCCTCTACTTCCAACCTGACTATTTAACTGAAAGCTGAACCTTTAAAGTGAACAATGAGTTCCTCAAGTCTCCAAATCTAGAAATGTCCTTAAATAAACTCGGTTCCCAGTCCATTTGAAGATGCAAAATTTATTGACAAAATTCTAAATTACCTGAATCTTGGCTAATCCCAATGGTTACTTTGTTACTACAAAAATGTCATCTCAAAGGAGATTCCCTGGGAAGAGGCTAATGGCAAGCCATTAACCACATCCAACTCCCCTCTACTTAGGGTTCAAAATTCCTTGATCTTCATCTAAATATTTTTAAACTTTTACTCCAACCCAACATTAAAATAATGCTAAAAAATTATATATTTTTTTAAACCAGCAAGAACTGCTTTCATTTAGTATCTCACATTACATGAATTTGCTAACAAACCTCTGAATAACATTTTGTTTAAAAAAAAAATATATCAAAGTTACATTCAGGGAAGATAATGGAAACAGTATCTCCAAATTTCCTCAGTGGGTTGACTGTTTCTGTGGGACAAGATCAATTTCAAACGATAGCCATACAGTTTTTATACAGAAACACACCAAATAGACTTGCAGGCAATAAAATACGTAGAGCAGAAGAAAGTTGTTTTACCTCAGGTACTTGGGTAAAAAACAAAACAAACAAAAAAAAAAACCAAAACAAAAAACCCACCACAATACAAAAGCCAACACAAAAAAAACACCCCCATTTGAAATAAATTCAATCTACAATCAATAAAATTAATTCTACAAACCACCAAAATCATAGCAGCAGAATTACACTTTGTACCTGGCTTCCTCTAACTGAATATTAGCATAATTAGGGAATAATAGATAAAAGACACAAATTAATCCCGAAGAATAATCCAATAGCCAGCAATTACTACTTGACTACATACACCTATAAGACATGTAAATAAAAATCACTGAAGGAAAGCAGTCACTATATAAGCAATTAAAACAAACCACTTACGCTCCTGGCCCTTGCCACGTCCACGTGATTGTATCCTAAGAAAATAAGCATGACAGTTGCAATCAATTATTGCACTTTAAACTTTCGTTACGTTATAGATAGAATAACTGATATCACATGACTAAAAGGTTCTCTTGGAAGCCTCAGTGTTCTCTTTGCAAAAGTTCTAAGTCCTAGTAGGAATCAGCCTACCTTTTACATAGCCAAGAAATACCCACTAACCTAGCTCTTAAACACAGAATATCTATATTTATCAAACATTTAAAGATCCAGGGATTCCTCAAATGCTGTTAGCCTTGGAAAAGAAAGTTATTTACTATAAGCTAATGTTCCATGATATGCATAGTCTACATGTATTTTCCTAACCCATCCTGTTTGAGAGGGTTTCCCTTCAAGTGTCCCTACACTTTATTTGGACCTCCCAGCAACAGAACACCCTGTAACACTTCTGAAGAGTTTGGGACCTGTAGAGATGACTGAAAGGAAGTCTGCTTAACTGACAGGAGGCAGTAGGACAAGTAAGACTTTATGTCTTAACTCAAAGCAGTATTTTTCCAGTTGCCTTTATTCAAAGACAGTACACAACCACCTGCCTGATCCAATAATCAGAAGGTTTGTTATCAATCTCAGAATATCAAAAGGTTTCAATATCAAAAGTTCGTTATCAAACCTATCAATTTATCTCAGGCAAAACCAGCACTGCTTTTAGATGGCTGAGATGAACAGTGTGCAAAACAATAAGAGAGGATAAATAGCAGTGAAATAAGAGAACAAGATGCAAATACCAAAAAGGGAAGAGAAACCTGGAAAGGAGTATATAACAGGTGACAAGAAAGAATACGACAGTAAAGGTCATCACATTTTTAACTGTAAGACTAAGAAACAGCATAGAAAAAAACCTGTAATACTTGGAGACCACATCTATGTGTAGAGCTAGAATCCAAAAGACTGAAAATGAGTTCCAAGTTTTGACTAACTGGGAAAAATCATGTATAAGTCATTAATGAAAAGACAAGAGGGCTCAGTAAATTCAGGTTTCTAGAAGACCAGAAAGATACTTCTATCAGTCTATGAAAATGTCCCACTTCAGTTCTATGCTACCATTCAAAACCACTTTAGAGAGTTTAGGTGATTACACGTGCTATGATCTTCAAAAATCAAGACAAGCTCACATTTAATTACCATTTAGAGCAAAAGGCTGTCACAAGTGAAAATGAAAGAAAGCAACACACCCATAAAAATTATTAACATGACAGATCTACAGCTTGGAATAAGGTCAAATACATCATGAATGTGCTAAGAATTTAAATCGTGACTGCCAACAATTCTTTTAAATGAAAACAAATACAATAAAAGAACAATTTTATCTCCAGCAATCAACATACGTGCATGAAAATTGACTTCTCCATGTAGCAATCTTGTAGAACTTTCATGTCTATAGTTTATTCTGTTAAACAGTTTCTGGCAATTTTGATGTTTCTGATAATACAGCAAGTAAATACATTATGGGCTTTGTTTTTTCCACAAGGAACTTTCATTTAAAAGCCCTGACTACTGCAGTGTAGACAGCTGATAATTTCTCTAATCAGAGACTAGACCTGCCATATAGAACACCACCACAGCTACACATACCCAACTCAGCTCTCTAAATTGCAACAGTGCAGAAGGAGACAGAGAAGAAAAGTGAGCTCGATAAAGATACCTTGCCTGGGCAATGGATCACTAAACAGTGAATAGGTATTTTCAGCACCCAGCCACTGTGCTGGCTGGCTGGCAAGACAAGCTCAAAGAAGGCACGAATCTATCAACAATCCTGCGAGAAACTCACAGTGTGAATGTCACAGCGGACATGCATGCTTTTTCTCATCCAGAACAACAGGATGGAGGAGGGAGAACAGCTACAAATGCTACATAGTGGGAAACAGCATTCTGGTCTGGAAGAGGCAGGCCTATTTTGTAGAAGATTCCTTCCAACATATCCAACATTTTAATGACAAAAACAGCAAGCAGAAAACAGGAAGTGGCGTTTTCCATACCTAGTTTAGATACCTTTTTTATTTATCACAGCTACCAGCTTATACTTATGGAGAACATGCCCTTTGATAGCATTCTGAGGACACTTTGAAACTTTTGTATCTAGGTAATAAATCCTCTGAATTGTGTGGACGTACATCGTCTGTAAAATTTGTATTTGACACAAACTACTCCAAATTAGCTAGTGTCTAGCACTCCTTAGCTAAGCACAAGGTGAATGTAAGACACGGACAAGACAACACCTTATAAAGGTGCTGAGATCCTCAATACATTATTCCATTACTATTTAGCTAGTTGTGTTAACTTGTGACTAACACTCCCACAGGCAGGAGATGCAGAAGGATCTTCCAGCAATTAATATTAAGAAAAGTCTCCAGCACTTTAGCAGTCACAGGGAGCACATTGGAACAGAGATCCCAGACAGAAATTGACTGAAAGAGATTTAGATTAGATATTAGAAAGAAATTCTTTAGTGTGAGGGTGGTGAGGCACTGGAACAGGCTGCTAGAGAAGCTGTGGGTGCCCCATCCCTGGAAGCGTTCAAGGCCAGGCTGGACGGGGCTTTGAGCAACTTGGTCTAGTGGGACATGTCCCTGCCCATTGCAGAGGGGTGCAACTATATGATATTTAAAGGTCGCTTCTAACCCAAACCATTCTGTGATTTGTTTTGTCATTTCTACAGTACTTGTAACAATCTGAATAACTTTCAGATCACTGTAAGTAACCTAATAAAAGCTGAAACATTTAAACTGTCTCAGTTAAGATTATCTATATTGCTGAAGGCTTAAGGAATACATACTTAGCCAGTAAGTGCTTATTAATGCTTTCCAAAGTTCTAAACCTAATTATCTAACCTAAAAGACTACAGTAGTGCCCCATATTTTCACTGCCAGCTGAACTTACCAGTTTGTTTGGATAACGTAAAACCACTGGCTGTACAGGAACTCCAGGAATAAACGCTCCTAGAAGGCACATATGACACATAATTACTTTGTAGTGCATTTTGGTACAGCAGAAATTTATTGCAAAGACAAAATTATACAATTAATGGGATGATATGCATAGGAATTAGTTGATAGTGAAAAAGTAAGATGTAAAAATAGCCTCAAAAGTAATCTAAAAAGCAAGCACTGGGGAATGACAATGTACACTCACCTTTTCTGCAGATAAGCATGCATTCTTAATTATTTACATTCTCTAAATTATCCTCTACCACTTACATAAATTATCATCTACACAAGTCAAAGCCCAGTACAAAGTTGAACTTAATAAATACTTTAAAATATATGAGGATGTACAAGATATTTAAGTTAATATATTCCCTGTGGTCAACAATACTTTATGGTGAAGAACCAAAGTTTTCTTATGCAGAAAAACCTCTATTTTTAGCTAAGCAACATCAATTTATAGGACATTTATCCCCTCTGAAATAACAGAATTCATATAACTTCCATTCTGTAGCTACAGAAAAATCTAACAGAAAGTATTGAACTAAAGCTATTGTACAGAAATATCACTTCATTTCATATGAAAATTATAGTTCTGATAAGTCTGATTTCTCAGTGTCTTTTGCTAATCATTTTCTTGGTTTCTAGCACAAAAGACTGGGTAAGCATGATAACCATCTTGCTCAAGATTCCTCTAAACACCTTTTTCTCACAAAAACAATTAATGAAGACAGCTTCACTCAAACTATGTTATTTATAACAATTTACTAACTTCTGCCTAATATTTTGGTTAAAACTAAGAAAGCAACAATGGAAGTATACTGTATTCTTAGCATTACATTTGCTTTACAGAATAATTGCCCAGATGTAATAGCAGTAATTGTTGATGAAGTATAAACATCTTTAAAAGAAGGTTGTCTGAATGTGAGCCTGCAGAGATTTTGCTCTTGGCCCGGGGTACTTTCTATTCAGTCTCCAAGAACAACAGCCTAAGCAACTTTTGAAAGAATCCAAAGATGACAAGATCTGAGTGGTAGATGTCAACACCACCATTTAAACAGAACTAGACTAGCTTCCCCTGTATGACTAGCCTGCACAAACACAAAACCAAAAAACCGTGTAGTAAGAGCAAGGAGCGTAGATCACAGGAGTAGAATGGGGAAAGGCATCCTGAAAGCAGTTACTTTAACAGAGACCTAAAGTAATTCGATGTAAGTGAAGAATTGTGAGGTAAAGGACTTCTGGGAAGCTGGATGGATAGAGAAGCAGGTTTCAGTAGGAAAGTGAGACAGTCAAGAGGCAGACAGCAGCATGTACTATACCAGAGGAGAAGACGACAGAGCGGGAATTTGAGGCAGAAAGTATATGGTGCCTGGAATGTCTATGGCACAGAGGGAGGGCAGGAAATCAGGACTTTAATGATGGATTGAGACTGGTTTTGAAAGCATGGTCAGGATTCAGGTGGAGAGAGAAGGAGAGGGAGAGTAAAGAGTGAAAGCAGCAGATGTTCTCCTAACCACCACTCATTCATCTAAAAAGGTAAGAGCTGAGAGGGGAGGAAGAAAAGCTTTCTGAATGCTTGCTCAGGAGACAATACCGAGATTCCTTCAGCCAAATGAATCAGTGCAAGGAATCACAACACTGACTCAGTGTACAGTATTCTAATAGCGATATGTAAGTTGTAAGCAACACAAAATACAAGACACAGTGAGACCAGAACACAATGAGCTAGGAAGAAACCTAGGAAAAGTCAAAAACCACATTCACAACTGCTTTACTCGCTAGAGCCTCCTTGTTCACCATTTCCCTACCTACATCATAAAGGCAAGTTTATATTAAACATTGGTGGCTCGCTGCAGTATTGGCATTTCTCCCTACTGTAACTGCAGTTTACAGCTGCAACAATGTTCAGTGTTATACCCTCTGCTAATCTGATAGACCAAAAGGATGATACTAACTGAAAAGGGCTTAAAGTGTTGATGTTAAATAAAAATATATTGTAAAACAAATGACAGCCTCTGTAACAGTGCTATACTGGCAAGATTCTTGTGATCTTCACCAGAATGGAACTCAACAGAAGAGTTGGAGGGGAATCAAGCACATACAACACAGCAACAAATGCTGCAGCAGCCTGAAATAGATACACTGTAAAGCTTAATGTATCAGCGTGTATCTGAAGGCTGCATGACAGACTCAAAATAGGAAATGGAGGGGGCAAGAAAAAAAGACAATCACAAACAAAAGTCCGGTAAGAAACATTAGTCCTCTAGATCACATACATCTCAGAAGCAAAGAAAAAAAAATCTGAATTATCTAAAATGTTTTGCTCAACAGTGGAACTACAATCCTTTTGTAGCATCAGAAAAATTTTATTCCAATTCCACAATACTGCAAGATTTTTAATTCAACTTCTGCAACAGCAAGCAAATTACAATGCAAGTGGTATTTCAGAAAATGAAGATATAAGAACATTCTGTAGAGAACAGAGAAATGAGCATCATACCTACCAGGCTTGAATGTAATTAGACAGGATCGGTTTGTGCAAGTGCCTTCTGGGAATATCATTATCTTGAAGTAAAAAAAAAGTTGACTTTTAAGAACTATTTCAATGTGGATTTATTTATAAACACATCTTTTCAAAGCTAACATTAACTGATTATAGCAAAAGAGTTTCCAGGGAAAAGCAGTTCAGTTAGAGTGAAAAAAAAATATAAAAGAAAATAGTGCTCAATAAAGAAGTCAAGTAAAGTTCTGTCCTAATAGTAAAAATATTTTGTTTTATCTGTGAATTTGCCTCTTTCTTGACCTCTGATAATAATTCTTTTCTATTGGAACATTGACAGTGAACAGAAATACTTGTGAGTACAAGAGAATTTTCACAAAAGGTTTTGGTGCTGGTGAAAATACAATATTCTGTTTTGCACCAAAATGAAATCCCTGCTCCCAAGCTACATGCTTACAGGCTAAGAAAAGGAAGACTTATTTTCTTTTTGCATTTATTACTTGGCATACGCACAGATGTCAGAATGATAGAGGCTGGAAATATCTAAACTGAATTTTAATGAGGCAAAAATGCTCAAGTTGAACTATATTCAGATGATGAGGTTAGATTGTACAAAAAAAATTAATAAATACAATGTTTTAGACAGCAAAAAGGCCAAGAACTGAAATTCTGTGGAGTTATGAAACAAGACATTTAAAGGAAACAAATATGTATCATAAGGGCACAAAGCAATGGACTAGAATTGACATTACTAGTTTTATTGCCCCCACTGATACTAGCTTGCTAGATATTCTGGAAATCATTTCAGCTCTGCAACTCAGTTTCTTTTAAAAAGTAAATATTTTTACTTACAGAAAAGCACTAAATCTATTGATGAAAGTCATGATGTGAAAGCTATGTACCACCTTTCTATCACATTATTTATAACTGTTTATAATGTTTTGTAGCCCAGTACGTGGACATAACCACTGTAGTAGTAACAATGTCATAAAAGACATACTGTATCTTAATCTCAAAAATTCACAAGAAGAATACTTCAAGTTTTCAAAACAATCACATCCTTCTAGAAAATTGAGACCTTAAGCAGTCATCCCTTCCTTCCTATTAATCTCTTCCAAAGCACATTATAAATAGTCACATTTCAGGTGCAGAAAATACCCTGGGACACTTATTCTAGCAATATTTTCATCATGTGGTCCAGTAGAGGTGTACTCCATTTATTGGAACATCTGAATTGCTTGGGCTGTCCTGGCCAGTACTGCACCTCCAACAATGACAGTATGCCAAAATCTCAAGAAAGGTAAGAACACACAATACTCCCCCAGGTACTCGGCTGAGCATCTGATCATCTTCTTCTCAGAGACTTTCTAAATCTTCTGTGTTCTGTCCATTTATTATCAGTAAATAGAGCTGCCTTCCCATGTACTTACCCAGTCTCCGCTTGAAACATATTGCAATGAAAAGCTAGTGTTTTGTTCAGATAAGAACCCTACACTGTATCTTCTAGAGAGGGCTGGGAAATCTCACCCCCTACAAACCATCTAAAGCATCCCACAAGGAAAAAAGTAAACTGCACATCCACAGCCTGGAAATGCCAAATACCATCTGTCACACAGGAGTAGTATACAGTACCTGTGGCCATTTACCATCAGACTGAGCACGTCTCTTAATCTCTTCCACAGTTTTCCTGCGAGAATCCTGGTCTGAGCGAGATACAAATACTGGTCGGATGTATTTGATTAGAGCTGAAGAAGAAAGAAAACAAAAACAAGCAAACCAGCCTTTATTTCTCCTTTGACTGAAGAACATTTTTTGCCCAGTCCTCTGGACAAGAACTTTGGTATGAGTGCATAATTATGTTACTACATTACTATATTACACTGCAAACTTAAATACTAAGCTGAGTTACAGCACTTTCATTGAAATGTTTTCATGAATTCCTGTGAGGAAAGCCATTTGCACAATTTTGGCACTTTGTACTTGTTCAATTTTTAATAGACCAATACACATACATCACAGATAATTTAACACATGATTGTACGTATTATGCGTGGTTTTCTGCAACAAAGCAGCTGTGGCTGACTATAGGCCATTTCCTCCTACCACAAAAATCACAAACTCTACAGCCATCCTCAACTCAGCAAAGTAACAGGAATCTCCCTACGCAAGTGCTTCCAAAGGACATCTTGTGGGCCAAACTACCACTGTCTTTAGAGCTTTTGTCTTCTGTGACACCCCAGCTTCACTGAAGGTACACTATCAAAGCTATTCTGTACACAGATTGTGTTATCTTTTCTGGGAATAAGCATCATCAAAAGAAAAAGCATGCTTATTTTCTGAGCTGTCACTTGTTTGCCTGTTCCTCATACTACATGATTCAGGTCTCAGGCAGCCTTTTCCTGACTAGGTGAAAAACCTCTTACACACAGCCAAAGTGAGCATAAGCAAGAATCAGAAATCAATCCACAATATCTTCTCTATACACGTCTGTCACAAGGACACAGATGCCCACTTCCAAATTAGTAAGCAGCATACACAACTCTTTTGCAGTGTCAAGAAGTGCTACAAGAGAAGCATCTTCAAATATACTATTTCACACTTTTATTTTAGTGCGTTGTCTTCAAGTACCTTTTAATAATTTTTGTATCATGTAATCTTATTTGAAGGTTAAAGAGTCATCATTTGCTATTCTATCTACCTCAAATGCAAATATAAACTAGTTTTCATATTTCCAACCACCATGAGATGAGTTCGCTGACACTAGTTGTATAATCTTCTTTTGTCAAGGATAGACTTGCTGCATTAATGGATCAGCCAGTGCTTAAAGTGTGGAGAGAAAAAAAATAGTGTAAGGAATTACAGTCCTATAGTCAGCAAAAGCTGCTGGTTCTGGTGTTACCACACTGGCAGTTTAGCCAGAAACTCACCAAAATCCTTCTCTGGTTCTGTGAAACTAATCTGTCACACCTTACAGCAAGTTCCCAAACATTCAGCCAGCCTCTGAAATACTGCTTTTATCCCACGAGTTGCCAAAGCTTAGGAGACAGCATATCAGATAAAAGTTACCATAGCTTTTCTTCCTGCATGCCTGCTCTTAGACAATATCCATAGGACAATGCTTGCTAGGGGAACAAAGATCATCATGGGCCAGATGGGTTTACTGCTGTGGGAAGGTAAAAAAAACCAACCAAACAAACAAAAAAAACCAACCCCAAACAAACAAACAAAACCAAAAAAAACCCACCCAGAACAAACTACCAAACGACCATACATAAAAAAAAATAGAAAAATATAAACAAACAAAAGACCAGACCAAGCAATAAAAAATGCAAAGGAAACCATACCTGGTTTCATAACCATTTGTTTTGTTCCTTAGTGATGCTAGTTCTGAGTTTCCCCCTACTGCTGCAAATTACTATTCTGTAGCAAAAGCAACATTATCAAGTGAAAGAAAGCAAAAAGGACTCAAACATCCTCAGCCTTCACCCTGAAGTATCTTTTACATTAGTCTAAAATGATAGAACTCATGTTACTTCAGGCCAAGGAACAAACAAGATAATTCCAGAGCTCTGAGGCTCTTATCTGAGGATATGCTGCAAGCAGGGTCTTTTTTAGAAGACATGAAATTAAGCAAGCCAATAGATTTTCCTTAGACCAGTATGACCGAAACAGACTATAGACAATTTACTGATTTTGAGTCTCTAACCACTAATGTAATCTGTATCTGGAAACTAGACAGGCAAGAAGTGTTAATCAGGGAGCTTTACTGTTACAAACTTCCCAAAAGGAAGCTAGTGCAATGTAGCTCCAAAATAACACCCTGCAAGTTATCTTATAAACGGACACCACCACAAACAGCAACACACTGTGCAAAGAAAATCTATTATAGTATACTGAAAAAGAACAGAGACAACTGAAAGCTTGGTTTCCTATGGATTTGTCCTGCCTGTTAAATTATTTGATACATATAAAACAGGCTGTAAGGTGATTCTTTTCCCCTCTTTGTCCAGGCGCTATTTTCATGCGGCTGGCAGAAGTTAGTATCTTTTAAACCATCGGCTTTCTTTCAAATAGGTGTGAAGCCATCACTATTTCAACCCATCACATCAAATCTTACTTCCTTAGGGATCAGACTAAAAAGCTAACAGAATTCTTGTTTTAACATTAAACAGCAACTTAAGATCTTGTAAGATACCAACTTCCAGGCCCCTTAGTGGCTAAGTCCAACAATTAAAGGGAAACTGAAACTTTCAGTCATGAGTAAGAAGCTGAAAGTACACACCAATGGAAAGTTAGCCCTGTACTTGCCTTTCCTCATATGCTCTTTTTATAACCCCTTTTTGAAACAGACCTTTACTCACACTTTATTTTTTCACGTTCAGTAAATTGACAGGAACCTGAAAATTCAAAGGCTGTATGAAGTTGATCTGTGCAAGAAATAGTCAGGAGCAGGGCCAAAGGTCTGTAAAGAGAATCTGAGAAACATACCAAATAGGTGGACAAGATGAGACTGAGGTCAGAAGTCAAGCTGAAACATAGAGAAGGCTGGGGACAGTACTGGAAGGCAGTACCTGAGGCAAGGAATAGGCAGGACTTGAGCAAAGTCAGGGCAGGAACAAAAAGCAAGAAGCATGAAAATACTTCAGACAGCTGGCATACTGAGCTACTAAAGGAAAAAAGCAGAACTGTGCAATATGATTCATAAACAGAATATGAACTTAACCTTCTCCGCTGATCAATTTAACTGTCCACAGTTGACTGTCATCAAGTAGTGAAGACAGTACCTCAAGTAATCAGAGATGCTGAAAGATATACTTGCCTATTTCCTCTCACTCCATTAAAACTACCCTTAAATTATAAATTCTAGTGGGCGATTGGCAAGCAATCCCTCAATTCACAATATTGACCTTGCCAGCGTCATTATTCCAGCTTTTTGTACAGCAGTGTCAGTCCTACTTGATGTAGTCACTCTCCTCCTCAATTTCTGCTCATTACAATCAGTCCTGAAGACAGGTGACACATGCTATACTTCACCTTTTTAGGCAGGCGCCTGCAATTTAAACAATACTGCTAGTAATTCATCAAAACCTTTAACTTGCAGGCAGCCAAAATGCCACAGATATGTTAACCAATGGAAAATTGCACTAACACAAAACATTTTTTAAGAAAGCCTGCAAAAATTCAGTATTGCTGTAATTAATTGCAGGATGATAGCTCCAACTGTTGTTAGAACCATAACTCCCATACAATCATTTCTATCACCAGCTGATGCATAAGCAAAAAAAAAAAAGTTTCTTTCTGATGAGCTGAACACATACAATTGGTGTCAATGAACTTCTCAGGATAACAACAGGGGCAGGAGGATAAGGGGCATAAATAAGTAAATGTATTTCACCTCTCTATTTGCAGGCAAATACAGGTGAAGAAACCTTGTTTCAAATCAAGACATGAAGTACTATTTAACATCCAACATATGAAAAAAACATTTAAATTATGCTTGGCAGTTAAAACCATATAGTAGATAAATATATACTGGCAGCACCACCACTGGTCTACAAGGCATCAGAGCACACAAAAAGCAACAGAATGGTAATGTGGCACTAAATATTCTCTTTCCAAAATGTACCCACACACACAATTTTGAATAGGAAGTTACATTCTCACCACTATAGAAACAGTATCAAACACAGGTTTAGTCTGAAGAAAAGCTTAGGGGAAATCTTACCACTCTCTACAACTACTTGAAAGGAGGTTGCAAAGAGGTGGAGGTCAGTCTCTTTTTCCCAAGTAAAAAGTGACAGGACAAGAGCAAACGGCCTCAAGTTGTGCCAGGGGAGCTTTAGGATGGATATTAGGAAAAATTTTTACAATGAAAGGCTTATCAAGCATTGGAACAGGCTGCTCAGGGAAGTGGTGGGATCACCATCCCTGGAGGCATTTAAAAGATGTGTAGATGTGGCGCTTCAGGACATAGTTTAGCGATGGTTTTGGCAGCATTATGTTGACGGTTGGACTTGATCTCAGAGGTGCCTTTCAACCTGGACAACTCTATGATTCTATCTGCTGCAAGAGTAGAGAATGCTGAACCTGAGGCTTCTACTTGGCCACCCCTTCAAAGAACAAAAAAACCCATCAAATGTTTTCCTCCGGTACACTGATATGGCAGCCTATGTAGACAGTACAACTGGATTTGTTTGGATTTAACAAGAAGGTAGAATGTGTAATACAGGAGACTCATTTACAGTATTTCATTTACAGTATTTACTGCCTGATTTTTCCTACTATAGGAAAAAATACAGATTATTGTTCTAATAGCAGTTGTCCTCTTGTGCATTCTGTACTTAAGGCTTACAAAACCATGAAAGTTAAAGCTTGAAAAGCGGTATCTTGGGCTTAGTTTTTAAGAGTTGCCTTACTCAAATGAACATGCTCACGAAGTTCGGAACTCATACCTTTTCTAACAAAGTAATAACTAATACAAAAACTATTGTTTTTTGGAGAGAAAGAAGAAATGAAATCTGCAAGGGGTTCAGAAGTCTTCTGAAGGCTAAAGGAAGAAAACCCATTAAGGTTCCAGAATAAAATGGCTTCCTCTGTATAGGGACACAAGAGACCTTAAAAATGAAAAAAAAAAAATCAAATCCACACACATCAAAACTAAAGTTTATCAACATACAAAACTGAAGCCAACCAAGATTTGGATCTTTTACACTTGGAGTCACATTGCTCTTATAAAAATAGTGTTATTATCATCATGGTACTCTACAAGAGATTTGTAAAGTTAGTGGTAGTCTATTATTAGAGCAACAATTCTGAGTTTGATGAAATGCTTTGCAGATAGACCACCTGACACAACAGATACCAAGTATTCCTAGTATAGAGGCAGTGTTAATGGGAAAGTTCTTCTCCCTCTTTCCAAAGAGGAAGGCAGGAAACACACCGTCTGTTTGACAAGGAGAGGTCAGTAGTGGAAGGTAAATAGTCAGTGTTCTCTTTAGCTATAACAGAAGCAAATTCCATGGTATTTGGGTTGGTCTTTCAATATGTCACCTATTTTCTCTAAGGACTTCTTAAGGGACAAAGACCCTTTTCATATCACTAAGATTGCTGTTTACTCTCACACCTGCAATACCTGTATGAGGGCATGGCTGTATGTTTTAACTTTCTGCTGCCAGTCTAAAAAGTATTTTTTAATACATTTTTAGTGTTTTGCAGGTTTTCTGTATACTGCAGTTTGTAACTCCCATAAACTATATTAACAAGCATGCTTAAAAAAAGTGATGGTGATTTAGGCTTTCCAGCAACAGTTTAAATGAGAAATAATTGTTACTGATTATATGGGGAAAAAAAAAAAAAAATCCATCAAGTCCAGGATTCCAACCCATACAATAAAAGCATTCCCATAACACTCCAAAAGAGCTCCTGTGAGGGCTGAAATATTGCAGTCTATATGGGTGCCCACAACCTGAAGGAAACATTAGATTTTGAAACAAAGGTTTTAAAGGAGAAGATGAAACGGATAAGCAGTATTCTCAAGATGTTCCTCAAAACTGAGGAATTTGCATACTCAAGACAAGCTACAATGCCAACATAGCACAAGATATTGGCATTCAAGCTGGCAAGCTTAACAGTGTTTAAGGTGCTGATTTACAGCGTATAAAGAGAGAAAATCTGTGGTGCCTTTACCTTACAGCAGGTTTTTCCAAAAGGGGTTTAAGTACCATTTTGATGATCTCAGTATTTAAACATGAGATCCTCACTGAAGAGCTATGGGTCTACCACAGGTTCTCTTCCTTGTGTGCTTTGGAAGGTTGGAGGGGCAGGGAAGAAGCAATTTGGATGGATGACTGGTGGATTAGGTTGCATAACAGAGCTGATGAATAAGTAATTTGACATCTCTTAAATTCTCAGATGAAAACATATCCAGCTACCACAGCATTAGTATTTCCTTCTGAATTACTTATTTCTTGTCTTTTAGTCATGATGCTAAAAAAAGGTCTATAAAACCCTTTCCAAAGATGAGCTTGAACAACAACAACAAAAAAAGGTAAATTTACTAGATGTGGAAAAAACTGCCCACAACAGAACTGACAGTTTTTACAGCACCGTAGGATTCTCCCTTACTCTACTGCTCTTCTGTATTCTGCCAAGTACAAATGACCTCCTTCCCCTTTATAAACTTAAGCTAACATATCCCCCCATTCATTCTACAGGTACCAACTTTCTCTCTTTTTCAGAGGGTGAAGTTATAGATGTTGAGAAGTTGCCTCAAGTTTAAGTAGCTTATCACTTTAAATTTAATTTTTTAAAGTTCAGAGCACAGAAGACGTTTTATTCACAAAAGCTGTCCAAATAAATCCCCACCTTACTGACAAATCCCTTTTTCTTCTTACTAGAGTATTTCTGCAGTAGCACTGACCACTTCAGCAATGAAAAATAACTTCTATCCAGGTTGCTTTTGCTTTACCAGCCAAAAATAAGGCAGCAAGTGTAACTATCCAGAACCTACACAAAGAGCTTGTTCTGACATGAAGTGGGGTCCAGTAGAGGAAACAGGAAACTTTAAGGTCCTGTGCTGATGAATGAACTCATCTAACCTCTTCAGCCAATGTAAGGTGGGACAAATTCCTAGATGTCATTTGGAAAACCATTGTGCAGAAATGCATGTCCTCCTTCAGCTTCATGTCCTTCCATCTGCTCCAGCATTCTCTACTTACCAGATACTGATTTGGTTTTGATGATTGTTAAAATCTCATTTATATTTGGATAAGCATTTCCTCCCCAGAGTTTGTTAACCTAGTATGTGTGCCAAGTGGGTAATTTTCTTCATTACTGACCACTAACTGGTCATAACTCTTCTGTCAGAGCAAAAGAGCATTTTTCATTTGTTTTTTCTTGTCTTTGTTTACCTAAAAAGACGGAAGTTGTCTGAAAGAGTCACAGGACTTAAATCTGCTTCTGAAATTGGACTTTGTAGTCCAGGAGAACTGCCTTCAAGTCAGAAAGCAATAAACCACTCATACACAAACACACTTGTGGAATACTTCCAATCTCATAAAGAATAGGTTTTTAATCATCTGGACTTAGAAGTGAATCAACAGCTTAATATTTCATGACTGGCAAACTAACAGTAGAGTAATACAGGCTGATCCAGAAACCTATTAAAGTACTTTTGGAACCGATCTTGGTAAAGAGTTAGCAATCAGATCTTTTTGTGCCTGCTAAAGCACCCGATCCCTCTGATACACAACATACAATGTCCTGATAAACAGTGTCACTAGATCAAAAAGCCAACTTGTTTATATTTGGATATTCTGGATGAAAATCTACTCTTCATCCAAAGTCCTCATTCTTGGAAGTTATCTTCAAATTTCCTGTGCTGCTTCCTTTTTTTACATGCTGACATCTGCTCAGAGTTAATTGAATGTACTTTATTCAAAACTTCCCAGAAGATTCTGAATGACCATTAACAAGACTCAATGAAGAGATCACAAGGTTAGGATTATCAAAGCCTGGCTCCAAAACTTCACTGGAGATGGTACAACAGGTTTGCAAGATTTACATAACTGAAGAACATACAACACAATTCTGACCTCTCTGGGATAAATTCTAGATGAGTGTCTCAAGTGTTGACAAATCAACATGCAATCCAAGAAAAACATTACCACCTTTTCACAGATAGCACATGAGAAATACCAGTGGTCCAATAACAAGAAATACACATTTGTGTGCGTATATGTAGAGAAGTGTAAATAACATTGGAATTAAAATGCTAGAATAACAGAGGAGAAGACAGTGAGTACCATGTGCTTCACAGTAAACCTCTTTCAAGCAGTGAAAGAAAAAAAAAAAATCACAACTTCACTCCACTGGAAAGTTTTCACTAAATTTCAAGGCCAACTAATCATTACAGTGATTACTTACCTCTGTTAAGGTCCATTTACTATAATAACACAAACTGCTGTAATTAATGTTGCTCATATAAAAGCATTCCTCTAAAAACAAAAAAGTTTTTTGAACTCTGAATCCCAGTTACCATCTTTGCTATGCATCTTTTCCGTGGCATTTTTCTGAACACTTCATAAGGAACTACATAATTTTGGTGGCTGCATGACAACGTGAATGCAGATATACAGGACAAAATATTAATTTACTTGACTACATCGTACATTCCATTCAATCAAATTGTTATATACAGTTTTCTGGGTTTCTTGTAATTGGCTTTACTCACACATGAACGAAATCAACTCAATAATTTTAATAATTTATTTTAAGTTTAGACTTTCAATTGAATCCTTTAAAAGTTACCTTTAAATGAGGTATACAAGAAATAGTTTGAACTAGTCAATATGCATTAGTTGTGCTACATCCTCCATACCCCTACAGAATCTCCTCAGGCTTTCCCACTAGTCCCCACCAAATCTATTATATGGGATAATTCAACAGCTTTTATTACATTCTGTCAAAAGCCATTCTGCTGTTTCATCACATTTCAGTAAACACAACATGGCCTGGAGTTACCTCATCTAGTTTGGGTCCTCCAAACAGTCCAGCTGCAAGTAAAGAAGAGCTCCACACGGACTACTTAATTTTGTTGAACTAAGCAATTATTAAACAGACAATTGAGTCAGCTGAGAAAGAAAATAAATCTACCCCTGCTTCTATAGCTGGACTGCTCCTAAAGCCCAAGCTTGGATATGCCTATACTGTGCAGGACTGTCATCATACTGTTTCACACAGAATCTTCTTTCAGTACTGACAATGGAGTTCAATTTCTTTTTGGTTTCATGCTACACTTGTTCGCACACATTTGTTTTTAAAAACACGTATCTACACCCTTTTTGTTCAAAGCATCTATTCATTTTTACACAGATTTTGTCACTGCCACAAACTTTTACTAAACTCTATTAATCAGATACTGAATGAAATCGAGATACAGCTACAGTTCTGGCCTGAGCTTTACTTGATAGAGAGAGGTCTTTATACTGTGATATTCCCTACACAAAGCTTTCAGCTGTAACCACTCACCATTTGTGGCCATGTCTCAGCCTCTGGTTTTGAACATGTCCTTAAAACCACATTGTCTAATGAAATTTTAGGAGGATGTCAACACCAATAGCCAGATTCCACTTAGCTGCAAAAGAACTCAAAGTTTCTGTACAAACGTCTAAATTAAAGTCCCTATCCAAGGCCAAAGTAAAATCTTTTCCCCTTTTATACTACACTTTAAATCTATGCAATGAGACACAGGAAGCATCTTTGAACTCTGCTGATCCCTAGATACAACATGGTAGGTTTCTCCAAAATGCTTCCACAAAGACTTTGGTTAGAAGTCTACAAGCCTAAAAGCTTATACTTAGTTGGTTTGGGTTTTTTTTGCACAACTGCACCAAAAATCACAGGTCTCTCCCAAGACTTTGTGAGAATCTACAATGGTAATTCCAAAGATAGTATTCAAACAGTATTGACTTGAGCACCTGCATTTCTTAGGACTAAATCTGAGTGGACAACAATCTGCTCTTGCTCATCTCTCACACCCTGGCTGACAAAAACTTACTGATGCATGAAGGATTAGCAGCACTGCCTCAAGGCAGGGTACCATTCAGACCAGACAACATTCCTAAAACACATTTTTGGGATGGCACCCCAACTCATACCAAAAAAGAAGTGTTGGTGGACTTTCTCTATAGTCTCACCGTTTGCTTATATAGCCCTATCCTAACTTGCTTTTCTATTTATTAGGTCTTAAAATTTCACTGCAAATTTAACCATGAGTTCTGTAGGACTGTTTTGACTTTGTACAGTGATTCAACTGTACAAAAAGGAAAAAAACAAACATCCCCCAATTTTTTCTATTGATATTCAAGGTAGACAAGTAAAAAAAAATTTTTCACCATATATTATAGTTTTTTCATACACAACCAGTGAACTTCCTAAGTAATCATTTTTAATTGTTCTTGAAAAAATTAAGTATCTGCCAACTTACTTCCCCAAACAGGAATATCTTTGCTTTCGGCTTTCATCACAATGGAGGCGAAGGTCATAGTTACTGGAATGGCATCAAAGTAGGAAGAATGGGGAGCCACAGTTAATATTGCTGCTTCCGCTGGCAACGCTTGTCTGCCTTTTACATTTATCCAATGGAATCCACCAGCAAGCCACATCATTCTCATGATTGCTTTCAGCAAAATATCCACTATCCTGTAAGAAGTTGAGAAAACAGTTATACTGCCACAGGAACATCTTAAAATAATGAAAAGAAAAACATTACAAAAAAAAAACTTTATAAGCATGACAAAAGTACAGATAGGACATGCTGCTTGCACAGAGCAGGAGAGAACAAAAGCTCTATGCAGTCCTCTCTCAGCAGATTTAAGACCACTTTCAAGGTAAGATGCCATTCAACTTCATTTCATGTCTGAATATGAATGCTTTTTAATCACAGTAAGATAGGCATTTATTTTATGACTAAATTAATTTTGATTCAACTATGACTGTTGAGTTTCTTCTATACATTGTATAATAATGATTTCTAGTAACACCAAAAAAGCTCTAATAAACGAAGCCCTGAAAAATGCTATTAGGATATTGCTAGAATGCAACAATGCTGATTCTTGGGTTCAAGTTTACCCAAACAAAACAGTGGAAAAACACAGGGTAAAGATTCTCAAGTATTCTCCACATCTGGGGAGCTCTGGAAATATTTTACTTTCTTCCCTTTTCCCCATCTCATCCTAAAGTGTTTTGGGGTTTTGTTTGCTTGCTTTTTAAGCTGTCTAACAGTCATGAAAAGAGAAACATTTATTTTGAACCAACACAGTCCAAAAACCAAATATCACAAATTGTTATACACACAGGGATTGGAGACTAAAGAGCAGAGTGAGACCAAAAACCAGATGAAATGGGAGACGAAGAATTTTAAAAGCTTCAAAATAACTGTATGCAAGATTGAAGGCAGTCCATCATTCCTTTAGCTATTACACTGATACCATTTGAAATTAAATGTAACGTGACATGCCTCTGTGGCTCTCAATCTCCTTCCCTCTTGTGATTCAAAATACAATCAGCTTCCCTCATGCCAGTGCTAGCTTCTAATTTTATAGTTGTCTAAGAAGAGGTGATACACTCCTCCTTTCTTGCTCCTTAAACAGCAGTTTTCATGGATGGGTGAACGCTGCCTTACATTCTACCTTAATTAGCATTCCAATATCAAAGCAAGGGGAGACTTATTAATAAGCACTAAAGCATGGGGCAAGACCTCAGAGAATCAACAGAAGTTTTGTCAATTCATCACAAGGTGATGGGGTGAAGCAGTTTAAAACAACAATTTAGAATAACGAAATATTGGCACATTCCATAGTGTCAGTCTTCATAACAAGAACTTGGCATTATGGGAATAACTGAAGTTGAAGAATGTCACAGTGAAGCTTCACGCTACATCCTCAATAAAGGTAAGAGGCCAGAGATGATCAATTTTTCTCCCTGTAATACTTGGGTTACATGGTAAATCAAACAGTTGAGGTATTTTTAGTTTCTCATTCGAGGAAAGTGTTTAAATAATAATTTTTATAGTTTTCTTTTGAAGAAAAAAGCAGGTCTGTGGGACAGCTATCAGGTATTTCCAATCTTCTCTATTTCAAACTGCTGAACTACATAATGATTCTCTCAATACTTCACCACACCAGTGACTCACTTTCGCCACCCGGAGAGGGGCTTTTCAAGCACTTGCTCATCAGATCCCATTGAAGCAATGAATGCAAAAGGCCAGGCCAGCAACATCATAAACGCAGCAAAAAAGAGTCGGATAGGAAACAGAGTCAAGGTCATGAAGGCAATCTGCAAAATCCAAAACAAATGCATTATTTTAACACAATTTTGACCTGAAAAAATCAGCAATTCCTAGAAACTGATCTGAAGTCTTAACTTAAAAATTTCTAATTGCTAAAAACAGCAGAATATGCTTCAATTCTAAACAAATAATTGTGGTGTACATGTAACAATTTTGTATTCACCAATCTTAATTATAGCTGAAACACAGCACGCTCTCTAAAGCTACTGAAGTCTTAGCTTTCCACACTTCTTCAGACCCTATGTTTGTCAGCGAATACATCTGCATGCTCTTTTCCCTTTCTGCAGCCTCACATTAAGTAAATATTTAGCATGGGCGTGTTGTAAATCTTACTGCACCACAGAGAAGCCAGCCCATCACAGAAGCTTCCAGTCAGTGAAGTGCACTTCTTCAGCAGGGTGCATTCACGTTGTAATACTGGACCCAACCTGGAAAGCTCTTCCAGTACTGGGCAGACACCAGATCCTCTGTAGTATGTTCTTGGAACCAGAGGCTGTGGGGAACCACAGTAGGGAACACTGTGCAGAGATCTCTGTACAAATACCTGGACGTGCATATGAGTTTAAGTTCCAGGTGTATGCTAACAGGCACAACCTCCTTGAAAGCAAAGGTTTTCAAAAAGTTACCCTTCCTTAGGAAGCCACAGTGAACCTAATTGCTTCTACCCCTCCTCCCAGCACTCCAGTTCTCAGAGAGCCCATTCCCAGAGTACTCCGCCTTCAACTTTGGTGTTGGAACTTCTCCCACAGTCTTTTGAAGAATTCTCCCCAAAGTAGGGTCCTCCTGAGCTGTTTGGAGTTGTTCCCAACTGTCCTCTAGAAAACACAACTTAGCAACTATCTGTGGAATGATCCACTACTCCAGGAACAGTTCCAGGAGCCAAGAGCACCATCTTTCTCACTCAAAAGACAGGAAGACAGAAAAAAAGCTCTTGAAGTGGAGGAAGGTACAGCTTCAGATGACTCGCTAAAGCAAACAGAAGGGACTGAAAACTGTTTGAAGCTGACTGAATGTAGCGCCAGTGCTCCCCAAGCTGTACAGTGAAGGCTAGCAAAAGATGAAGATGACACTATGAAATAGAAGATCCATGTAAAGAAAAAGAATTCTAAAGAAAATATGCTATATATTCACAGGTGCACCAGATGAGGTGGAAAAGCACTTGTCAGCATCATAATGGCTGGGTAACGATGAGTAACAAGGCATAAGGTGCTGTCTTGTGTTATGCTTAATCTGATGTGTCTCCAAATTGCTGTGGAAAGCATTATTCATATTCTTCTTCTCTTCCCTTATGCAGATACAGTCATAATGAAGCTCAGTTTTCCATTGATCAGTTCCTGCTTCCTCTCACTTCCCCAAACAGCTCAATAATCTACTCACCCTGTAGCTGCAGAAATCTGTAGATCTAGAGGCAGGGAACACACAGCAGGAGAAACACCTAAGCTACCAGCCCACTGCAATGCCAGATTTTATAGCAATGGTCCAGACTGGCACCATCATCTCATAACAACCATGGTCTCACTCCCCATAACAGGATTCCAGTCACTGGGCGGACTGCCTCAGTTTGCAGAATTGGAAGAAAAAGGATTTTTTTTTTTTTAATTAAATAGACTAGTTTCCCAGATGAACTAGTTCAACTTCCTAAACTGGCACTGAAGTCATACCAACTCATGCAACTCTGCATCCATAGAGAAGACCACCAGGTCTGGGAGCAAACAGGAACATTCACCTGCAAGCTGGAGAAGAGACAATAGCTGCCTTCTAGGCTCATAGGATGAGAAGGACTAGCTGACAAGAAAAAATGGAAACAAAAAGCAGGTGAGGGCACAGTCCTCTGGGATTCACACCCTCTCCCTCCCGCTCCTCAAAGTCAAGGAGGCAAAACTGAATGGCAGGTGACTGGTGGTGAACTATTAAGTCCTTTGCATCTCTATAGCAACCTTTTGTATCAAGGTCGCTTCAGAGCCACATCACAGAATGGAAGCAGTAGTTGCATTCATAAGGTTGTGAAAGATGGTCTAAGCGTGTACAAGAGCATCTTGGTCTTATGTGGCCAGAGACAGCAGTGATGGAAACAGCCAGCAAGAAGCCACAGCTGGAGATCAGCTTCTTTTTTAGCAGATGGCAGTGCAGTACCTGTTCACACAAGAAATTTGGCAGGAGAGAGAAGTAGTATGTTTGGCCTCTGAAGGTTAGGCATCAACAAAGACACTAATATTTGAAAAGTAGTTCAGTCTACATCTACATTCAGGCACATTCTTGCCTAAGAAAGCTTCTATCCTGTAAAACCTACGGTAGTAGTCTCAAGTGTCAGACAGAAAAAGGGAGATTCTATCCCCACTGGCCGCTGTCAGAGATCAGAATGCAGAAGACACACACTCCTTCCTGGTCTGGCCTTGTTCAGACACCTTATTTCAGTGATCATATTCCTCCATATTTAAGACATTCACCCAGACATTCTTTCTAGTAAAATTACGAATTCTACCCAGCAATAAGTCAAGTGTAAACACCTGTGCTTTGAGATACATCCTAAAAAACCCTAAAGGTATATGTGGAGCTGTACCTTGGGAGGTTCAGCTCATGACCGATTTTCTCAAGATAGATCTGACTACAGCTCATTTAACATTTGCTGGTCTACATGATCCTACACAGTTTTTCAGAAGTTGAAGTGTATGTTGTGAAAAGACCCATGGACAGAAGGAAAGGAGAGAATGGCTTTACAGCGCGTAACAGAAGGCTGCCCTGGGAAACTGTACTCTACTCTTCTGTCAGAAGGACTTCAATCTGATGAAAGACACGTCACTTAAACTAAATAGGTATCATATGTACTCCTCATTTAGAGACTCTGCATTCAGATTTAAGTATGAACTTACAAAGAAGATATGACCTTGTCCTTTAAATTCTCCAAAACATCTCCCATGCATAGAAAAGTTGAAAAAAAAGCATCTTTGAAATTAGCAATGCAGTGAGAAACATCATTAAAAAACAGTTTATTCACAACAAAATTTCCACGACTTACTAAAAAGTAATGGTCACATACTGCACAAAGAAAACAGAATAATGAACTGCATATTTAAGATGGTAGAAGTTTTGATTTTTGTTTTCAACATATCAGATAGAGACTACATCTTACCCCACACTTTCACTTCCTCACTATTATCATCCTTATAGCCTCAATTACCAAAGATGCACTGAGAGAGCTAGGAATCAGCTCTCAACAATTCTTTTACTACATGCTTTGCCACTCTGCAAGCTCCCTGATTGAACACAATCATGAAGATAAATACAGTAGAAATTTTCATGTGCAACTAAGCCACTCTAACAAATTGTTGCTGCTAAAGAGGGTGGTCCTGTTCATTCTCCCCTCAATCTTCCCCTTGAGTCAGCTCTAGCATTTCTCTGAGCTTGCAATGAGCCAAAATGCCAAAATGCTCATTAGAGTGAAGAAAAGCAATCCCAGCAAAATAAAACAATCAGAATACAGAAAACCACAATAATCTGCTGGCTTAATGAGCCAAAACAGCTCCCCAAGGCACCAAAGCAACACCAGCATTGGTGCAATAAAAGGGCCAAAACCACTGGAAGCAATGAAAACATCAGCGTATTGTGTGGCAGGGAAACAAAGCTACAAACACTTTATGACAGCTCCAGTAAAGCTTCTGCCTGTTCTGCAGAGGTAACTACAATCAAGAGCTTTGACTTCTGTGATATGTGCCCAGAGGTTGTTAGGATGAACAAAAATCATGGTTAATTAAATCACATCTGTCTTCCCAAAAGGATCCTTTTATCATAGTACTGAAATAAAACAGGTAGCTTCAAGAATGACCCCCACTGCCCTCTCAGATCAAAGTGAAATAACCGTAATTTCTACAGGAAGCATGAGACTCAGTTCTCAAATACCCTTACTGCTTTTACACTCCTGCTACCTCCCAGTTTTTCGAAAGGCAATAAATGATGATGCGAACAATTCCTTGCACTCAAATGGATTTCTTTTTGCTGCTGTTCTTCCTCTTTGTGGTTGTTTTGTCCTCTTACTTTCTAATTTTTTTTCCCCACCCGCACAGTCTCAGGCTGAAATGTTCTAAAATGCATTTACTTTGAGTTGTATTGATGAGCAAAAAAGCTAATCTAACCTCTTGCTGAGTGCAGTATGAGGCAGGGATGAGGTGGTAGTAAAGATAATGAGGCTGACAGAACATCAGCAACAGACCATCACACAAAGCAGTCCTGTTTCCCAGTCCCCTCCTGTGCTCACCAACTTCTTCACACATCTCCAGTCCCCATACGTTCCTAACCTTCCTTGACAGGCTTTGGAATCCCAGAACTCGCCCCTGTTAGATTCACAGGGCAGGCAGAAAAACCTTTGATACAATACATGCCTACAGCTGAACAGGAAGTACCAAACCCTCAGCAACAGGGCAGAACTGTATGGAAGAGAACGTACACTGCTGTAATTCACTGTAAACCAGTCTTCCCATTCAAGAAGTCTCGCTTTTTGAGAGACCAGCATTTCTCATGAGTGGAACAGTTCCATAGCTCTAGTTCTTTAAATAGCCTTCATCTTAAGCACAGCCTTTCTTTTAATCAGCAAAGAGGTTAGGAGAACATGATCTATGCAAAGAAGAAAGTCTATCACAGTTCTGTATGTCAGCTTCTGTGCTTTTTCCTCACATAAAAGTGCAGAAATAAAATTCAAAGAGAGGCTGGTTTAGAGAACTCTGTGCGGCTGTACATCAATACAAGATTGTTCACTTAAAAAGCAAGACTGAGCCATACTGTAAAAAAAAAAAACCACAGAGCTTGAAACACATCTAACAGTTTTAATTGAAAATGACAAACCCTTGAAATCCAGTGGCAAAGCTCATGTCTGATCCATGTGTACAGGGCAGCCCACAGAGAAGGCAGGTATGTGCTATGACCAGCTGCTTCACTGGTGAAGTGGCTAAAGGTCTGTTAGGACTAACAACAGACCAGCCATGACAGTTGCTCCTGTAAGACCCAATACTGCGAAAACTGTCAAAGTGGTACTCTGCTATCCCAACGGTATTTCTAAAATTCTTTATGAATAACCAAGAAGAAAGTGACATAAAAAAAAGATACATTAACACCAAACAAATAAAACACTGTTATTGTTATATTTAGATACAATCTTGGCCCACATGAACACACACTATCTTTGCTTCTCTCTGATGCCTAAAAGACTTTTACCTCCTTAACTGCATAGAAAACATGACTTCAGGAAAGAACTAGGGTTACCCAGAAAAGAAATCATTATGACTACATGATTTATTGAGGAAGCTTTAGGTATAAACCACATGAGGCAAATGACGCAAACTTTTTCCTCCTCTTCCCATTCAAACAATTTATCAGTAACCACTGAATTCAGCATTTAACTGTATCATTCTGGGAAATTTAGTTAAAAAAAGTAAAAGTCTTTTCCAGCGGAGTCTGCTAAGAACTCCTTGGCTGCCAGATACTTAACATGAGCCACATTCTGATGTTTTGTAAATTAAGTCATCCATGTGTTATGTTAAGTCTGTGGACAGCAACAGGGCAACGCAACAATGAACTTCGCTCAGAACAAAAACTGAAGTTGGATCTAAAGCACCTTGATCCGAGAGGTTCATAAGTAGATAATTTCCATGTTGATAGGGCTGTTAGGGCCCCAAACACCTTTAGGGAAGTGAAGTATTACAGTGATGAAAGTAACAGAAATGGCCAACCCCTTATTAAGCGAGCCTTTGATGGTATTGCTTCATCCAGCAAATGACCCAGATCTTGCCGCAAGCCTAACACAAGGGCCATGCCCCCTGAATACCCAACCACCTATTCTCCCACCCTGCGAGGTGAGCGAGGCAGTGCCATGGGGGGGAGGAGGAGGAAGAAGGAGGGGAGAAGCAGCCATGCAACTGCACCTTGGCTTTTTAATACCGCTCCTTGTCATCTCACGCTCCCTGCACAATGCGTAAATTAAGCCGCGGGGATTATTTACCCAGGGGCCAAACTTCAGCCGCACGGGATGCCTCGGCCCAAGGCATACCTTAACGCGACGCTGGGAACAAGAGTGCCTCCACAGGACCGTTCCCCTGCCCCTCCGTTTAAAAAAAAAAAAAAAACAAAACAACAAAACCCAACCAACCAAAAACCACACACCCCGTCCCAAACCACCCCCCTCACACACACACAAATCACCACAAAACCTTTTTTTTTTTTAAAAAAAAAAAAGCAGTATTTTTTTTTCTGTTTAAAGAAAGCGGCGGTAGTTGTGGCACACGCCCTCCCAGCGGCAGCCGTTAGAGCGGCCGTTAGCCTCGCGAGCCCCCTCGCCTCACGGTCGCCCCCAGACCCCCGCCCCACCCGCTGCCGCCGCCGCCCCCGCCCGCCGCAGCCCTCGCAAGCCCGGCTTCCCCGCACACGCACATGCACCGGTTCCTCCCCCCCCGCCGGTCCCGCCGCCCCCGGAGGCTCACAAAGCGCCGGCGGCAGGCAGTCCCCCGCCCGCGGCAGGACGCGGCCCGCCGCGGGGGACGCGCGGAAGGAGGAGGCGGCGGCGGCGGGAAAGGGAGGGGGTGGGTGGTGGGGAAGCGGCGGGCCCTGCCCGCCCCTACCTTGGCTTTCTCCAGGGGGCTGAGGCGCAGCTGGTGCACGAAGGGGCTCCGCGGCGGCGGCCCGCGCTCCCGGCTGCCGGCCACGCAGCATCCCCGGCCGCGGCTGCTCAACTTCATGGCGGGGCAGGGCTAGGCGCAGCCCAGCGCGGCGGGGAAGAGCGGGGAGGGCGCGGGCGCTGCGCGCCGACCGCTGGTCCCCAAGGAGCGGCGGAGAGGGAGACGGGCGAGCACCGACGACCGCTAGCTCGCTCGCCACTAGAGGCCGGCCCCCGCCCTCCTGGTGGCCCGCGCATGCGCCCTGCGCGCCGGCTATAGCGGCGGGGCTGGGCGCCGGTTTCCGCGTCGGGAGGTGGGATGGTGGGGAAGGGGAGGGGGGAGTGGGTGGGTTGATGAGGGCTCGGTATCCTTAATATCAGCCCTCTCACAGGTCTCATAGAACAGTCCCGGGAGCCCCGTTGGGTGAGGTTTACCGGTAAATTGAGAAGAGTCATTGCAGAAGCATCATGGCTCTGCCGTTCCTAAGCGTTAGGCGAAGAACTGCAAAACCGTCTCAGTATATGTGGTTAATACCATGTATATTTCTGGTGGCTAATGCTATTCAATACTTAATGGGCTAAACGGCTAAATAGTTTCTGACTTTTGAACGACCAGAAAAAAATCAGAGGTTAATCCTGGTGATACTGGGGTTTGCAAGGTTCTGCAGCTCAGCGTGTCTCAAGACTTTTGCCATAGACCTGAAATAAACTCGCTGCTAATAAAATCCGTGGGTGTGCTAAATGGTAAGCTGGTAAACTACTGTGAGAGAAACTGCAATGGCATCTGGACTGCATAGTAAAATTAACACTTTCAAACAGGCCTTTTCAGCTAAATGTGTATCTATTTTCTAAGAATCCAAGCCATGCCCCTGGAATGAGAACTTGTGTCTTGGAAAAAGTGTGTCTAAAAACAATTTCAAGCAAACTCTTACAGATGACGTCCCAGTGCAACGTGACCAGTGTGGCTGTTGGATGTGCTAAAGGGATTAGCGTACAGGAAATCAATTACTATGTCTATTAATAAGACTGGTACTAGAACAAGGTGTGTAGCTCTGACGTTAGAGATCAGGTAGTGCAGAAAAGACCTACCCAAATATTACAGGACTGGAGGGAATCCCTTGCAACTATACTTTAAAAAAGTTACACCAATTTAATTTGTCATAAAGATCTGCAACGGTTGGCTTTACTGCAGCGTTCGAAGAGCTTCACAAGGAAAATATACTGCATGGTAAGGCTTTTTAAAATGGTAGGAAAAAAAAATATAGAAGAAGAGTCAGTGGTCAGGACCTGAGATAACGTACTGCAAATGTAACACTTTTAATCACAAACAAGCTCCTTGGTTCAGTTTGAGACTAGTTATAAGACTTACTGGCCCATCGTCAGAGTGCGTAATTCAGTGATCCCTTTTAACCTTAAACTTTCAAAAGTATTTTAGCCACATTCCAAACGATTTGGCTGCCCTCTCCTTTGCTCCCTCTCCAGTGACTTCAAGCTGGTAATTAGTTCAGCCATACAGAGCTTCTTTCAATAATAAATGGCAGATTTATTCAAGAATGAAGCAGAGACTCCCTCTAACAGGGCCCACACACCGTGTGGCTGGGGAGAGGTTGGTTGCAGCTCCCCACAGGAAGCTTGCCAGCCGGGTAGAAGATGTCCTGTCAGATCAGGGGGCAGGAGGTGGTGGCCACTGGCTACCCAGCACACAGCACATTGGAGGGCTCCAGCGCATGCACCCTGTTCCCCTTCCAGTGGGCACAGAAACAAGATGCGGTGAGAGTCTTACAACAGGTTCAGCTGTGAGATGAGAGCAGGCTTCTCTAGGTCTCTAGTTGTGTTTTATTAGTTTTCTAAAGCCACCTTCCAAAAATGATCTAATAATATTATTAGTCACAGAAGATGTTTTGGTATTTGTACCATCTTCCACAGTTCTAAAATCTAGTGGAGTACTAGGACATCTGCCTCTTCCTTTAGCATTTCAACCTTCGCTATTAGAGTATCTGTTCTGTATTACTGAGTGCACAAGCTGACATTCTAACTTTTTATTACTGCTTTCATTAATTAATCATCAATTAATTAATCAATTAATCTATTATTTTCTAATTACCAAATCTGTACCACCTGAGAGAGTTTCCAGGAGACTTTCTACCTTTATAGTAGGAATAGTGTTCTGTGAGCTGTAATTTGATAGCCATTTTCTGGGTAATTTTAGAGTCTGTATGAACATACGTGAACTATCAGGAGATTAACAGGTGCTTCCCTGGATTTTGGTTCTCATTTGTTTTCTTTAAAATTATGCTGTGATCAGTATAACTTAAGACAAGTAAGTTAAAATGTCTAGCCTAGCTTTCTTAAATTTGCAGGAGTGTGTTTCCCCATCTCTGTAGTCCTTTTAATCTGGAATTGTAAAAAAAGATTGATCTAAGCCCTGTTCCCTGTGAAAGGACATTCACCTGGTGAAGGAGCTGAGCATGAGCCCTGGAACAAGGGTAATCCCATGGCTTGAATGGGAAGGGTAGGCTGGGAGTCTGCAAGCAGACCCGTTTGGTGCGTGATAAACAGGGGGGTTAAGGGAGAAGCCCACATGGCAGGACAGAATAAGCCATGCTTATACGATCCTTTTGGTGCAGTCAACTGAAAAGTTTATCTGGATCCTTTCAAAGACACATGATGAGACTTGCTCCTGGAATGTTATTATTCAACCCTGAGAAGATGGGGGTAAGACTCTGAAAGTGTGCATAAAAAGGGGCACTATTTTATACTTATAATGTATACCATAATATAACTATTTAAAAACAAGTGCTATTGTTATTTTTGTGAATAAATTTGGAGATTAAGTAAAGTACAACTATAGTATTGGGGTTTGATTGCTACTTTTTTGTGCAAATCACAAAAGAGCCATAACTATGAAGTTGCTGTCAAGGTTGGCATATGTTACATAGCTCATCTAGGACTTACAAGAACATAAGAAGAGGTGATGAATTTATTGCAGGATTTATGGAATCTACCTTGCTTTACAAGAGGAGAAAATGTGTAATACGTTATGTTGGATGTAAGTGTATTATGATACAATTGGAAAAGGAAATGTTGAAGCTGACTATCATGAGAATAAATTGCAGTAAGCTCTCAAATAATCTCCTCAGGGAAACTGTGGAACCTGAAACCATTAAAATGAGACTGCACAAACATATAAGTGCCATTCTACCCTGGTGTGCAAAAGCTCTATTTGGTTCTGTCTGTCATTCATTTGTATGATTTATAGGGAGCTGTGCAAAAAAGAGGACTCACGTATAAAACACATACAAACATTAATTATGAAATACACTTCTGAGGGCCTTGAAGTAGGAAAAGGAGTATGCAATATTTAACAGCTAAACTGAAGTGGTTTTCTCTAAAATAAATCAAATAAATGTTCATAAAAAGCAAGTATGTTGACCACAGCACTGAACTTTCTTTGAAAAAAAATAAATATTTTCTTGCCTAGGAAAAGTCCTTGCTTTGATTTTTATGATGGTCCTTGACCTTGGTGGCCATTTGATAGAATCAGCTGATACCTGTTCAAGCACAACTGAGGTACACCTCCACCCTTAAAACAACCTTTCTACAGTTCATTTCACATGTTCCATAGAGGAGGGGTTTCTGGGTTTGTTTTTTTTTCCTTATTTTTTCCCCCATGACTCCTGTTGCAAATCTATTCAGTGTTTAAACCAGGAAAGGCTTTAAAAATATTTGAATAAAAATGTATTCTGTCAAGAGAAAAATAAGTTCATGTTGAATTACTAGCAGTAGCACAGATTTTGCAATGAAAATGTGCTCACATTTTACTTCTGATTTGTGAGGAAATGTAGAATCCATCTGACTTTCCTGAATCAGGAAAGGAATGACTGAAGTTAGTGGTATGTCTGTGGGAAGAACAGCAGTTTCTTTTTTCGACAGCGCTGTATTATTTTGGATGTTTCAGTCTGAAGAAGTAAGAAAAAAAAACAAACAATGAGATCTCCCTAATTTAGGAATTATTAGGAAACATAATTCAGGGTTTCCAAGAAATAATTGTTCATTTAATATGTGCTTTTTGCCTCAGGATTCCCAGTGTTATAATTCACGCATGACCTTGGCGTCAGCAATTGTGAGCAAACTCATCAGCTCCCATCTGATGATGGTCTCACAGTACTGGAGTAGGTGAAGGCACACGTGTGAGGTGCCACAGAGTCTTTGCCAGGGGCTGAGCAGTCCACACTCGTTGAAGAAACCCTGCCCCTGCACACCACTGGAAAAGCTCAGCATTATGAGGATGAGTGGACTCCAGGAGCAGTGTGTGCCGTTTCTATCCTTCCCCAGTTGATGAAAAGAAAATTTCGACAGCTGAAGCCTTGCTCAAGTCTTTCAAAGGCTGATCCAAGTCTGTGGAACAAATTGGTCTGGGATCTGAGGTCTGCCTCATATTTGATCAAGTGTCCCAATTCATCTTGTGCATTTTATTTCTGCCTTATTGTTCTTAAACTGAAACGCAGAAGAAAGAGGCCATAGTGGTAATATCTCACTGACCTTTAAAGTATTGGTTCTTAGAGATGGTTCAGATCTAGACTAAACTTCTTTCAGTTCTTACTTGAAAAACCACATCCTTGTACGTGGCCATACACACAAGGTGTATGAAAATGAAAATAGACCACAGAAAAAAGGGACTAGGTACAAATTAAAGTAGCAACTGTTTTCTCATCTTTATTATGCTTGTAGCCCTCTATATCTGGCTTAATTTCTTTTTCATCTGCATACTTTTTCATCTGCATCCTCTTCTGTCTCTTAGCTAAGAACATTTTATGTTTCTAGTCCCAAATCTTTGAATTCTTTTGTATGACTTTTCAGGTACATCTGTGGTTTGCAAGTATAATATGCACTTCCATCAAATTCTACAGATGTACTTAGGCTCAAAAGAAGCAATGTTTCTCTGTCCATATTTGAAGCCCATGCCCAGTAATACAGCAGCTAAAGCTCCATATGGCTGTCATGGTAATTTCTGAAAGTTGGAATGCTAACTACTGTATCGACTTCTTCCATCTTCCAGATCACATTATATAAAGTGATAAGAACATCTTAAGCTTTCTGCAGACTTCACACTTGTATCTTTGTGCAAATATTGCAATATCTTATGAAAATACCTGTTGAATTCCAATGCATTTGAACTTTCAGTTTGCACATGTTCCCTTCCACCCACTTCCTATGATTTCTAAGTTACTGCACATATTTACAGAGGTTTTGTATTAGGCAACATTTATTTAAAGAGCACTAAGTTAACATTATTCAGAAGATGAGTAAAGCAGTAGCCAAAAGATTTATTTTGGGAAGCTTTGTTCATTATTCATATAACAAAATGATCATGGAGATTGCTGATAAGGTGGATCAAATTCATATAAATGAATTCACCAGAAGCACCCTTCATTATATTAAAACCATGACCCCATCACATCTGATACCACTTTCCAATCACATGAAACGCTTCATTTAATTTTTCTAAAGTAGTAAAGTCTACTATGTAATATGTTTTAAATATTTATTTACTATAAGCTAGGAACACTGGTTAAATATGCAAAACATAACATACAAACATTTTATGCTTTTTGGAAGTGCAAATAGGATGAGCTGCCAAAAGATCCCTGGGCAAGAATGTCCAGATTCAATGTGTTGCCTTGAGAGGCAGATTACAGTGAGGCAAAATCACAGCCTGTAGTGAAAAAGAGACCATATGGGAGTCACAGCAGTACCAGTGGCTTTATGCCCAGCTCATCCCCAAGCCCTTGCCAGCTCCCCGGCAGCTGCAGCCCTCAAATGGGAGAGGGCAAGGCAGAAACAGGCAGCCGTGTCTTTCATACCTGTATATCCCTTCCCACTCTGCTGGGGGAAGAGAGAGATAAAGTAAGAGAGGGTGGGAGGGTGAGGGGATCAGGGACACACTGACTGCTCTCCAAATACAGATGGATGCACAGGTCTTCTGTGGGATCACTAAAATCCAGGGTTTGTGTGAAAATACAAAATATGGCTGTGCAACCGTAAGTGCTTTATTCTGATTGCATTTGGCTTCCACAAATAAGGACCCCAAAGGGCTGCACCTGTATATCTGCCAGTCAGGATAACCCAGAGGCAGGAGAGGACACAGGGAGAGCAGACAGCACAGCCAGTAGAACAGAGTAAGACGATAAAGAACTGCCAAATACAGATACATTGCTTCAGGATGCGTCATTGACTGCGTCATCCAGTAGAATAACCCATCTAAATCTAAGCATATTAAGTTCTCCAGCGAGTTTATTAATGTGGGCTAACACCATCTGTTTGTGGACGCAGGGCATTTTATCTCTCATTAATATGACACAGCAGTTAAATTTAGATAGGCTCTTGTATGAGCTGAGTATCACTTAGCTGTTCTTCATGCTATATATGACTTCTAGGCGCTGTGGAGTCGTTAGTAAATATGATTGATTGTACCCCAATTTTCTACAGCGTTTCTAAAATTCAAGATCATCTTGCCAATAAAAAGACAATTCTTTGAATACAACATTTTTTATTTGTAGCATTTCAATGGAAATATTTTACAACAGTCAGCCATGATGACAAACAATAAGGATGGCAAAACTGAATGCATTAATTTAATGTGAAAGTTTAAACCCCTCTCAAGTAGTAATAATCACTTGAAATGATTAAGTTTTAAACTGCATAGCCCTGTTCTATACTAACCTTGCACTCAGATTTTAACACTTTCACATTGGCTCTTGCCAAAAGGTAGTTGACTTTTTTATGTCAGTTGTGTAAGGTGTAAAAAGGTGGTACTGGCTATCTAATTATTAGTTCACAGGATCTTGTTCGATTTATAGTGTGCTACTGCTGGCTGGATCAGATTGTTTTCCCAAAGCTTTAATAAGGATGGATAGATCTTAGAAAACCTATTCGGTGGCAGAGGAGAATAGTCATAGTGGTGGTCCACTAAACAGCCTCTGTTAAACAAAATGTCTTACATGAGGTTTAAGCTCATCTGCGTGACTTCACACAACTCCACGGACAACCACCAGTAATCACAGGTCAGCTGACAGAGGATTTGCTAAGGGAGCTGGGGGATTATTGCCCCTGCGTGTGGCTAGTGATACAGAGCTGCTCCCGCTCTGTAGCCGGGAGGCAGCGGTCATTGCATTTCTGCATGGTGCTTGGAGCTCCTGAGAGGAGCAGCTCTATCTGTATCCTATAATTCATGTGCTCTACTTGTCTGGCTCACATCACACTGAGCCAGAGGGAAGGGAAATGGTATTCAGATTTGATGCATTTTTTAAGAGAGCAAGAGGATCATCAACCCAGAATTAACTGATCCTCCCAACTCAACATTCAGGCTCCCACTCATGTCATAAGCATGGAATTACATGGCACTCCTGATTGGACTGAGCATGTGTCTGCTGCATCAGTCCTTTGCTTGCAGCACGAGCAAGATTGCTATCACAGTATCACATCCTCCCTTCATAAACAACACTAACATTTAAGTGAGGTTTCAGCCAGAACACAAAAGAATATTCTACCATCTGGGAAAAAAAATCCCAACAACAAACCAACAAAACAGCTAGTGAGAAATTCGGAGTCTGATGAGCTCTGTAGGATTCATAATTACATGCACTTAAGGAGATTTCTAGTAGTAGATGACATTAAGACTGCAGAAAACAGTATCATAGCAAGATTCAATGACTGCAAGTAGAAGTTAAAAGCATCCAGATTCAAATTAAATTGGAGAAGAGATTTGGGGAAAGGTGAGTGAAAAAAAATAAACATTCAAAGACTTACTTTCAGATGCTTACATCTCTTCCACTGGACGTTTTTTAATAAAGATTTGATGGCTTTCTTAATAGAAATATAAATTAATGCAAAAGTTACTGTCTGGGATTTGGGGCAGAAGTTATAGAGATCAACTTAGGTAGCCATGTGGTGTTCTGCTTGAATGGCCATTGCTCCAGAAATGGTGGACTTTACCTCTTTAGCCAGGAAGTTAAACTAATGAACTGTGCAGGAGATCCACCAGCAGCCAGGGACTTGGGCAATGGTTGCAGTCAACATCAGAGAGAAAAAGCAAAGTGTGACAGGTAGTTAAGCTGAAATACATTTCAGGGCACAACTGCCCTAAAAGTCTCAAGTTTCGTATCTGTAGCATTGGTGAGGCTGTTGTTGTCACATGAAGTGTTTGTGAAATCAGGGACTGACAATGACTTAAAAGGAGGTGTGGTTTTTTTTCAGATGAACTGCTGCTATGGTGTAAAGCATTTTTTTCTTCTTTTTAACTGTTCATTGGGGTTCTCCAGAAAGCATGGGAAAACTTTATACCTGTTACTTTGCCTCTTTTGTGCCATCAACTTGCTGCTTTCCAATATCTGACATGATAAAGAGAATCCTCTATACTGCTTTTCCAACAATGAACCAGAATGCCAGAATCCATGCATGAAAGAAACACCTTCTTACCTTGGCCGTCTCCCTTGTGATGAAATTCCCAGTATTGGCTTATTCTCTGACTTGCAAGAAGTATAGCTTGATAGCCTCTCAGTTCTGCAGAAGCTTTGCAGCTGCATCATATTTATAAAAACATAATATATAATAACAATTTATATATATTCATGCACACATGCATAGACCATACTTTCAGTTCTTAGTCTCATGGAATTTTTCATATAGGAACTGGTTAATGCAGGTAATTTTTTGCCACAGACCACATATGAAAACTGTAGTTTTATATCCCTCTGCAAAAGATACAGCTCAATTAACCCACAATGTTCTCCTGTGAACATCCCCAAACCTCTGTTACACTGGCATGTTCCTCTTCTTCACTTAGGACTGCTACTTAGTGTTCTTTCCTCATAGAAAAGAACCCAAAGAGGATCAACTTCATTGTATTTTGCAGTAAAGATGCATTGACAAAATGTACAATAGGCATTTGTTTTATTGGTATATTTTTTTTCACCAGTCTACATTCTGCTATGTTTAATTGTAAGTCATGGAGTGTGCAGGTTTTGGTTTTAAACTTTTGTCTCTAGAGGCTGAATTTTTTTCCCTACACAGCTCTGTTGGTAGGATGGATAGAATTTGATCTTTGTTGCACCAAGTTCAGTAAGTTTCAAAATTCTTAATATTTCTTGTTGTATCTCCTTGTTCCTGTGTGATTTCTAGGCAGAGTGCTTCCAGTAGCCCAGATGGATAGCTAAATCACAGCAGTTTTCACTCACTACCATTTAAGTTGGGGCAGGGTCATTTTGCAGCAATGAATGAAGGAGCTGAGTTCTATATCTGCATGTGGAAAATCCTGAGAGGAGGAGATGCCAGAAAGTGTAGCTGCAGTGCATATCTGTCCTTCTTTGATGGATTCCAAGTAACTAGCAATTCCAGTTAGCTGGCAGCAGTCACTGAAGAGGCTGCAAACCTATTTACATTGACCTAGTAGTCATGGGGGAGGCTGCCTGGCCCTTGATAGGGTCTTCAAGTTCAGAAAAGGACAATAAATTTGTGCTGTGTGTTTATCACAGGCTTCTCAGACCAGGATAAGTCAATCCACCAGGTACCTGTCTGGTGGAAGAGGACATGTCAGAGTCCCTGATGGCCTCTGGTGATGGTAATGAAGCAAGCCCAAGGGCTTCTGCTGTGGAACTGAGACCAACGCAAACCTCTGGTGAAAAGAGGCTGAGCATGACTCCCCACTGTTTGCTGCAGCGAAATGAGCTTGGCTGCCATCTCTGCAACCAGATATACTCTGTGGGAACAGTGGCTTCAACACTTCTTCTGTTCTGTGGAACAGGCTGATTGCTGCTGTGAGGGGCACGGGCTTGAGAGGACCAGGACCTGGACCGCTCTGATCACTGCTACCATCTGTCCCTTCCTCTACTAGGTGCTTTACGAGGTAGCAATGGGGCATGGGGCAAGGGATAAGAGAGGCACAGGAGGAGATACTCACTATTGAGGGCCATAAACCTAGGAGAGGCAGGGTAGCTATTTTTATTTTGGGCAATATTCTGAGCACTCGGGGTCCAAGATGCTTCCTTTTTTACTGTTTTACTCTTTTACTAGGCGCACAGTCGTGCAATCTGTAGCAGAGAGTGAAGGCTTGGTAGGGCAAAGTGGGCTACCCCTATCAGTCGCGGAGTTTTGTAGAAGGGACATCTGCAGTTCAAACTTCTGGCAGCTCTGCCTGTCTCTTTCTTCTATACATCTTGCTCACCCACAATAGGCTAAGTGGATCTGTCAGCCTCCACCTCAGATTTCTTCATTTGTCTGTCAGTGCAAATTTCACTGCCAGTCAGCCTTGGGCCAAGTTCAGCCATTCTGCTTTTCTAGCAAAGTAATTATTAAAGAGTCTTGAAGCCTAGAGAAGAAAACAAGCTGCCTTTCCCTATTAAGAGTGATAAACCAGTGTTACTGTAACTACAGTCTTCTCTGTAACTCTGAAAAACAAGAGAAGTATTCTTCCTGTGAATAAACCCAGTGTATTGGGTACATGAATCTCACCAGCAGCCCACATGAATGTGTGGTATTTCCAGATGCATTGCAACGCTGGGTGCTGTTCCTTCATGATGGCCGCGTGTACTACTGCCACCTTTGATTTATCAACAGTGCTCCAGTTACAGCAATTGTAAATGCTGATCTTCCAGATGTGAGAGGAAAATCACACATCCCAAAGAGAAATCTTACTTGGTGAACTGTAGCTGCACATTTTTAAGACAGAAATTTTGCTGGTCCTGCCAGCTATTGGTCTGCTCCACCAACCAGTGGTAGTTGCTTTGAGCCAAAGACAGGCAGTTCTTGCAAAAAAAGAAAAAGGCTCTTTGGGAAGGCTTCACATAGATCCATCTGCTCAGTTTTAGCTTCTTCCATTTCACAAATCTATGCCATCAGCCCTGCAGATAACTGCACAACTTGAGTTGTACAGCAGCTCTCACCAGGCTTGTGTGTTTCTGGGAAGCCTCAGTATGATTGTGGCCCCTGTGCAGGGTGGCTGTGCACGGCCAGCGGTAAGTGTACACTTTGTAGGGCCACGAAGATCATCACAGGCCTGGAGCACCTCTCCTATGAAGACAGGCTGAGAGAGTTGGGGTTGGTCAGCCTGGAGAAGGTAAGACTCTGGGGAGACCTTACAGCAGCCTTCCAGTACCTAAAAGGGGCCAACATGGGAGATGGGGAGGGGCTCTTTACTGGGGAGTGGAGCGATAGGAAGACTGGTAATGGTTTTAAACTGAAAGAGGGGAGATTTAGATTAGATATTAGGAAGAAATTCTTTACTGTGAGGGTGGTGAGG
>JAOTQQ010000012.1:87746603-87758745 GCA_026546715.1 Gallinago undulata
GGTGTCCCTGCCCATGGCAGGGGGGTTGGAACTCCATGATCTTTAAGGTCCCTTCCAACTCTAACCATTCTGTGATTCTGTAAGTCTGGTGTTTTCAGCAACCTCCTAGTTTGTCTGCAATGCCAGCTTGCTCTGGTTGGCCCAGCCCAGGCATGGGCTGCAGTTGTTCTTCATGTACCCAGTGAGCATGAGGTATCTCCAAATGCACATGAACCCAACTCTGCTGCACACAGATAATGTCTATCATTATGTCTATCACTTTTTGTTCTGTACTAATTCTTAGCTTTCTTTTCCAGTTTTGGGACTTGCTGGTGCTTAAGCACTTTTAAAGTGGATAGGTTTGAACCCTTTGAATCTCTCATTGGGAGATGCTTTTTCCTATCTCCAATAATTTTTGCAGCTCACCTCTGAAATGTCTCCAGTATTTCAAAATCCTTCTTACATAAATTGCTGGTACCAGCTGGATTGATGGAAAGTACTTTGGTACTCAGGTGGAAGAGAGTACAGGGGAAGTTATCAGTGTGTGTTATCTAAGAGTCAGAGAAATTAAAGCCTTTTTTAGGGTTAAATCTACACTACAATGTGTGCCAATGAGACAGCAGGAGTGTCTGTGTGGAGGATTATTTAGGGACAATGTTTCTTTTTGTATTTACCTGTCAAACATGAAGAAGATGGTAACCCTTATAGCAATGGTGGAGGAGGTAAAAAGAACAGCAGTAAGAGTAAAGATGACAGGTAAAGAAGCTGCACAATGCAGGCATCTACGTATTTTTCCATAAAGTGGCTTTCTGAGAGTTATTATTTCTGCATGAGCCTGCTTTACAGCAGGCATTTTAGAAGCATCGTACAGGCTTTGTGAGGTTCTGCAGCTGAAGAATAGCATGGGGCAGGATGGCCAGTCTCTGCTTGTGCCTGGGGGCCGAGGGCAACGGGCACTCACGCAGCTCAGCCAAGGCACGCTGCCAGCTCGTAACCAGGGGCATGGGTGGGATCTGAGGGTTAGTGGGAGGAGAAGTTGTAGGGAAAGGAGAACGAAATTGAAAATGTTATGCTTGTGAGTTCTTAGGAGATATGAGGAAAGAACGAAATTACTGCAGCCTGGGGGTCTAGGAAGGTGGATTGAGAGCTGCAAGAAGCCACTTCACGTTTGTTGATTCACCAGGCCATGAAACAACTTGCTTCTCCCCTTGCATTGCCGCAGGTTAATTCATTGATGGCTTTTCTAAAGCTAGGAGCACCATCTAGTGGAAAACTGTACTGGTCAAGCAAATAACTCAAACTCTTTCTAGAGGGTAACACGTTTTGTCTTTACACTGGAAGGGTATACATTTGCTTTTATCTCTATTTACAAACACAGGAGAATAGTTAAAGTCTAGAGTCACAAATCAAATTAATTAAAAAGTGTTTTATTCTATCCTCATTCCTATCTAGCCATCGTTACTATCAATTTTCATGGCCATCATAAAAATACAGCATATCCTTTTACACAGTACCATCATTTTAAGTGCTGTGGGTTCCCCACTGCTATGCTTAACATTTGGTGTTTTTGCATTCATCTTAGAGTAGTCAGTATCCTTAACAACTCCCTTAGACTTAATTTATATGCCTGTAAATCTCTGAAGTAGAACAGAGGGGCACAGAAGAGTCCGGTACAAAAGTAGAGCCTGTATTCAATGAAAAATCAGCAAAACAGAAGACCATAATAGGAGTTGCAAATAACCTATAGAAATAGATGTTTATCCTTTAAATTCCTATGCTTTGTCTGTAGTAGATTGTGACATTAAACTCCTAAGTTATGTATTTTCTAACATATTATGAGAATAATTTTGAGCTGAGTTATAAATAAATATAAATAAGTAAATTAACTGCTTCAGGCTAGAAAAGAGCTGTATGAATGTATGAGAAAGAGTATGATAAAGATCCCTTACTTTTTCACTATTTTCTTATAATGTGGCAAGTAGAGCTATTTCAGTGAAGGTGCCAGGCAGCTTATTTAAAGTAGCAAAGATAAGGTGCTTTTATACACAGTTATAAGCAAAGTATTATTGCAAGATGTTGTGGAGACTAGAAACAGGTTAAAAAAGGGCTTAGGTGTATTTTTGGAGGATAAGCCTAATATGGTTGTTGAACACAGCAGTTTAGCTGCAGCCTTGGAAATCTCCCAGCTGCTGCTCACTGGAAGCTGGTAGGATTTATCAGTCTTAAGAGCAGAGGAGTGGCTGGACTGGTACAGATTGTGGGCCAGCTAGTCTCCAATGCTGTCCGAAAGCAGATGGCTTTGGAACAATAAAAGCAAATCTATAAAATACTTCCCTTTTAAAACTTCCCTGGCTATTTCTTGAGTCTGCTGTGGTCTCTTTTACAACACTCAGGATATTTTAAGTGCTCCTGCAGCCTCCCTTAGAGCCCCACCAGACTTCTTGCAGCCACAGCCTCTTGGGCGAGGAGTTTCTCAGCTCTGCTGTCTGCTGTGTGGGGAGCCAGTTCCTTTGGTTTGTTTTGAACGTGGCTGCTACTAAATTAATTTGATGGCTTTTGCTGCTCGTACTGGACAAGACAGGGAACAGACAGTTCTGTCTCCGTTCAGGATATTGCAAAATTGCTCACTGTGAGCCCGTGCTGTCCTCATATGTTACTGGAGCACTGCTCCCAAGCTCTAACTCTCCCTGGTGCACTGGGGCATGACGAAGTTTCAGCTGATTCAGGGGATGTTTGCACTAGGACATAAGGCAGACTGCTCAGGGCTGCTGTGATCCTTTCCTCTCCCCCATCTCTTCCATGACCCTGCTCCTGGCTGCAGGCTTCTGCCTCCTTGTGTGCTTGTACCAGCCTCCATCCGATTCAAGAGCTGCGTCTGTACTAGCTTCAGGCTCCTTTGAGCTGCACTACCTGCATTTCCAGTTCTGGAAATGTGGTACAGAGATCCCTGGGCTAGATTTTCCTAGAATGGGCTGAGATAAAACTAAGTGGTCTTGAAAAAGGAAAAAGAAAAAAAAAGCACAGGTTGCCAGGACGATGGCTCAGCTCATAAACTCAAACTGTTGAAGAGCTGAGGTGGCTCTGGTGGTGCTTGGTCTTCCTACTGGAGAGCTCTCTGAGTGAGGGGTGCTGGGGAGAGGGCTGCGGGTGCATAGGCAGCCAGAAGGAAAGTGTATGCAATGGCACAGGGTGCCTTCCTGGAGCCAAATAAAATAAATCTGCCTTTGGAGCTGGACTCCACCATCCCAGACTTAAACAAACACAATGGTACTACTAGTCTCATAAATTGGGTAACTAATATTTATGTAATCCCTTTTTTCCTTTTATTTTTTTTTTCTCCGTTGCTTCTCTTTGTTGCTCCTCCAGAATCTTTCCATTACTTTGTCATACTTGCAAATTGTTTCCTTCCAGCCTGATAGATTTGCCTTGCTATTATGTACTCAGCAGAAAATAGTATGTTAAGGATGGGAAAGTCTATCTTTTGGTGAATTTAGTGTATCCAGGTCACTGATATTGATGCAGCTGAGTTGGCTGTCTTGGGAATGGAGTAGTGCCATTTGAAACAGCAGCTGCTCCTGTCTGAGCCTCCAACCTTGTAAGTATGAATTGTGCCTGTGGCAGCAAAATTAATGGCTAACATAAAAAGAGAAATAGAAAGCAGGTGGCCTCTTGAAAAAGCAGCCAGAGCTCCAGGACCACATTTGTACTACAGAGCACATCATCAGCCATGCATTTTCTTTACCCAAAGTATTTTCTGTAGCCCTTTTCTGTAACCTTACTCCTTATTTGACCCACAGTCCTCCCGGAGGCCCATCTATCAGCCTGAGAAACTTGATATTAAAGTATAAGTAAAATGTATGTATTCAGATCTCAGTAAAAAGACTCTAAACCCCTGCAATGTTGCACATGTCTATTCATTCCTATTTACTGTTCAGATGCTTTTATTTGTAAAAGCAATGGAGTCATGAACACCCCTGTCCTCAGAAGAAAGTAATGACATCATGCAAGGCAGCATATAGCTGAAGTCTGCATCTTCCTTTCTAATTACAATGAGTGATGTCTCTTTGTTGATTCAACTCTATGTTTCACTGAACTTGATCAAATACATTTAAAATTCGTTTTTCAGAGGCTGAAGCACAGAGATCAGGCAGGGCTGTGGATATGGCTTTGTAACCTCTCCATTTTTTTTTCAGATCTGCAGTCTGATCCACTACACCAGAGGATCATTACCTACTGGTGGCACAATATGTGGACCTTACTTTTTTAAAGATGTATTTAAAAAAAGCTACCTTTTAAGGTAGGTGAGGTCAGCTACCTAGGGCTTCTTATGTGTGTAACAGCTGGCAGATCAGGCAATCCATCTGAATAGGTAATTAATTCACATAAGTCTACATTATGAGATATATACCGATACTACAGAACAAATTATTTGTAGCATTTTGTAAGTACTAAAATTAATGTTGTATGAATTTGTCATTTCAACAAGAAAAGTTATGGATTGTTTGTATTATAATTTCATCTTGTTAATGTAAAAGTAGGAATTTTGCTTTCCCTGGCCTCTTGGGAAGCAAAATACCAGTGTATCTAATTATCTGAACACTCAGGAACATAAAAGAATAGCAAGTGGTGAAATTATAAATCTGTTGGAACAACTCCATGTTTTCTGATTAAACTCTATTTCTGGTGGCTCTCAGCAATCATGTTCCTCCTATGTTCATAGTAATTGCATGTGTCAAAGCTGAGGCCTTGTGTAAACTGTACCAAATGAGTTACAATTTTAATTTAGAAGGAGATAACTGTATTTGCCCCTGCAGGCAGATTGCATTGGGTCAGAAGTATAAAAATGAATAAGAAAGAGAGTAGGGAGGAGGCTGGAGGGCCTCCAGGTTAATAATAAGTAGAAAATCTAATAAGGCTTACATTACAACAGTTGAATTTTAGGGGAGGGAGAGAAAAAATGTAATTTGCAAACATGAAGCCAAACTCTGTTACTTGCATCCAATCCATGTGTATGAGTGCTCATTTCTATATACACTCATTTCTATATGTCTGGCTTTGGTACAGAACTATCTCTGTATTTTATAGTTGAAGGCTGCAGTGCACTTTACCCCTAGTACTACACTGATGAAAAAAATAAAAAAAAAAAGTTTTCAAAAACTTGGAATCTCTCAAAACCTGATGTATTTTCACAATTTAAAAATACCTACTCAATCCCTATAATCACATTATATTTCAGAATGTTTCTGTTTTAAACAATGCACTAGATAATTGTCTTAATGCTACATTGCATTTTGAAAAGGTTAGCGTCTCCATAAAGAATAATTTTTTTTTTTAACTTAAATATTTTTTAATTTGAAATTGTAATCAAGACTAATAGAAATATGCATGACTATGGCTAGGAGGCTACAGTAATTTTTGTATATTTTAGAGCAATCACTTTAGCAATGATGTCAGTAGATGCTGTCAGTAATTTTTCTTAGTTCTCTGGGTTGTGGCAATAGTTTCTGCCTGACCTTCTGTATGGAAGACCAGAAAAACCCAAGTGTTGTTTGAAAAGAATGAGATGGTACTGCTGCTTATAATTAAGACTTAATTTAATTTGTCTACAGCCTGGCAAAATTTCCCCTTTAAGGAGCCTGCTTCAAGTTGATTCTGTGTTTGTGCATGTTTGATTTTCACCTGAAACAGTCTGGTCATTTCAGAGATTGAGATTACAAGAAGCAGCCTGTTTTGTACCTGTTAACATTTTTTTTATAATTGCTTCATTAAGAAGCTGTGGTTCCTTTGTGTTTCAGTGCAGGATAGTTAATTTGAAGACCATGAGAGATGGATAATTTGCTAGTTCCTCTATTACTATGTTTCAGGCGTAAACTACCTTCCCCATTAAAATATTCTGTTTAATAATGTGAATATGCCAGGCTTTAGTTTTCAGCCTTTAGTTCTTGTTGCACTTTTCATTGCTGGTTTGAAAAGCTACTTAATACCTGTATTAGTATTTTTCCCTCACAAAGATAATTAAACTGTGTAATAATTTCTTCTCTCAGTCTTATCTTTGATAGGTTAAGGAGACAGAGGTCTTAATGTCTCTCCCTCACTTTTAGAGGCATTTTTTGAATATTTTTTCAACCTTTGAAGCATCTCCAAATTACGCAGTACAAATGACAATGCAATGCTTTCACTTTCTTTAGTAAAAGGAAAGGTGGTCCTTGTGATTCCAAAATCCTTGTGAATTTTTACTATCCAATGCATATGTTTATTCTGAAATGTTTTCTGCTCTCACTTCAATTTGAGAAGTCTTCCCTTCAAATAGAAAATACCCCTGTCTTTGTCAGCACCAACATGAACTACTTGCCTTTTCTGTGAGGTCCCGTATTTCCACGCAGGCTGTAGATGCAGCTCTCAGCTGTGTTGGACTCGTTGCTCTCTGACAGTCTTTATGCATTCAGAGCTCTGAACTGAGCCGTTCAGTCCAGACATAAAAGGTTTTATGAAGAACTTCAGGATGAGCTGATGTGTGTGGGGGTGTTTTTTTGGTGGTTTGGTGTTGGTTTTTTCCCGTTAAATTATATTATTTTTTCATTGCTTTGACAGTGTAACTCAAATCACCTTCTAAACACATATGAACACAATATGTATGAAGCAGAATCTGCAAAAGCAGGAAGATGGAGTAAGCTTACAGAAAACACAGAAACATCAGTCTTTCCATAAATGACATTAATCCGTCTTCTTTTTTGGGTAGAGTGCAGGCTGGGGACCCAAGGGGAGTACACAAAATCACTAGGAGATTCCCATTTGTAAAAAATCAGTTCTGCATTATAAAGTGAAGGCTTTCAAGTGACGAAAGTGAAAATTTAAATATGTGTCAGCAATCATTCCACCAATGTTGCAACAATTCCAGAAAACCAGTATATATCATCTGTATCATAGTCTTCCTTCAAGTTTTCTTTGACTTTACATATGCCAGCCATGATTACAAATTTCAAAAAGCCTAATGAAATTTGATAGTCCAGCACATTTTCCACCAGCATATTTGCATAAAAGCATCGGAACACACTTACTTATCATGTCTATTTGTTTTCTGTTTCTGTGTGTCACTTCTGAGCAGACTAACCTAACAATCCATGAAGAATACCAAAGTCTATAACTTAATAGTTAGAAATTGATTGTGGTCCTGATTTAATATTTGAAGAAAGATGAGAAGACAGTAAACAATGTGGGCAGAAATCAGCTCTTTTTCAGAGAGAAGCCTTAATGTAGTTTTGTGCCAAAATGAAGGCTCATGCATTTTAGATAAAGGAAAGTATTATTCAAACTAAGGGGACTAAAATCAATTAGAGGTTATATTTTCCTTAGCAAACAGTTCTATCATTTCCATTTCAATCTCCTATAAAAAAAATTTCCTAGAATAATTTCTGAATGGCCAAAGTCAAATGGAAATACTTTAATCTTTTGGCAAACAAAACTAGTTCACAGTAGAGTCACCTGCTGTGTTTTGTAAACCGGTAGTTTTTTGCAAAGCACGATTGGTTCCATAGAAAAACTTCCATGCTCTGGTTTCTAGAGAGAAAATCTTTTTCTGCTGTGTATTACTCAAAAGCAAAAATGCCTTTAACATGAGAGCCATCATGAGTTTATGTAATCAGACAATTTACCGTGACGTATTTGAAACCAGAATAACATGACAAATTACAGCTTAGCTGATCCTCTTGTAGTTTCAAAATGACATAATTACATGTTTATCTTGTTCCATGTGGTCTGTTAGCAAACTTATTTCCATTGGATATGGACCTTACATTTTCTCAGAAATAAATAATTGTCTAACAATGGGAGATGTTTAGTAATGAATGCAAATAAGTGACTAGAAGAAGCCTTCTTTCTCTGGATTGTAGCTTTCATTTATACATTGGAAAAATTAATACGGAATAATCACATGCACAAAAATTTCTTGTATGCAGGCAGTTACTACTTATTTCCATATTAGTGGTTTTAAAATGAGCATTTGGATTAATGTCCATGAGATGTAAATTCTGGTAAAAGATAATGGCTTAAATTTTGTTCTCTGCTATTGTCTAACCTGAGTGACTATATTGGAGCGATTGAAACTACTGCAGATTTACATCGGCATTAAAAGAGAGTGGAATCTTTCTCAAAATAATGTAATGAGTTCCTTCATCCTGCTTAATCCTGTTTCACTGCAGCAGCGAAGTACAGCTCGCCTGCTGTTAATTGCTGTTAGTGAAGCATACTTAACTTCAATTGCTCCTCAGAGCCCCACTCCTTGATTCCAAATGACTGTGTGAAGTGGAGATCTTTTCTGATTAACAAAAACAAACAAAAAATTATACTGTCTCTACTTTCATTACAGCCTTGGACTGTTAATTGTTTGTTTCAAAATTGAACTTCTATTAGTTTGCGGGTTCTTTTTTCTGGAAAACTACTATAGGACTTCATCCTTTGCATGAGTAAAAGTCAACTTATTTTTTTTTTTTCCAAAATATCTTACAAAATTAGGGCAATAAAACTATAACTCAACCTTAAAAATATTGCAAGTTTTTGTTTTGTCTGTTTTTTGGGTTTTGTTGTGTTTTTTTTTTTTCACTTTATAAAGAATGTATATTCATTGGTAAAACTTCACAGGGTATGATTACATACATTTCTAACATTTTAAATCATTGTGATATAACCGTAACATGCTACAATATTGCAAGCTAAGGATTTGACAAACTTATTATTCTCTCAAAGCGCACTTGGTTACAATCCCATTATTACTGATGGTTCCGCCTTGTTAATGAGACTTCTTGATTTCTTAGTATAAACCAGAAACAATCTCTGTCTTCTTCACCCAAACATCCTTCTTTGAGGCTTGAGTCCACTGACAAGGAAAAATGTTACTGATTTTAGACCTCTCAGAAATAGCAGGCCTTGAGGTTGAGGTGGGAGTGACGGTAGAGAAGAAGAGAAGGCAGCAGTGGTTCGCATCCTCAGCACCAACCTTTTTCCCTCACCTGTCCCATCTTGTGTGCAACCAGGACCGCTCTTGAAGCAGCCAGCCTTTCCACTTTTTCCTACATCATCCCTCCAGGCTGAACACCACAGCAGGGCCCTGCAGCAAGAGGCCAGTGCCTCTCCCTGGCTTCTGCTTGGCAGCGCTCACACCAGACAGACACACTATCACTGCTAAAGGATACGTGCAAACCCACAGCCAGCAAAAACATTCACAGTTTATGCATAAGCTTTTTCTCCTTGCCTGTGTTCCACTATCTGACTGGGTAATGATCCCTGCTATGTAAATGACCGTTCCTTTTCACTGCCGATTGATCTTTGGGCTCCCTGCTCAGCCATAATCCTCCTGTATTTTCCTCCAGAGCTGGCATGGAAATACTGAGGAGTATTATCCTGACAGCTGATCCCTGAGGGACTTTATTAGGAAAACCCTTATTACCGATGAGTGCCTCATTAATAATTATATTTGGGCAACTATCATTTAGCCATTTTGCAACCAGTCTAATATGAGGAAAGATTTCTGTAGTGATTTTTTTCTTAAAATGCTGCGCATTACTAAACAGAAATCTTTGGTGGCAAAGCTTGTTTTTATAGCTCTACTTAGCACTAGTACTAATAAAAATACAATTAAATTCAATGCAGATTGAAACTGGACACAATCAATGTGTTGTGATGACAGTCTAAGGGAATTTCTCAATGTCCTTTTTGTCATGAAGTCAGTCCCTGAAATCAGATTTGTTGACCCTGGAGGGAGTCACCAAGATATAAAATTTGTGACCATGGGATTCTATCTTCTTATAAAAAAGTTCCCACTTCAAATTGCACTGCTCTATAGACATCACAAACATAATTTCATCATATATGCCAAAGACTAATCCATTTTCATGACAGATCTTCACAATGATCCAATGTGGACTCACTTTCTCTGGAAGTTTTCAGTAAAGCAGCAAAATGATTATGGCATGTACCTTCTCTGTGCAAGGACTAATTAATCTCACCAATAATCTAATATTTTCACTAATTGTCATAGGTGCAGCATATTTATTTCAGTACCATGATGGGATTCCTTCCACTCCTAGGGGCAGACTCAAATATTGCTGAGGGTTCATCTGGAGAAGGAGTTGACTCAACTTACAGCAACCTTAAAAAGTTTACAGTATTTTTCTGGTGTAGGCATTGCTCCTTTCTTAGTGATGTCAGTGTAGAAAGCCCTTTTGCATGTCTGGGAGTATTGCTCTTATTCCAAAATTAGGCCCAGGTAAGTATGATCCCAGGCCCTATGCACCTACAACCGCAATTTTCTGATAGGGAAGGTTTTGGCACCCTTCTAGCCTTCTACAACATATCTGGATTTCTTTTTTGGACTTACGGTCCCTCAGACTTCTGGAGTAGGTTGACGAAATATTTGTTGTGTCCACAGATCAGTCAGACAGCTCTGTGGCTTCCTTCACTGAGATGTGTTAGACAACTGGTCTGCAAGCTGATATCAAAGGGAGTTTTCCTGAACCTTTCTAGACAGCCTTTGTTTTAGTCTATGCCTAGCTCAAGTATAGCAATATTTTGTTCTTATCTTAGATGTAATGTTGAATGAGCAAAAGCGTCCCGAGAAGCTGATTGTAACAGACATAGCAAGGAACTCTTCACCCAGATAGCTAACCGCAATAGCACCATGTATTTCCCTCTAGGAACAGGTCTTTTTTACAAAAGGGACATGAAGAGACAGGAACAGTTTGATGTCATATCAATCAAAACTCTAAGTTCAGACACAAACCCATCATTTCTAAAACTTGGGCTGGGGTAGAGCACGTGATACATAGTAATGCAGTTGAGATAAATATAGAAAGCAGGCTTTTTAAATAAGGTTTGATATTTATGAATTCCTGGTTGGAATTGTTAATTTGAATGTTTGAGTAGAGCACAATAATTAAGATGTATGGCAGTAGCTGAACACTGATGTTTCAATATAAGATCATCAAGGATTATGTTTAGTTACGTATCTCTTCGTCTGTTGCCCTTGGTTTGCCTCAGGAAATGGAACCTTATGAACAATTTAATGAGCAAGCAAACAAAAAGAATCCAATCTAGGTCAAATGACATTTGTTTTGGGCTCGGTATTTCTCAGGTTAAGTCCTTTAGTCAGGCAGTAGTGTTTATTGCAACAGAGAATTGATTGGGTCATGTAGGGCACAGAGTACAAATAGCAGTGTCATTCACCAATAGGTACCACAATTTCCTCCAACATGTACTGAAATCCTACCAGTCCTCCCAGCACCAGTGGAAGAAAAACAGGAGAGAGTATCAGTAAAACACACTTCGTTTTCATTTCTATATCTTAAATAAGCCTTGAGGCTAAGGCTCAAATGAGTGACAGCCTGGTTTATGCTGTTTTAGTCTACAAAAGTGTTTTATCAAATCGGTAGTGCTGTGTGTCAGTCATATGTGACCTCTGTATGGGAAATGTTTACACGATATTATTAACAATTTTGCTCCAGGGTTTCCTCATGAATCTGCGATATTCTCTGCATTAACAACATGAATAGCTGTTATATGTCTGTAACCAAGCTTCCCAGATCTCCACCCAACTTTCCAGAAACAATTGTTTGAAAACACACTCCTACACACACCCAGAGACTTATCAAGCACCTTTCTTCGGATGTTTTTAGAAAAAAAGTTAATATAAAATTTCAAGTTGGGGTTTCTGTGTTGCTTGATGGACTTTCAACCACTGCATAAATCATCAGCTCCCAGTTCAGTCTCCCCTGCTTTAGAGTATATAAAATAAAAAGCAATGACAGATGATTATCCAACACAGTGATATAAATATGATATTTATATATATCACATTTAGAGTATTATTGTTAAAGACGTTGCTTTTTCACAAAAGAATATAATTTCCCCAAATAAATTCTGTATGGTGTCCTCTTTTTCTAAAAAAATTATTTTTCTATCAAGTCACTTTCCGAGTCCATTTCAGTCACATGCATTACCCCTTTCTTTCTGAAACACCACATAGACCACCTCTTTGCTCTAAGTTCACTTTTCTGCCTTTCGTTCCTTTCTGTCTTATGAGACCTGTTTTATTTGAGCGTCTAATAAAAGTTGATGATCCCCTCCCACCCCGTCAACAGAAGGAGAGATGGGACTCAACGGAAAGGGGGGA
>JAOTQQ010000012.1:87758845-87796207 GCA_026546715.1 Gallinago undulata
TTGTGGTTGGACTTGATGATCTCTGAGGTCCCTTCCAACCACCGTGATTCTGTGATTCTGTGATTCTGTGATTTTGGCAAGGTTACTTCTCCAGATCCAGAAAGAATATTTTCGTGAGTGGCCTGTGAGTTACTCTTCCCCACCCCAGGAGGGACATGTATTTGAGAGCTATACATAATCCTTCATAACATTAAAGAGAAAACAAGGTGTTTCAGGCAGAATCTTACTCTTCAGCTGCCTTGGCAAGTAAAACAGACTCTGCAGCCTTGTGGCTGAGTAATGGAGGCAAAATGTGTTCATGTAGTCTGGGGTGGTTTTACCATTGTTTTACTCATTACCTTTTATGATCCTGACCCACAACTCGGTTATACCAGTGAAACAGTGTTCCCACTAATTGTTCTTTGTGGGAGGCAACATACTGTTGTTCCCCAAAAAGCAAACTGCACCTTATATTTGCATGCTTTGCCCCTTGGTTTGCTCCATGGTTCTGGTTCCTCCATGGCTCATGCCGCGTACATGCTAGAATAGTTGCATCCCCATCTGTAGCACCGTGTAGGTCCCTCTGATGGGAAGCTCAGGGGAGCTTGCAATAACAGGCCACTGAACTATTTCTGCACCCTACAGAAAACAGAGACACAGATAGAGAAAATTTTTAAGACTGCTCCTCCAGCACCATCTCACTTAATCACTTGCATCTCGCTTTGACAAACTCCCATACAACCTCACAAACATACCCCAATGTATTTCTGACATACTTTCCACCACCTGGTATAAGGCTGCAACCATGATAGCATGTCAGTAACTTTTTGTGATTTTAGGTACCTCTCTCATTTTCAGCTTCTGCCTTTGTGTTAAACCCATGAAATAGCACCTGGGATTATAGGGTCATCTAAAGAAATCAGGACTACCACTGTCATATGGTTAGATGGCCAGGTCAAGTAGAAGAAGGAGTGCTTCATGCTTCACAGTCCTACAGGTTTGAGGGCAGTGCTCCATACTAAGCTTTGGAGGAGCCTGACCTATGTTTTGATCTTCTTGGCCCCTGAAGCAGGAGACAAGGGTGGAAAGGAAAAGCTGTCTTCTGGAGACACCGTATCAACCTGCCTTTTCTGCTATCATGTTTGGAGGGGTTAGAGGGACACTTGGAGTGAGGCAATGCCTTTGATGCATGTTCTCCTTTGTCAACACTTCATTCACAAAGTGGAAGACCTTCTCTCCTGCTTCCTCCTCCCTCATTCCCAACCTTTGATGTAGCCTCCTGCATCCTGACAGCCCTGAATCATTGGAAGGACACTCCCACATAGCAACTAGCTACATCTTTGCTCAGGCTTTTGCTAATCAAAAAGCTTATTAAAAAGCCACTCCCTTCCCAGACAGACCTAGGTGGTCAGCCAGGTGCCACGGCACACAAACACACGTCTCCTCACTTCAGTCTCCCAACACAGACCAAATGTTCTTTTGTTCTGGTAGCTGTAAGACTACAAACTCATGAAGACAGAGTATAGATGTATGCTGAAAACTTCTGCACTGCTCAAGTCATGAACTTTGGTGATTTTGATTTCTTTTTATTGTATCAAAATCCTGCTCAGATTTGGAAGAGATATGAAGTGGTGTAAAAATAATTTTTCCTAGCTTGTTTTCCCCAGGGAGATGCAGGATGCCACGCTAAAACAATAAATTCACATGCCAAAATGATTAAAAGAATAGTTCTGGTTTGCTGTGCACAAGTCAGGAAATGCCCAGTTTACAGTTGCTGTTTAGCTTTCATTTCAGCTCTCTTGCACTTCTGACCTGCACAGCATAAGACATGGGAGTCACTCAGGAGAAGCTGCACATACTCACGTATAGTAAATCTGGTTTATTTGTCTCTGGGATAATTCACCACTGTTGCTGTATTCTTTGGTACAGAGAATCTCTGCCACAACCTTTCTGATCTGTACGTAAGAGACTTTGGATTATTTGTTACTTGTTAAAACAGAACTTGTCATTACAAATGTACACACATGCTAAATAACAATGGCATTTCCTCCCAATGAATTCTTGGTTGTTAAAAGACCAATATGTCAGATGAAACACTGAGTTACAGGCTGCAGACACATTGTAGATTTAAAGCCCCGATGTCAGTGGCCACATTAAGTCAGATGGCAAGCAGTCAGTGGGGCTGATATGAGCTGAAGACTACACCTTTTAACAGCGATAAGGATGAGTGGAAAAATTTATCTAAGTTCTGCACTGAGCAAGAAATTAGAAGATGAACATGAGATACCTACAGACGAGCAATCTGATATATGAAAGAATCTAGTGTGTTGAACGTGTCCTTTAGTGGTCTGCTGAGAAGGTAGGAAAGCATCCTGATGCCATGCTTAGCGTAAAACCAAGCAATGTTTTGAGCTGATGGCAAAAAGAAGCATATACCACTGAACAGCCACATGGAGACTTGCTTATTCTGGAGTTTGGCAAAGCCTGTGCAGGATGGCCAGGTCTGCCAGCGAGGTTCGTTGTCCTTCTCCTGGCACCTTGGACTTTCACTGTGGCAGATGAATCTTTGCTGGAGCAAGACCCCAGTGATCTCAAAGCTCTGCCGGAGAAGGAGGTTCAAGGTTGGAAATGTTGCTTTCAGTTGCCCATGAATCCAACCGTGGGAACATTTACGGTGCAGAGAAGGAAGACAGGTCTTGTTTATAAAATGCCATCTAATAGCAAGCTGTCACTGAGAGATGAAGAACACATTGCTGCTCATAACATTTGTTATTTGGCTTGTGTGGTTGCAGTTTGGGGCAGTTTTGGACAGTGTTTCTTACCTATGTTCTGCTAGAAAGGAAGGGGAAACTGCTGCTGCTGCTGCTCCAAGGGCAGTGAGCCTGAGCAGGTGGAGAGGAGCAGGGTGAGGGAGGCAGCAGCCCTGAGGGAGTGACCTTCCCTACACAGCTTCAAGGAGCAAGAGACCTGTTTAAATACTTGTATCTCAGAATTTACGTCATTCAGCTAAGAGCATTTCTCTACCTGACAAGTTACTTTGCACCAATATTTTATGCTAAATTCCAATAAATACTGCTTTAAAAGCTGGAGGCAGATGGTGTCTTCTGGTTTACTCACATCAGAGATACATGGAGCAGTTCCACCTCAAGGCTGTGGTTGCTTTGATCCCACCATCAGTACCGAGCATGGCAAACAACCTCAGATTGCACTGGGTGAAACTGCGAAGCAAGACTGCCCACCTGGGTAGAACTGATGAATGAAAACAATTTCAGACCTGTGGAGGAAAGGATTTGAACTTGGAAAAAGGAAAGGCTAAGTGTCTGTCCATCTCTTACACTGAAAATAAAGACACCCAGCCTGACAGTGCTGTCTGCAGGGTGGTTGTCTGACGTTCAGGTGCTCTCATGTCTTCTCAGGAAGTAAAGCTGTCACTGGGGTTAAGAATGCCACTTCTATGGCAAATATTAGTGCTTGAATTTGTTTTCTTATCACTTCACAGTGCAGCCAGTAGTCAGGGACAGCTGCTGTTTGCTGGGAAGGAAGAACTTGTCAGCCAGTGACGATGAAGAATGTTTTAGGTGAGATGTCCCAGCTGTGGCAGGCAAACTAACTCAAAAGCAAGCTTGCAGTTTGGTGCAAGCATAACTGCCAACAGTTTGCATTCTTGCACAAGAGGATGAAATATCACCATGGATGTATCACACACAGATTTTATGTGCGGCTTTAAGAATTAAGTATCAATTCTTCAATTATATCAACAGCATTCTTTTGCTTATTGAAATAGCATTTCTGATGGGAATACATTTGCAGCAGTCCAGTAAAACAGAATTTTAGAGGTCCTGACAGCCAAGCAAATTGATGCTTGCAAACAGTGGATACTTTTCATCTTTTCTTGGCCCGGCAAGGCACAGCCAGCCAAATCTTTAATTTTTTTGCTATTATCTTGCATTTTGGAGATGAGCCACGTGCAAGAACTCAGATATTTTGTTATAATATATTGTGCATTAAAGTTTTATTCTTTAAAATTTGCACTTGTTAATGACAGTTTTGGAATCATTAGAACTACAAAAGATCTTTGGATTTCACATAACTTCACCTCCAGGATGCTAAAAATTGATAATTTCTAAAAATTAGTCACTTGTGGATATAAAGCCAAATTTCCCAATCCTTTTTGAGTCATACAATTGTAGCGGTAATTAAAGATCATGCCATGATGCATACACTAATATAGGCCCATACTAATGTATGGTTGCAAGGGAACAACAATTCCTTCACCAGGCCAAATTCACTAGCATCCAAAGTGAAACAGGACACCTGCACAGAAGAGAAACATTTATAGCCATGAAGTATGTAACAATTCACATTTCTTGTTGGAACTTCTCAAACTGTGATTTCTAAAATAGTGCTTATATAAATAGAGAATAGAGGATAAAATTTATCAGGGTCATTATTAAAAAATATGTGCCTTCTGGCAGAATAATTTCTCCTAAGAGACCATAGACATCTCCTCCAGTAAGTTGCAATCACAACCTTTGCCCTTGTGTCAGTACTGTTCCTCATCTACAAGTGCTGCCATCTGCACCTAAATAAAAGGAGTCTGAAACATTAGCTGAGAAAGGAATGGAAGGAAGATTTCTTTGAAATCCTTCTCTTATTCAAACCATTGAGCCTTTTGGCAATACTTACCAGAAAACTCCCCAAAGCAACACCCACTGCCAAACACTGCTGCAGAAAAATAGAACTGTAAAATATTGTGCCTGCTACAGGCTGGGGAATTGCCTAGGTCTGTGCTCCTGCTTCACCTGCTTTCTCTATCCTGGAAATCTTTTTCTTCTTGGTAATTGTTTGCCTCCTCCCTTTTAGAAATATGTTATACATATAGTTTCTATGTGTATTGAAATCTCTGGTGTCTTCTGTCCATTTTTGAATGCACCAGTTGGTTCCTACTGCAGACCTTCAGTATGGCCCTGGAGTAGCATATGGGTTGAGATAGACATGGTACATGCTACATCTCTCTTGTGTAGAACGTACCATAAGCCATTTGGTGCCAACAGGGCTGATGTATACACCAAAGTTGCCAGAATCATTGGTCTGCTGTAAACACAGGTGTTCTTTGCTTTTTATATCAAACAGTTTGCTATTGCACTCTTTTCAGAGGATTTCAGAGCAGTGGCTGCTAGTACAGGGCACCTACGTGTGTGTTAAGGGGACAATATTGACAATACAGCAGCGAGACTGTCTCCTTCCTAGCTTGCTGCAGTTGGTTGAGGGTGGAAAATATAGACTGGAAGTTTCATTGTAACACAAAGTACTGTGCCTTGAACTTCTGCAGCCTTTACTTTGCTCCTGGCAGTGCTTTTAAAATAATTTGCTTATTTTTCCAAGGTGTGTCATGAGGACATGCAGAAGGCTATTGTGTGTCACACGCAAACTGCCTACTTCCAAACTTGTGATGATACTCAACAACTGCCCATTTAAGCACCCACAGAAACGCTCTGTGGGACTGGAAATGTCAGTCACAAAGTGGCAACAATAATGATGTCTCAGCAAGCATTTTGTTCTTTGGAACAGAAGCTTTGGCACTTCTTATCTTATTTTTTGGTCAGTGCTCCCATGTCTGGTTTCATCACAGAATCCAAATGAAGAGCTGAACATGCATTTTTCTTTAAAGGCTTTTCTGTGACTTTGCCTACTGTGCTCATTCAGTCTCCAGTGCAAGGCCACAAAACCTAGCTGCTGTGAGGGGCACACAGCTGGGGGCTGTGTGCCACGCCAATTGCAGAGGGAGCAAAGGCAGTAGCCACCTACTTTAGGACTTTGGCAGTTCTCATCCATAGCAACAATTTTGTTGCTTTGTATAAAGAAATGCCCAGATGTTACTGAAACTGGTGAGGGAGGTTTCCTTTTCATTTTTTTGAACACGAGTTGTAACTGAACCTGCTTTTGTAATCTGCTGGTGTTAAAATCTTCCAACTTTGTCTGAAATATAATTGACAAAGCCACAAATGAGTGACATGAGCCATTTTTCCTGAAAGGAAATACCCAACCACTAGAGAGACTCATGGCACAACAACAGAAGACATCTCTGTTCATATACATATGCTTAATACATAATATACAAATGCATGCCTGGGTGTCCAATCCTCACTCCCAAGAGATACTGTACTGTCAAACATGAAGAGAGGTCTTCGTTTCTAGTAACTGAATTTCCAGTGCTGAACTTTATATCTGTTTTAAACAGAAATTTAGGGAAGATAATTGGACTTGAATTGGATGTGAGCACTCCTTTTATTTTCTCTTCAAGATTATTACCTAGTCTGTCTCTTAGGAGTGTGGAGCACTCATAAGTGAAAGTAACAACCAAAATACTCAGATGGTAACTCGTGCTTTTACTGTCTGAAGTGTGCAGAACAAGTAGTACTAGTTGTCTGATGCCTCTTCATGAAAAACCTCAGGTTTTAGGGGCTTGCTATCTTTCTGGGATTGCATTAGCACTCTTCCTGGGTGCCCAGCTGGGCTTGGTAGCCTTCCCCTGTGAGACCTGCTCTGCTGGAGTGTCTCTCCATGCTCAGCCCAAGCTGCCCTGCCAGTCTGCACTCTCCCAGTTCCACAACTTCTTTGTTGTATAGCCCCAAAGCTGAGAGTGGCCTCAGCTCCCTGTTTCCACAGTGAGGTGAAAGTTTGGAGCTTGATGGTGGGCACAGCTGGTGACAGAGCAAAAAGGACAAGCACAGACCCAGGGAAACAGTGGTTTGGACCAGGCCAGCCTCAAAGGTATTGGTCTGAGTTAGGCAATGACCTCTGCAGGGAATGGATCATGGGATTGTGTGTGGTGCGATTATACAGGGGATAGAATAGCTTTGCTGGGGATGATGAGATGGGTGGTGCTAAAGGTGCCCTGTGCATTGCAAAGTATAACCTACAGCTTTATCTCATTAAGCATGGCACTTTTTTTCTATTTGAATAGACAAGCCAGTAAAGCAAAGATTATAACCAAAGTAAAAAGTGCTGGATTACAAATAAATTACAGGAAATGTAGCATACAAGTGTGATTTATAATTCAAAAGCTCAAGCCATAAATCTGTTCAATGACTCTGAAATAAATGCAATAGCATACAAAGTGGCGTGACTTATAAATCAGATTCGGACTTCATACATCAGCTAGGCAGGATGTAAATCCATTGTTTGACAAGGTGTGTCAACAATTCAAGTCATAAATAGTATCATAAGTATATTCTGACAAAGGTTGTCTTGGTTTAGCCAGTACTCACTTAGAAAGAGGAAGAGCAGATGATATTTCCACATTTGCTCCACAGAAGAGGTAGAGAGAAGAGCTCGTTTCGCCACCGGGAGAAAGCAGCGCAGCCACCTCTGCGGGGAACCCCAGCCTCACACAGCACAAAGATCTCTCTGCTGGCCCTGATCCTGCTAGCCTGGGGGACATAACCCATTCATGTGCAGTGCTGAGCTGAGCTACCTCCCTTATGTGCTCGAACGTAGCTGGGGATTTCAGGCTTGTATTTTTTTAGTGTGCTCCATTGTTCCAGGTAGGTGTGCTGGCTCCCTCCCAGCCAGATGGGTATCTCTGACGCTGTGCTGCATTGCGCTGTGTACACATGCCCTCTGCCAGCTACATATCCATTACAAGTTCTTGTGGAAATGCCAGGACAACTTAAGAATCTGGGTAAATAAATCATGCCTGAATGACAGAGCCCAGCGTGACCGAGAGCTGGGAAGCAGGGCTGGACCCAGGTGTCTGGGCAGGATGTGGTGCCTCTGGAGCGCAGGGCTGATCTCTGGCTGTAACTGAGCACCGTGAGTCTTTCTGTTGTCTTAGATTTATTAGGCATAAGGCTGTTTACTGCAGTCGCCAAAGAAACAATTTTTCACCACCGTACTTAGCTGCTCTGGAGTGACTTGCTGCATTGTAAAATGATCTAAAATACCACACTTGTCAAAAAACCTAACAGTTCAATAAATTCATATTGTATTTAACAGTGCACATAAAAATGCAAAAGTTATTATTACCTCTTTTTCCCCCCCCACATTTTAGGTTTTTTTTTTTCAGTTTCATGGACTTTTATAATTTCTCTTCAGAAAGATAAATGAGATTTATCTAAGCCTGTGTTTCTCCTCTGCTTCTTATAACTATTTTACTTTTCAAAATTTGAATGAGCTAAGTTTTATATTTGCAGTTCTTGTTTTTTGAAAGATGAAGCTGAAAAATCCCACGGAGAGATGTGAAACTTTTCCGGGATTGCTCACAGCTACTAGCTGAAAAAAACAGAACTTCTTTAGGAAAGCAGAAGTTTTTTAGGAAGTTGTGGCTATTGACCATCACAGCAAAATATTTCTTTCACTATTTCAGCAGAGGAGGCCAAGCCACTTCCATGTTCACCCATAGTCATCTCCTGTTGAAACCAAGCGCGTTTAGGCTGCAGTGAGTGAGCCATGAGTATCCAGACCCAATTAAAAAGAAAGGGAGAAAACACATCTTGAGGACCACAATACAATGACGAGAATTCCCTGGAGGTCAGTTGGGGCAATGGTGGTGGATGGGTCCTACCACCCTCTAGTGATAGATGGTGGTTCCCAGAGGAACAGGTGTGAGGAACCAGGTGGAGGCTGCTGCAAGGCTCCAGGAGGAGGTAGCAGAGATGTTGCTGAGCAGTTACTGAGGCTCAGTCAACCACCACACCAGTAGCCCATGTGGCACATCCCAATGCACACAAATGATGGTGTTGGTTAGGAAAGGTCAAAAGCAGAGCCAAAATGACTCTGGGACTCTGGCAGGAGCAGGGTGCAGATGTGGGGGCACAAATATTGTTCCTGCCAGTCTCTGCAGTCGAGAGAGAGAAGTACACAGTTTCGTATCTGGTGTTGGCAGCAGGCTTTTGTCAGCAGTGGGATGTTGTTCCAAAAGCTGAGGAGCAAAGATAAGAGTCCACCTCACACACAAACGCACACAAAAGAAGTGAGAAATTTTACATGTCAGCTTGTTAATCTAGTGGGAAGGGCTGTGCCACAGGATAAGGAACAGGTGCAACAAGCATATTAGGTAGTAAGATTATAAGTGAACTAGACAAGTGTATAAAACTGTTAAAGCATATATTTATTTTAATAGAATGCTGGAAGGAACAAGGAAAAGGATAGTGAGTCATCTTATGATACTTGTAAATTAGTGCAAGACATCTGAAGAATAAAGGAAAATAGTCAAAATTTTAATAAACACCCAAAATGATGATTTACTTGGTGTGAGAGGGTTGCTGGAATAATTCACACAGTTAGAGCTGGATCCACCTGACTCCTCAGTAGTGTAGCCCAAATCTTAGTTTGCTATTTGCAAGGACAACACAAGGTAACTTATTTTTTCCTTATTCATGGGGGGTTTAGCAAAAGTCAATTTTATGAGAGCATCAGACTAGATTCCTTAACACTGTCTTTCTTCAATGGTAAGGTCCCTGATGGACAGCCCAGCTTCAGGTGTTCTTGTCTTGGTCATGGCCCAACCTGCCTCCATCTCTGATGCTCCTGTCAGCAGCAACGAGCAGAGGGCTCCTTGCTGGCCAAGGGCTAGTTTTGGAGCAGTGGCTGAAGAAGGGATGAAACAGGAGCTGGGCTCCTCTGCTGGAAGGAGAAGCTGGGCTCCTCTGCTGGAAGGAGATGTGCAGAGGGGACAGGGACTGGCTGGGGGAGCGCTATGGGAGTCGGGAGGAAGGTGAAGAAGGTTCTGGCCCCTGGCAGTAGCTGCGTATAAAGCCTCAGTGATGGCACCACCAGGACACAAGCAGGAGTCCTTCCCATTGACATACAAGCAGCTGCTTGGAGAGAAAAGGGTAAACCGCATTGGCTGTATTGGATCACCTCACACTGCTGTCTCTATCTTGCTGTGCCATCAATTAGCCTGCTAATACAAAAGGCTTGTCCTGTGAGAACAGATAAGAGAAATACTCAAAAGAAGCACTTTGAAGCTCTCACCCCGAAAGCCAGGCTGTAAGAAATATCTGCTACAAGCGACAAAGCCAGGAATGACAACAGGCGGATGAGCAACTGGCAGAATCAAGCCAAGCAGGCAATCTGAACATTACAGGGTTTTTCAGCAAGCCAGGCAGCAGCTGAAAGACAGGAGGACTAGGAGAGGACTTGGAGCACCCAGCTCTCCTTTGGATGCAGGAGTGAGGTGTCTTGATTTATCAGCCAGCAAAGGCAAGCAGCGGAGGGGGTCTCTGAGGGCTGATCCTCACCAACAGAGAGGAGCTGGGCTGTGGATGTGATCATAGAGGGCAGTAGGATTCACAATCCTGTGAAAAGGATGGAGGAAGAACCACAGAACAGAGCCAGTGATTGCAGGAAGAGGCGGCAGTGGCCGTGTGAGAAGCAGTGCTAGTGGCACCAAGGCAAACTCTTCTACTGAGGGAAAAAAGGCAAGCAATATCAAAAGAGACCAATGTGGCTAAAAATTATGTGATTTTCATTGTTCTGAAACAAAGTATGCAAATTGTCAGGACCATGAGGGAACTGCCAGCCCTGAGTGTCTCTGTTCAGCGCCATGCGGCTCCCCAGCTCCGTCCATGTCCCGGCACCCCCTGCAGCGTGGCCACAGCCCTGCTCTGCCCCAGGGAAATGATCTACTAAAAAAAATGCTGGAACCAATACCTGTGAGCCCCTCTATGGAAGCAATAAAATGAGTTACAAACTGCACAAATTTGTCAGAAAGAAGTTGTGTCAATGGGTTAAACTCTTGCAGCAAGATGACGAATCTCCTGGGTGGATGAGAAGCAGTCGGTGGCATTTGTCACTGCCTCGTGTGATACACTGACAGCTGAGACAGGGAAGCACACTCTGGACAAACTGCAATAAAATGGTAGAAATTGTGTGGAAAACTATGTACAAAGACTGCTACAACTGTTGACATCGCTGTTGAAATGGACGGGGTCCACTTTGTGTCCACAGCTGCTCAGCATTTTTACAGATGACTCAGCAGATGGAGTAAAGAAGACGTCTATGAAGGTCACAGAGTTTATGAAGAGGAAAGGACTATGAAGAAAGGCACAGCTTGAAATCATAAGGGTCCTGACAAACTGGAGAAAGAAACTTGAAATTGTCAGAGGTCTGGAAAACATCCCCTGTGAGGGAAGTTTGAACAAACAGGAGTAGCCTAAAGAAAAGAAGGCGGCATTTAACTTTCCTGGCAGCCTTTAAATAATCTAAAGGTGGCTACAGGGCAGATAGATAGCACATTCATGGAGACCTGCACAAGAATTAACGATTCAAATTGCATGTCAGTAGAGTCAACTTAGACACCAGAAAAAGCTTCTGCACTATAAGGATGGTGAAACCCTCGAAGAGGTTCCCTCAGCGTGCCAGAAAGCCTCCCCCTTGGGAAGTATTTAAATTCAGGTTGTGCAAGCTTCTAGGAGGGTGACACAGGCATCCCTAATATTGGTTTGGGAGTGGGGAAATATTAGATGGCCTTTTGAAAGCCTTTTCAGTTCTGGGTTTTGTGATCTTGCCAAGCAATCTTGATTACTGTGCATCTGGCTGTTCCTCAGCATCACTTATCGCACTGCCAAGTTACCTGTGGTCAGCATTCCTTTGTCATCACTGATTTCTTTTTTTCCAAGCATATGACAGTGTTAAATAGTATCAGACTTAGCACTGATCCTTCTTTTACTTTACTGGGAAAGCAATGTATGCTATAATATTTTCCCATTGATGACTATTGATGCCTAATCGTAGTCATCATCCAAATTAGTCATTGTTGCTGTGCATTTCAGCTTTGTGAGATGGACACATAAAGAAGGTGCAGGTGTGGTTGAAGTTTGGACTGATGCAAGTGTGGGTAGCATAAAAGGAGGGTGCATGTCCCATGATGAAGTAAAAGCTCTTCTGTAGAACAACATAAAAACCTGGACTGCTTTCTCATGAAAAAGGAACTGCTTTATTCACATTATACTGAATTTTACTGAATTTCATTGAATTTTTAGAGTTGGAAGGGACCATAGAGATCATCTAGTCCAACTCCCCTGCTGAAGCAGGATTGCCTAGAGCACGTTAGAGCATGTTACTCAGGACTGCATCCAGGAGGGTCTTGAAAATCTCCAGAGAAGGGGACTCCACAACCTCCCTGGGCAGCCTGTTCCAGGGCTCTGTCATCCTCACCATGAAGAAGTTTTTTCTCATATTTGAGCGGAACCTCCTGTGTTCCAACTTGTGCCCATTGCCCCTCGTCCTCCCACTGGCAACCACTGAAAAGAGTCTGGTTCCCTCCTCCTTCAAACCACCCTTTAGATACTTATAAGTATTGATAAGGTCTCCCTTCAGTCTTCTCCAGACTAAGGAATCCCAGATCTCTCAGCCTTTCTTCATAAGGGAGATGCTCCAATCCTTGAATCATCTTGGTTGCCCTACATATGAAGTACATTAGCCTAGAGCAATAATAACTTCCATATGTATATTTTTAGATTTCACAAAATATGAAGCAATGAATGGATTAAGCCTCAAAATATCCTTCTGAAGCAGGTGATCAAATACTACTATTCCTGGGTTTTCAAACATGAAAGCTTAAGGCAATATGAGACTAGATGAAAGCTACTGTACACAGGCCTTGAAATCACAGGTTCCTGTAGAGCTTTGCTCATAGTGTCTGTGTCCTGTTCCTTTTCTTCTATTAATTATGTAACTAGAACATTAAAACATAACCAAGAAAAAAAATAAAAAACGTGTGTGCGTGGGAAGAACTGGTCTAACTGATGGAGAAAAAGGAATCCTCTCACTGAAAAAGTAAATCATCCTAAAAAACCCTCAAACTAATATTTTCTTATTAAAATAAATATATTCTGTTCCAACTCTCGCACAGTTTCTTTATGGATGAGTGGTACTAAAAAACCAATCCAAATCTATGGTATGTCTAGGAGATGTTTGTACATTGTGGACATCTTCACAGGATGGCTGCAGAGGTCTAACCCATGAGGTGCAACAGGGCACCGATCAGTCACAGCAGCTCTTTTCTTCCCGTAGGCAGGAAGATTCCTGCAACCCCTCCAGTGGGAATTGCTCCTCCCAGGCTGGTTGCAGCTCTGAGATGAAGGATGCTGTGATCTCCCCAGATGTGCTGCCCTGTCTGTGTCACAGCACGCTTGTACCCTGACGGCTGCTGCTGGTGGAGGTTTACAACTGCTTTTGCTCTCTCTACTGTGTCTGTATGTGAATGCTTAAAACTATCAACTCACAGTTTTATGTACTTTACAGAACTGTGTCTTTTGTCTGCGGTTTTCTAAGAGGAAGGTATCAACAAAGACACCAGTGAGAAAGTAGATGGACTCGCCATTGCAGAGCTGTGTTTGTAACTGCAGAGATAAGAGGTATCCACTGGTTTATTATTCCATATTTATAATACCTACCCTGAATCTTGTTGTTTGTGAGGTATTCTTTTTGTATTCAGGACATTTCATTTTGAACTTAATCCACTTTCTGAGCATGACATATCTTAGTTGCAGGTCAGCACTTGGCTTTTCTAATGCTATCATGCTAGTCAAGTGAGTGTTGTTGTTTAATATCACCCAACACTTTGAGTTGTCAAAGTCGTGAATATGATAACCTGCTTCCTCTTTCCTGCAACATGTCACCCATTAGCATTCCAGCTGCATTACACGCTCTCTTTAGGGAAACAAAGTTAGGGCACCATGCTCTCCTAACATTGAGCAAGGTGACTGACTTGTGTTGAATGCCTGGGATTGAGAGAAGCAGTCAATAGAGACGAACACTCACCTGGAAAAAAAAGTTTCATTGGGTTAAATTTAGAAAAAAGTACGGTCTCTTTAATTATGCTACTTGTCTCTTTAATTAATTTATAATTTTTAAAATTTACATATTATTAGAAATTGTACTTTCTGAAAAATTTTTAACCGTCTGTTTATATCTTACCTCTGTATTTACTGCAAGTCTATAGCCAGCTCTTGGTTACTTAATGCACTGAACTAGTAAATTTAATTTTAAGGCTCATCTCATATTACCAAAGTAACCAGGATTTGGGTCATACAAAGTAATCCACTGGAAATACAATAAACTGTCGTTCAGTGTGGAGTTATATTTGTAATTTTTTGTTTTGCAACAACAACAAAATACAATAGAAACCAGAATGGAAAGGATCTTTTAAAATAAAATTTCCATCCATTTGCTGAAGTGAGACTCATAGTTTTCCTTGTATTTTTTCCAGTCCAATTTTGAAAATCCCAAGGGACATTAAGCAACAAATTAGACATGAGCTTCCAATATGTTGTACTTATGAAAAAAAGGTCAATGTGGTTTTGGGTTGCATTCACCAGGCACCCTATCATCATATATTGGAGCAGGAAGCTAATAATCCTTCTTTATGTGGTTTTAGGATGCACAACGTGCTCTTGCAAAGCTGTGTTCACTTATGGGCATCTTATTACCAGAAAGATATTGACAGATCATAAAAGCACAAGGGCTCAGGTCATTTTCATTTGTCACAACAGTGTGACATTCCACCCTTCTCTTCTCCCAAGAGGAAAAAAAAAAGCACAACAGAATTTGACTCTAGAAATATTCTGATTTATTTATTACTAAGTTATGGTAATAAATGCATTGTTCTTATATTATATTATCCAAGTTTAAGTGGCCTGCCAGTCTTGTGAGAACAATTCTGAATACTTGCCACCTACCAAAAAATCGGAAGACTATACCTTGAAGGTGCAAATGAGAAGTGTAAGACGATGTTGCTGTATACTTTCTGCACTAGAATGGCAAAACAATCTATGTATCTTCATACAAATTCACCATTTGCTGAAAGTTATTGGCATCTAGAAGCCTTCTCAGGATACCAGAAGATCATGGCATGCCCATAAAAAAGAATGATTTTTTTTTCATTCCTATTACAGGCATTACTATTCTTTTAAACATTTAGAAACCTGTAAGTACTCTTAAACTGATCACACTTGTCTCCTTTGTAGAATATTATTAAGGTTTCTTAATTATTAATGTATTTGCATTACAATCTTTTGTGATTTTACAGATTTTAAAAATTTTGTTTCATTAGTAAATGCCTGAAGAAAGCATTTCTTATTTCTTTAATTATGAAACAGATAGTTCAGTAGGAATTTTTGTCATTAATTTTATTGTAAGAGGTTTTGCAATCCTTTGGAGTTTCTTCAGCTTCTCACAGGAATAAAAGATTCCCAAAGGCTGGGCAACTTTGGTAGCTTTATTTTATATCACACTGAATTTGAAAGTATCCTTTCTGAATTGCTGATGCTTCAGGGGCTTCAGATGTGCTTTCAGTTATGCCATAAGAAGAATGAATGTATTAGATGTTTATACATGTTTCATGGGAGACCATGACCTGGAAAACGATATGATCCTGGCCAGAGTGGGAAGTCCTTTGCCAATATGGCCTCAACCACACCACACCGTATCTCTCTCTTCCCTGCCCCACAGCCCATAAAAGTTCACGCCGTAACACGTGAAGTTCAGTCTATGGCACTGTGCGAGAACACAGTCTGTAAGACAGACAGGAATATGTTTTGTATGAGACAGGAAAAGTTACTGAGGGAAATTCTGTGGCTCCGGATGTGTGGGTCAGGCTTGGAAATCATCACCGTTTCTTCAGTCCTTCAAATATCTGAACTAGATTCCTGGGTGACTGAGGTTATGGTGCCTAACTCCGAGCTGCCTGAGGAGATCACGGCAACAATTCCTGCTCTTTGGTGAAAATGTGAGGTTATAAAAGTAGGATCCTGAGATGCAGATGCACATGCCCTGGAAACATTGTGGAAAAGCAGAATGTGCACTTTGGTTCCTTTATTTTGGGGGAAGCTGAAATTCTTCCTTAAGCACCAAAACCAATTGTTTCATTTACAATGTCAGTGGTCTGCTAATAATAATATTGTCAGGGCTATGGAAAACTGCTCAAAGCACGATCTTGCATTTCACAGAATCACAGAATCTTCTAGGTTGGAAGGGACCTTAAAGATCATCTTGTCCAACCGTCAACTTAACTGACAAAAATAGACACCCACACAACAAACAAGGAGCATCACCATCACTAAACTATACCTCCCAGCACTACATCAACCCGTCTTCTGAACACCTCCAGGGATGGTGCCTCAACCATCTCCCTGGGCAGCCCATTCCAATGTCTTCAGCCCATTCCAATGTCTTTGCATTTCCAAATGTCCAATTTGCACGTCATTTTTCTGTTGCATTTACTACCCCAGGCAGACTCATTGTATGGTATATGATGATCTAAGTTCTGTCTTGCTTTGAAACAGTGTTTTCTACAGGACCATATTTGCTCTGATTTCTGCTCAAAACTTCATGTTCTTCAGTTTCTGCAACCTGTAGTTTTTGCTGAAATCTGAATGGATTTATAGAAACAACCAGAGTTTTCAGTTTTGTTTTATTTACACATTTCAAAATGCCACAAAACTGGGAAATTCCCATTGCTACTGGCATACACATACCCCATGCTGCTGCTACCTAAGGCATCGGCAGTGCCAGCATCCCTCTCCCTGTGTGCCACCGTGATCCCTGTCGCTTGGTGCCAGGCAGGGATGCTTCTGGCTCTTTCTTGCAAGTCGCAGTGTCCAGCTCCCTTTCCTCAGCCTTTTCACACACCCATGCCCCCATCCCTCAGCACTGTGAAAAAATGAGACTTTATCTGCAGTGAGAGCGTTTTGGGAGCAGCGATCCTACAGCTCTCTTTTTATTGCAGTTAACTCTGGGAAACGCATATACACATCGCCTCTGGAATGTCACTCTGTCTTTTAGCAAAACTCTCCGGCTTCAGTTGATCTGTCCCTTCTCTGGCAAGATGCACTGCTCCCGGCCAGCAAATGGTGGAGCTGTTGCTTTGAGAAATGGGGATGATCATTTCACTGCTCCCAAACTCCTGCAGAAAGAGGAGCTGGCGAGGCAAGTATCTGTTTTAAGCAGTAGGATTGCTGAAGGAACGGTTCTGTCTGTCAGATGGATGCCAGTGGAGAATAGAAATGAGCTGTAGCTAAAAAGACTAAAACTTTTAAAACTTTTTTTTTTAAGGCATTAACATCAAAAAGGGTAGCTAAAGTATGCTCCTGGTTCTATAACCTTCATGTTCTGAAATTGGAGTAAACTGGAGTTAAACGTATCTTTTTTTTTTTTTTAATTTAAAAATTATGTTCATTTGTAGCAATTAATATTTTAATTTTGTAAAGACAAAAAATCAGTTTTGTCTTTTACTGTTAATTCTTAGAAGGTAAAGAAAAAGTAGGCTGTTTTTTGTAGTATTTTCAACAGAGAACTCCAGAACACTCACAAGAACTTTGCAAAACTATGTCAGAAAAGGAAGTGCAAAAAATAGCTTTCATAAAACCGTTCAATCATTTAAAACATAATTTTAGTTAGATTTCCTAGAATTGCTTGTGTACAAATCTTAATTTGAGTACTTTTCAGAGATCTGCTCCCAATAAATATGGTTTGTTTTTTTTTTCATTTTAAACGAGACACTAATTACGGAGTTAAAAGAGTTTAAAATAATTTATCCTATGCAGACACCGTTTTGAAACACAGGGAATAAAATTGTTTGTGACTACCAGAACTATTTGATTTTTTTGACCCTTATACATAATGATGCTAATACATATATTTGTGGGAAATTTGTGTGCATGTGCAGGTTTACATATTTCTCCAGATATGTCCAGCTAGAGCAGGAAAAAAACCCAGACCAGTCTTTCTCCCCTGTCATTGCAGTGGATATACACAAGCAGGAACCTATGTTATACTGCTTAAGTTCTAGCTGGTTCCACTCCGGCTACTGACAGTCTCACAGATGTGAGACCAAAAGATCTGAGTTATCCTTCATGTGCCTGAAAGTTATGCTTGGGATATACAACTGCCATGTAATAGTAAAACACAAATTATGTGGCAGATTAACTAGTATGTCCTGGCCTCCCCATTGCACAGTGTGCTTGACCATTTGACTGTAAATTGTTCCACACAGCAGAAACACAAAACAGAATAGAAAATCCACACACCCTCAAATCCAGCCGTCCAATTTGCAAGGAAACTCACATCTGGAGAAAAGGAGGCTGAGAGGAGACCTTATCACTCTCTGCAACTACCTGAAAGGAGGTTGTAGAAAGGTGAGGATCAGTCTCTTCTCCCAAGTAACAAGTGATAGGACAAGAGGAAATGGCCTCAAGTTGTATGAGGGGAGGTTTAGATTGGATATTAGGAAAAATTTCTACACTGAAAGGGTGATCAAAGATTGGAACAGGCTGCCCAGGGAAGTGGTGGAATCACCATCCCTGGAGGTATTTAAAAGATGTGTAGATGTGGTGCTTAGGGACGTGGTTTACTGGTGGACTTGGAAGTATTAGGTTTATGGTTGGACTGAGTGATCTGAAGGGTTCCTTCCAACCTAGACAATTCTATGATTCTATGATCTAACTCTGAAAAACATAAGACATTTCAGTGTAATTTGTTTTTTAGCAGCTGTAGGGAAGCTGGCCAACCAGGAAAGCTTTCCCTCTCCATTTCTACCTTTGACATTCTGTTTTTCTTCAGGTGGGAGTGATGGCTTGTTGTCAAATATCATCTGCCTCTATTATTCCTTAGCAAGAGTAATGGATGGGGTTTTAACACTGGGTCTTCTCAGATCCTGAAGGATCTACCTACATAACCTTCTGGAAAGCCAGCATATTTGAAGCAGCATATAATTTGTGCTTTAGTCTTACTGTAGTCTCTTAGGTCCCAGTCCGATTGGGTTCGGACATCGGTTCTCACAACCAGTTTCTTAAACTGTCATAACTACAGGTGTGGGAATTTTTAAAAATCTATTTGTTAAAAAAGGTGCAGAGTTTGCAGTGCTGCAGTCTTTGCCAGTCAAGTAACACTTTGCACACAATGTGTCCTTCTGGAAGCGACCACCTCAGAGATACAGCCCAAGTGCTGTCCTGAAGCCGACCGAAATAGATTCACTTTGACACTTGGTTTAGTTTGAGTCTCTGATTGACTAGCCCCAAAACAGTTTCTATCAATCAGTGCACTTTAGTTTGCTACTTTTGTGACTGTTTCCTGAAGCAGTGGGAGAAAACATTTTATAACTGGTATGACAGGATTTAAAATATGACCAGATGTTGCCAGAAAGCTGTATGGACACGTGTAGGACTTGAAAATTACTGCTGAATCCTTTTAAAAAATCTGGGTAGATAGCAGGATGCTGCTGCTGCTCTTGAACTGTTGACAAAGATTTTAATTCATATCCCATAAACAAAAGCAGTTTGGAAAGCATTTAAACTTCTCTTTTGCAATGAAAACCCGTGTTTGCAAACCTAATGCTACAGCAGAATTCCCAGGTAGCACTTGCGGGCTGGTTGGGCGAGCAGCAGACATTACACTGGAGGGAGGGCTTGCTCAAAAGGGGCCTCCGGATTTCAGATGCTCCGAAATTTCTAATTTTTCAAAGTCTTCTAGTGGAGCAGGCTGCACTGTGGTTTTAATAACTCCTTTTAATAAGATACTATATTGTGGTGATAAAAAGCCTCAATTAAATTTCTCATCTTTTATAAAAAAAGACTGAAATGTAATTCAACATTATAACTGGAAGGTGTTTAGTTGGAAGTGGATTTGGGATCTTCATTAGAGTCAGTGGCTTGGAAGGAGACATTTAGATCCATTCCATCAGTTTCCATCTCTGCTAATGTCAGAGAAAACCAGTCTAAATAGCTCTCTAGAAAGATTTTCCCCCTGTGGTGCTGTGCTTTAAATTAGGTGATTATGAAGTTTTCAATGCAGCTAAGTGTAATTTATATTAAACTGAAGAATATCTTATTATTTCTGAAGATGAACTTGAGCCTTTGGTTTCAGGTTGATGGATTGTTTTAACTTCTTACAATAGATGCAAATGATTGAGAGATGGTAAATGGCTGGGTAACTAACTTACTTTGATGCTGCAGAGCTGCAAAGCAGAGCAAGTAGGTGTGAAAACTATTCAACTTTTGCCAGACCAGTATCTCTGCAGATATCTTCATGTATTTCTCCTGTAGGAATTCTCAGCAAGATCAGTCTGCTGATGGCTGGTGGCCAGGATGAAGCCATTTATCAGCTATTAGGGTCCACAGAAGCTTGGTACCAACAGCTGCCTTGAATTTCTCTGTTCTCACGATGAGCAGAAACTATTTCCTTTTAATTTTCTATTCAACTTTAATTTGGAGGGTTAATTCTGATTTGAGGGTATTTTTCCCTTCCTGTTTTGTTGGTTTTGCAGACCCCATTCATGTCTGTTCTGCCAAGACAGACGGCTACTGGTACTAAGCTAACCAGTTTGAAGCTGGCTTGAGTTTCTTTCTACCATGGAGCACTCCCTGGCTGTCACATTCATGCTAACTGCAATATATATGTACTGATAGCTATAGACAAGCTGGCACCATGCTACTCTTACGAGTACCAGCTATACCCATTGCTCGTTAAACCAGACAAAATTTAATTTCCATTTGCCTACAGAAAGATTCATTTGTGCTCTCCTTTCACTTTTCCTTTGGGAATGTGCTGTTGGATCTCTTCATCTGCCCTTAAAATTTCTCTTTATTTGCTTTTACAGACACTTAACTTTTTTCCCTCTGTAACACTTAGGAGGAGAAAGGTAAAGCTTATGCAAAAGCTCACTCAAGGATGTTGATTTTGAAATCATCTACTTCTTGAGGGGATACCCTAGGCATATTCTGGGAAAGTTAAGCTGTCAAACCTAATTAGCTGTGCCTTTTCAACCCGTGATACTTCTTTCTCTAGTCTCTTCAACATTTATTAAGATAATTCACTTCATAATTTTTTTCCTAAATAAAATATATAGTGCTTGATCTTACAGTGGTACAAAGTGGATAGTACACTCCAGCTTAAGATGCAGCCCCATGAACTTCCAAAGAGATTACTCTGCAAAGATTTTTCTATGCAGTACCAACATTGATGAGACATAAACTAGCTTTTCTCATATATCTAGTATGTCTTCTCTTTGCATGCTGAAAAAAAGTTACCACAAATTAGGACCTTCAAAATCAGAAAATATCAAAATGTTCAGCATGGACCGTATAAGCTTTGACACTGCATTGCTGAATATATTGTTATTGTAAAGACTATACTTGAGAAACAGAATGTGATTGTGTAAATAATACTTGCTAATTTCACACTCTCAGGTACTCGGTAGCTTTGTAACCAACATCCCAGAGCACTCTTTTTTTTTTTTTTGAACTCTGGTTTCTCATAAAGTGGCTTGCAAATAAATATTCATAAAAACTGAAAAAAACAATAAAGCAAAGAATTTGTCTATGCAAGTGGAAGAAGTTAAAAAACCTCATGAATGTTGCTGTTCCAAAGATGGACAAAAAATTTTTGACTGATGCTCATATAATCAAGCTGCCCTTGAATAATGAATCTCAGAAATCCTTTGCTCTTCACTAAGCTCTGTTGAACAATGAGTGAACTTTACAGGATTTATCTTTACTTAGCTGCTTCTGTTGTAAAGGCTGAAGCATACACTTTATACATATTGAACCTCTGGTTAATTTTTTTTTTTACATGCATTAGCACTGGTTAAATTAATCCACATTAAGTGACAATGATGTTAACTCTGTCCTGATTTAGCAGCAGTTATTATTCAGTATGTCTGACTAAGTAGTTTTCCTAGGAGAAATCCTAAGACAACATATGCTTGCAACAGCAATGGGCAGTTAAATACATTGTACAATGATTATATTTTATTGTATGGAGAACTTTTTGTCAAAACATTGCATTGCAATTGAATACTGAATCTTGTTCCTGCCAACAAGTGATGTATCAAATCAGTGTGATTACAGTCAGGATTGAAACAGGAAATGAACTGTCAGAATCAATTGATGGTTATCCTGCTTTTGGAAATTTGTAGTTGCATCAGTCAGAAATGGACTTGAGAGAATGGGCCAATAAATACATATGAGCCCCTGAAGATTAAAAATCACAGATCTGAAACCAAACACAATGTCAGAAATAGTGCATGCTTTACTTTAATATAAGCTGGTTTTCAACCTTATTTTAAGATTCATAAATCCATCCTCTAAATCACAGGCATAGAAATAGGAGAAGAAACACAGCAGAAAATTAATATATTGTGCTTCTGACATAAGCAAAAATGGAGATGGATTTAATGCTTCTTCCCAATTCAACGTCTAATCATCCTAAATCCTTTTGCTGTTACATTCTAAGTACTTAGGTACTCGGCAAAGGTCTAAGTAATAGCCAAAGAACTGGAATATCACCAGGAAAGATTAGAAAGCCTCAATGATTCAAGGTGTTATGTAGTTACACAAGGAAGGTAATGAAATTTAGACACCAACAGCCTGGGGAGCTCCTTTCTACTCCCCTTTACAGCAGAGCAGAAATAGAAGGATGAGAAAGCCCTTCCACTGTGTCCTTGCAGCAGCAACAGTCTCTGCTTCTGTGTCTTCTTTGTTTCAGTCAACTCAGCAGCTTTCTGAATTGCAGCAAATTTGAAGTAGACCCTTTCAATCCCTAGGAAGGTTGTGTTGCCCCTGAGATACACTCGCCTGGCATCCTGCTTCCTTCGGCAGCCCCTCAGCCACTGCTCCTGCAACCTCCAGCTCCTGCATCAGTCTCTCCCCTCCTCTCCCTGCCACATCCCACCACATGACAGCTTCTCCCCTGGAAAGTGCTTTAGGGCAAGGGCAAGCAGGACGCTGGTCTTATAAATACACAAAATTCAAAAATTGATGACAAGTAAAGCAGATACTGTTCTTCAGGTTGGGTAACTCCTTTCCTTGAGAGCATGGCTGGAAAGGGAGATACAGCTGCCTCAACTTTTAGCTAGGAGCTCAGGGGACACCTCACTCACCCTTTTCTTCCTGTATGAATTTAACTCCCCTTCTCCTGTTATCAAATCTGTATTTTTAACTGGTTCCTGTTGAAGCGTCTTAACTTCAGTAGAGGGACTTGTTTGAGTCCTCATTGCTGGAGGTTTTCAAGATGTGGTTGGGGAAGATGTTAGATAGGGTCCCTTTCCCATGCAAGGCTGGATCAGGGGATCTTTTGAAGTCCTGGGCTGGTCTATGATTCCATGACTTTGTTCAGGAGTTAACTGAGCCAGGAGCGACATGACTCTGCAGAGGAATGATTAAGGAAGTCATGTAGAAAGAGTCAGTCATGGGTTCCAATTTGTGCTGCAGTAACTGAATTAACTTTAGAGTTTATGTGTGGATTGCATAAATAACATGTATAATATCTGGAGCAGGAACTGGAAACTCTCTTTTCTTCCTCAGATGTGACCACACAACTAGTGGGCTACAGAATCAGTGTCCATTTTCCTCCTTTCTCTCTTGACTCAAACAAGTGGGATCCCCCTTTTACATAGCACAGATACCTGTGGCAGAGGCAGGAGATGTGGAGCTAGGAGGTCTCAGGCAGGGGAAGAAACTTATTTCTTCACTAATATTGAGCTGTTCTGCAAGAGGCTGCTACTGCATGGTTTGGCAGAAAACCCTGACTTCTTCACCTTGGCTGCTGGAGGTTGTTCAAGAGAAAGCCAGAAGAAAGGGAGCCTTAAGCAAACAGCTTGAAGAGACAGCTGAACGATCATCTTGAGCAGGGAAGCCATATGGTGAAGAAAGAACATGTTTTCAGAGGGACATTGCTGTTGGCAATTCAAGGTCTGCTCTGCAGCCATAAACTTGATGAGGAGACAGCCCCAGGGACTACGAAAGAGCTGGAGACTGCTCTACTCCTGGAAACATGGAAGCTGCCTTGTGTCACTGAGCACCAGGATGGGAGCAAATATGGAAGTAACAGTCCACTCATGATCTGAGTGACTTCAAAAAACGGTGATTCACAGATGGAAGCACCCAAGTGCAAGCATGGTCCCAGGGGAAAAAGATTACTTTTTGTGTCAGACTAGGATTGAAATGCTGTTATGGTCTAATCTTACTTCTCCTGCATGCTATCAGTATGCCCAGACCTTCTTCCCATATGGCTGCAGAGCACAGGATCATGGCCATTCCCCTCCCATTGGCAAAGTTGCCATGGCTCCCAGAAGGTAAAGCTGCATGGCAGGAAGGAGTCTCATGGCCTAGCAGTTAGGGCACCTGGCTAGAGGCTGGAAGCCCTGGGATTTGATGGTTTATATGTTTTATGGTGGAGACCTGTTGGAATAAAATGAAACCATTGTGGGGTTTATTGCTGGGATGTTAGAGGAGAGAGATCTATACCAAGAAGCCTGATATAGTTGAAAATATATGAGTGAAAGAGGAAGGTAGTAGAAATAGCTAGTGTTCAAAAGTTAATTTGAACTTTTCAGTACTAGCATCATGAATCTGTCATTTTATGGCTGTGTTAAGCAGTTTTACACGGTTTAGTATCCACAGACCTTAAAATATCAGAAATAAATCAGCAAAACTAACATGGATGTTACAGGGTATATATTTGGGGCAATGTATCAATTGTCAGTAAAGGAAGTCAGCACTAATGTACCTGAAGAATATTGCCTCTACAACTTCTTGCAGAATCAGGTTACTTATAAAACATGGAAAACTCCAATGTAAACATAAAATATTGGTGAAAATATTTACTGTTAGAGAGTTTCACATCTTTGAGCCATGCCTAGGATGTTTGGATAGGGGGAAACTGTAATGGGCATTTCAAAAGACAAAATGAACATTGTAATAGGATTCACTGATCATTGCAACAGATCCTAGTCCTAATTGCATCAGAGTGTATAGGGCCCTTTATGCACGTTTTCCTGTATTCTAGTAGTATAAAATATTTACACGAGACTGGAAGACTTTAATTAGATTAATGTTTTCAAAAGCAACAGCTTAATGCTTTGTTCCCAAACCTTGATGTAGGTGACTTGCCAAGTAATCTGATAGTCAAACTTATTCTTTAGAGGCTTGTTTGCTGCTACTGTAAAAATTACATACATTGGGCCAAGTTCTTCAGCTCTTATTTATGAATACTCATATCAATTCTGACGCAATGACTAGTTTGCATATAACTGGTGAAATGGGAAAAATTTGTCATGCAGATTATTAGATAAATTATAAGAGGAAGAAGTTAAAGCCAAAGCAGGAAAAAGATAAGCGTTTGCAAATCACACCTGTAGGACACCAGCTTTGCAAAGAGCTCTGCTCTCTGCAAGCAGTCCTGCTGACTCCAGTCATACTCCTAGCAGTGTCTCAAAGTAACCATGTGCCCAAGGCATTGCTGGACATTGATCCATTTGATCAATAAATCGTCATTAAAAACAACTACCATTATGTGACAAACCTGCAGGAAAATCACAACTTAAAAAGGAGAACAGTTACAAGAGAAATACTTATTTCTTTCAGTGTTAGTTTGTTCAGAAGTAATTGAAAGATGCAGGTGTTCTCTTTACATTAAAAACTAAAAATAGAAGCATCCATTTCAACAGAGGATGCGAATGCAGTTACCTCAGTAGTTTTAATGTTGAACTTTCTACCAACAGTCCACTAAAACATAAAGGCATTACTTGGTATTGTACAAGACACATATACAAAATAGTCAGGATTTTATTGATACGGTGTTTGACCAATGAATGTGGGCAGCCAATCATCCTCCTCCAATCCACAACATGAAAACAAGAAAACCCACAAGTTTTACTAAAAAATGACTGGGGAGTTATTGCTTTAAAACATGATCAAATTATCACATTAGCCAAATATCTATAACCGTTCATGTCTTCTCTTAGCTTTAGATAGATGAAAGATAATTGGAATTAACTCAGCTCACAGTGAAAAACAGGTCAATTAAATCCTGTTACCTACTCAGGCTGAATAGCAGATTCTATTATCACCAGAAATTTCATGAGTGATGTGCACAACTAACCAAGCCAAATTGCTTAGTGTGCAGCTCAGTGTCCCACCAAGATTTATAAGTGGGGCAACCTCTGCTCATATCATGTGCTAGCCTGAAATCATGCACTAGCAAGGAATCTGGACTTGGGTGTATCCCTGTGCAGAGAGGCTTGAATCTGGCTTACGCTGATCATGGGAGATGATCTGACCACAGGTATATTGGGTTAAACAGAAACAGGGGAACAGAGGGAGCGAAAGGGGAACAGAGGAAAAGGAGATTCTGCAGATTAGCTCTGCCACTTCTTGGTTTCTTGGGAAAGAAGGGATTACACTATCCCAAATGCTTGGAAGAAAGCCTCAATGCCTAATTACAGGAGAAAGGTCATAGTTATGAACATCAAATTGAGATATAAGTCAAGAAGCCTGTGAGGAATAGGAATTAACCCATAGCCTTCCTATCAGCATTTTCTTCCTCAACATCTTTAGCTTCTTGTTTGACATGCTGGTTTCTGTAAATCCCATTCCCAGACAATTTAGTCTCACTGTGTTTTCTACAAAGAACCTGATTCTGCCTAATTCACAGCTGTGAGCTTCGCTGGGCAAAACTGTCTGGAAGATAAGTGCTGCAGCGCTCAACATCCAAGGGCCCTCATGAATCAAGCCAGAATGTATCATCTTTGAATAGAAAACTAGAAGATACACTCTTTTGTATATGTTGAATATTGATCTGGTTTCTGAAATTAAAAATGCATAAACTATTCCTTTCAGAAGAAAGAGCCGATCATGAAATAGTGCTTTTTCTGTGCTCCTAAATAAATGGACTGACATTCTCTTTAAACATCAAGATTGTGGGAGGGGAAGTATTTGTTTCTTTCATTTTTGTGATTTATCAATTTACTTGTTTTCAAAGTAGATGCTACATTTCAAATGAAAAGATCTTGTCAAAACCAGATCAAAGTACTTACTGAAAATCCTAACATGAAGTGGGGAAGTAAGGCATGAAAAGTCTCTCTCCTCTCCTCTCCTCGCCTCGCCTCTCCTCTCCTCGCCTCGCCTCTCCTTGCCTCGCCTCGCCTCGCCTCTCCTCACCTCTCTTTCCCCTCCGTTCTCTCTCCCTCACCTCTTTTCTCTTCACTAAAATTCTGAAAAAGTCCATGAAAGTTTACTTCTGAGGTATTCATTGATGGGCACTATAAATTATTTCCTGCCTTGTCAATGCCTTTGTAGTGGAGGTTTGCTCACAAGAGTTCACACCCTGTGCTCTACAGTGGTATCTGTTTCATGTGGGAGGTAAATAGTAAGCAGTTCTGTGTCTGTCACGGTACATCACAGGAGATAGTGCATGAGGATGAGGAAAATAAGAGCATGACACCAAGTTACTAGATCTGTGAAATGTAGCAGTGAGATTTCAGAACAATACATTTCTTTCGGGGTGTGTGTCAAAGAACAGTCCTCCTTTAGTTCTTTCTTCAGTCATCAGGTGTTCAAGTTTCCAATGAAATACACCATTTAAGATTTTATGTGTCTGCTTCCAATTTGCTTCTTTGGAAAAAAATTAGTTGTTCAACTCAAACTGTTTTAACAGCGATTGTTTAACCAAGCCCAGTTCCAAGTGATTAACAACCTTACAATGTAGCAACAAAGACTCTATGTTTAGAAAAAAGATTATATTTACTCACTTAGAATAACCACTGAAATATTTATAACAAGACAGAAAATCTTGAATAAGTATTTCTTGTAAATCAAAATTTAACCCTCTAGCTAAAGTAATTGCTTTTCCACTACATTTCAATTGATAAAAATAGAAGTATTAAGTTAATAGAAGTAGTAAATATTATGGTGACACAGTATGCATTATGTGTGGATTAGTTTTGCCAATTCTCAAAATAAAATATTGGAAACTATAAGCATAACATGCTTTAAGTATTAGAAACTACAAGTTTTTCTCACTAGAGAAAATCAGAATGCTTTTTTCTCCATTAACATTTCAATTCAATAAGAACAAATATGCCATGAAAGCCCATGGTCTATTGGATTAAGTATGGAACTAAAGTTGCTCTTCCCACCTTTGTCATAAGTAGCATTTTGAACTAGAATTTCCCAGGCATTTTTAGTTAGAAGTTCACCTTTTTCTTTCACTAGGTCAAATTTAGAGACTTCCATCTTATTTCATAGCAAATTAACATTAGAGCCAGGCCTGGAAGAGAGATCCTCATTGCCCAAGACCATACTTAATGCATTCTTTCTTTCTATATAAAAGACAGTAATTCACATTTACCATAGGTAAAAATGTATTGGATTCAAGTTGTCTGCAGCCTTGGGCGTATAGGTAAATGAATATTATTAGATCAATTTTATGGATTTTATATATAAGACTTGACAAAATAAATACCAGATTCTTTGGTTACACTGAATCAACCTTGTTACATGAATAGATATGTTCTTTTTAGTGGGATTTAATGGTAAATCATTACTCATTGTGAATAAAGGGGTAATGAGTACAGAAGCCATCTGTCACAATTTCACTTCTTGTGGCAGGGATTAGACATAAAACTGAGTTAGCAATTTTGATATTTCACCTCATATATTGCCCAATTCTGGGCACACCATACAGTTTTCCAAAAAGTGGGCCACTAGTCAAAAAGTTGTGTCTTTGCTTATACAAATTTGAAACACCATGCATGAAAAGGTCTATAAGCACCTTATGATCTGATGTAAAGCATGCAGTGCTCTATGACTTTCATCTTCCTATCAAGTCTATTTTCATGCAGAATGGTTTGTAAGACTGATCACTATGAACTTCTGTACCTGTAAAATGGGATCAAATCCATTGAATTTACACTCATTTGGAAAGCACACAGGATTTTAGAAATATTTTCATCCTTTGAATTTCATTATTAAGTCAGTTTATACATAGTTACAGTCTCCTTTTTTCTCCTTTATACTGGAAACCATTACAGGTTAAGCTAAAAAAAAATAAATAGAGAGCACACATTGAACGCGTGATAATCATCCTCAGCCTTTTGTTGTGGAGAGGCTGCAGGGACTACAGCAATGAGTTCGACTGGAGGTAAACCATTGCCAGTTTCATGATGTTTCAAATGTTGTAATTGTGAACTTAAAATAAAACAAAAAACAAAAGAAGAACAAGAACAAAGAACAAATAAAAAAGCCATCTCTTCCAAAACAGAGACACATAAAAAACCTGAGAGAATCATCTTAGGTAATTTCTTGGTATTATTTTACTTTCTTTCCCTGCCCTCTTCTCTGCATGAGGCAGTCCCCTCTGCTTTTGGGACTTAGTTCTGCCTAACAGATCTGGTCTAACATGGCTCCATTCTCCACCTCTATAGCTCAGTCAGCATCAGGGCAGTCTGGAGGGGCCATATCCAGAAAATCCACAAGTCAAGACACCAGTCAACACTGGGATGCTGCTCCTCCTCTTCCTTTCATTGACTCTTTGAGAGCATTTCTAGTTGCCAAGGAGAAGAAAGGCAGGATTGCCCTGTCTGCTTCCTAAGCAGCCTGGACAACTGCTTCTATCCAGAAGACAGGCAGGAAAGTGAAACAAGCCTAATATTCATCAAAAGGCTAGCATCTCTTTCATGGTAAAGTGACTCCAGGATGAGCCAAAATCTCAAGAAGAATCCAAATCTGGTTAAAACTGAAGTAGGTAACAGATATTAGGTGCAAAAGTATGTGTTTATGAGTTTGTGGAATTCCTAGATTCAGAGAATTCAGTTTTAGAATTGGGAGTCATCTACGAAACCTGACTTCAGGTTCAAAGCTGACTATTGGAACACTGAAAGTTGAAGAAAGGCATGTAGCCTGGGCTTGGGTTTCTGTAGGCTGAAAAGGTTCTCCTGGTCAGCAACTGTGTGAACGATGGTCTGTCCCACGTTATCAAATGAGAGACCTCCTGTGCTAGTGAATAACGTAATGAACTTACAATCAAGAAGGCTTACAGAAAATAAATGGCCAATACAGGAAAAAAGAAAAAAGAAGTAAAAATGCCACCTGATACTACCAGAGATCAAAGAATTCCAGCAAATAGTGGAAAGTGTTGTGGTTTTGCACTTGTTAACTGATTGCACAAGAGGAAAGACAAAGGAGAAAAGCTTAGTCTAGGCATCTGCTTCTCTGTGAACTGTGACAAAGACATGAAGAGGCATTTACTTGTTATCATCAGCCCAGGGAGAGCCGTTCTGAGAATGGAAATGCTAATCATCAATCTCCCTGTGCATGCAATGTCTCTGTTTAATAGCTGATAGAGCGTCTCCAAAGGGGCTTTTTTTTGCTCTTTGTTTAAAATGACATATAATGGACCTGGACTTATCAGTGTCTCTAAATGCATTTTCTGTGCTTTATCCTTACTAAGGGATTTAGTCCGTTCTAATGAATATGTGCAGAATTGATTTTGAGCTTGGTATAATTTAATCCATCAATTTAACATTAAATTAATATGCGAAGGGGGTCTCCTTGTGGATGAAAAACAGAAGGGGAACATTCTTATTAATTTAAAATGGACTTGAGAAATGGAAAGAGGCTACTGCTATTAGTATCTGCCACTGGGCTTAACCACTAGTTTGTGAATTACCTTGTGTGAATGCTGCCGCTGCTAAAGCCACGGCGACCGAGAGATGCCCGGCACATGCTGAGCCTGGAGCTCGGGAGGCTCCCGACGCCTCTGCGGGTTTCAAACTGCTGAGTGATGTCTTTCCAGGAACACTGATGGCTGAAGGCTCCTCACTGTCCTCCTGCCCCAAACGGTTTTCTGTAGACTGGCACTCCCCAGACAGTTCTTCATGCGAGAGATGATTCCAAACCAGAGCTGTGTCCCAAGCAGTGTTGAGTATTTGGGTCTGTGATCAGATTTCACAGCTGAAACAGATTTCACAGATTTCTTCATTGTTGAGCTGTCCGAGTTCCGAATAGGAAAAGATGCCTGGACTGGGATGTTATGCAGCTTTATTAAGCAGCACAGTTTTAAATGATGCTTTTAACTCATGACGATCTAACAGGGCTCACCAAGATGGCACATCACAGCAACTAGGGTTTAAGAATTATAGCTCTCATTTTGAACAAGGGAGAAGGGCACCAGTAGCTGAAACAAATATCCAGAGCAGCATGCTTTTAAAAAGATTATCAAAGGCCCATTTAAATCACTCAATTGTTTTCACTGGGATAAGGTCAGACTAACACAGCCTGTTAATTGATCTATCTGGATTCCAATTTTTAAGTAGCAGCAGCACAACACTAGGAATGTTGGAGGGGTGGGAGGAAGCTGCTTCCCATCTGCTGTTGAGGGTAACCCAAGGGGTTCCTTATTTTCACCTTGCAGAACTCCCAGAAGCCACGTGCTTCAGACTTGCTGAATCTGTGGGTATTTTTAAAGGTTGTTGCTAAAATCCTGCAGGATTATGCATAGAGAAGAAGGTTTTTCACCATCATTATGTGAGATATCATATGCCTCTTGCTCCTAAAAGCACTGGTTCCCAAGAGTGGAAAGGTGGCAACAGAAATGTGTTGATCCAGGAGACCCAAAAATACTCCAGAGAAATGTGACAAGGGGAATCAGTCGTTTAGAATGGCTTTCACATAAGGGGAGATAAAAATAAACTAAGAAACCTCCCTTTGGACAACGGCAGATATAACAAAATGTAGCAGGGCAAAAATATTGTTTTAGCATATCCAGAGAACCTAATAACAGCCCAGTGAAGTTATCAGGAAGAGTTTAAAACAAAGGAAAGCATTTTTCATAACACAAAATTGAATTTTAGAATGCATTGCTGTAGGGGACTGTAGAAGATAAAACTTGAATTCAGAAACACACTAGAAAGATTAGTGAACTGATTTGTGAATATTAGTATTTTATCTGGAGTGTTGGCTGCTCAGGTAGAAATGGTACTCCAGAAGTATTTAGGTTACTGTTACACTTTGTCCAGAAAAGCATCTTTTCTTGTATCAAATCATCAGGGGTTTGGTGTTTTTTTTCCTTAGATGGTGTCTGTCAATTTGCAGCAGAAATGTAAACACCTGATAAAGAAGGAATGCAGAGCACAGAGCAGGAATGCACTAAGTAACAAGATGCCTTGGTTAGAAAGACCAGACAGTTTTTACCTCTCTCCTAATAATGTACGATGGTTTCTCTTGCAGCATTATCAAGTTAACACATTAAGCTGTAAAAAGACTGATCTGCATCACATGCAAATCAGGATGCTTTCTCTTTAAATGGTCTAATGTCATTTAATCATTTTATCTGTTTGGCTACACATCAGTTCAGAAAACTGTCCATCAGAGAATGCCAGTGAAAGCAAGTATTGGAAAGCTGACTACAGTGGAATAGATATTCCCTCACCAAATAGAAAGCACTTGTAGAAAAAATGTGAACACAAATACGAAGTTAATGGTCTTTGGATCCATAAGATTTAGCTAATGCTACATGTGATGAAGACCCATTACAGCTTTACTATGCAGCTCATCAGCTGAAACCCCATTTGCCCACAGAATATTGTGAGTGACTTGCCATCATTAAAGCCTCTCAGACCAGTTTTGGTTTTAATCCTCAGCAGAGGTGGCAGTGTCTTGCCTGAAGACATGTGAGGACAGTAAAAAAGCCCTGCTGAGAGTTATCCCTCATCCAGTCTCTCCACTCTGTTCTTGTGCATGACACCAGTATTCCTTGCCTGTTTGGGAGCAAATCCAAAAATATACCAGGAGCAGAGCTGTGCTGTAGCTGCAGCACTGGAGGAAGTGGAAACATAAATATTTGCACTTTTGTGGCACTCACGTCCTCTTCTGTTGTCCAGAGATCTGTCAGGACAGACAGATCATTAAGAGAAACAGTACTCTGAAGAGGAGAGGGAAAAGAGTCCCGGTTCAGTCACGGGACGACTGAGGGCTCTGCTTGGTTCATGGAGCAAAATGTCATACTGGCCAGACACTTACCTGGGCCTTCAAAACTCAAAGCTGGCTATGATGCAGAGGACCTTGACCTCTCCAGTCCACCAAATTGTGTCAGATATATTCCCTGAGAGAGTTTGGTGGAGGACTTTGACCAAAGCTTTTTGGAAATCTTAACCCCTTGTCCCTGACTGTAGCTCTAACTGCATTGTTTTTGCTCCTTCAGAGAACTTTACCAAATGCTGGGTCCATGGCTTGTCATTGCAAAGGCTGTGTGTTTCAATGTTATGCTACGTTTATCTGTCTGCTTGCCAATGCTGTCCTTCTTTATAATGCTCTTGCTGAATGTTGGTCCTCTGATAAGCTCTCTACTGAGGGCGAGTTTGAATGGAAGTTATGAGGGAGTCGTATCCTGTGGCAGGAGGGGTGACCTGGTGGAGATCACAGAAACCTGATTTTGATGGGAAAAATAGCTAAAATCCACACAGGTTGTCCAGAGTCATTGGAGGTACTGCTATATCCTCAGTGGGTTCTTCAGTATTAATTATAAATCTAGGATGACTCAGACTTTTTCCCACTCTGGAGAGAGAAAAAACTTTACTGTATATTTTCTTGATAACATATATGGCTAACAATGCCATATTTCTATTTTTACCTTTTCCTTTTCCATGAAAGTAATTTTTTCATCATCTTCTCTCTGTGACTTAGAGGTGAATGAATGCTACTTTCACAGATAGAGCTGTCCAGATCAGTGTTATTGAAGTATTTTTCAGAGGGTGAGAGCATGGCACGGGAATCACATGGATGATGAAGCTTTGAGAACAACTGGAAAGATTCCTGTTTGAACTGAAAATATATGCAGTAGCTGAGACTTTTTTCAGGCTTGCTGTCTGGGAGAGGAACACGCTGACACTTTCCTGTCTTTGAGGGATGAGACTGTACTTTAAACCAAATGACTAAAGAAATGAAAACATAAAATGGAATTGCTAAAAATCTGTTAAATGCTTGGTCTGCTGAAGCATTGTTTATGAAAACTAGATTATGTTTTCAGAGTTCCAAGAGTGACTCTATTGAAGATTTTACCATGGAGCTGCAAGTTCCAATACAGATTTACTCCAGCTCCATCAGTGGCTGGCATGCTGAAAAAATAGAAGGTCATACCATCTATGGCATGAGAGTATTGTGTCAGAAATATAACTCAGAGCAATCACTGTGGCTAGACAAGATACATGGTAGGGTTCTGCTATTCAAGTAGGCAATATCTGACGTTATATCCCAACGGTAACCATTATCCCAAAATTATAGTCAAGCTTTCAAATTAGTAAGACCACATAGCTGTAGAACTTCTATAGTGTAAATCACTGATTACTTTCATTGGAGGTCTACCATATAGATGCTTGTAAGCATCTAAGCTGCTTAGAATGTGGCACGTAGTGGATGGTATGAAGAAAATCAATTGACAGCCATATCCTGACGTGTCTTACCTCAAATTCCAACTCGCTGTTTATAAGAAACAATTTTAACCTGGGCAAGCAGCAACACTGCATGAAGAAATCAGTGTGGGAGGGTATCTGTATAGTCAAAGACTTAAAGATGATAATTGCAAAGCTGTGAGTCATGTGAAGAAATAGGTCTTGCAAGAGGATGAATGAGGTGAAATAAAGATTGTTCACTGAAGATGGCAAATTAACTATCAGCAAACCATCAGAAAACTCAACACAAATTTGGAGCTTTTAGGTGTGCCACTATCCCAGTAATTATGTTCTCTCACCAAGTTTTTAACTTTTTTTTGTGTGCTGGGTTGGCCCAGCTAACAGACAAACATGCACTCAGATGTTCAAATACTCTCCCATCCAGAGGGATGGGGGAAGAAAAGAGAAAGATCAGGAAGAAGAAAGCTTGTGGGTCAGATAAAAGACAGTATATCACTTACCAATTACTGTTATAGGCAAAATACATTTGACTTGAGGAAACAAGCTTAATTTACTGACAATTAAAATAAATATTTAATTACTGATTCAGGTAGTGGGAAACAAAAGCAAAAAAAAAAAAAGAAAAAAAGATTTACACACATGGGGGGAAAACACCTTTCCTTCCCCATTTCCAGGCTGCCCTTCACTGGAAGCACCTCTCCTCACAGAGGTTGTCTCTGCAGCACCTCCTCCTCCCCTCCCAGTGCTTCTCTTTTCTTAACAAGTGTGTCTGTTTGCAGGATGAGTGTCTAGACAGCAAATACCAGGCAGTTACTAGCTAAGACACAGGATAATGACATGAACATGTGGCCACACCATACATTATAAGCCTTATGAATGCTTGCACAATGAACAAGAATGCACACACGTAAGAAGAAGCTCTGGCAGAAACCTGTAAGATGTAAATTTTCTCAAGGTGTTATGCTAGGTTGTGATGTCCTAACAAGAGAGATCACAGACCATCAGCACCCACCTTCTTTATGAAAATATCAGCTCTTTCTCCCATGACACTTGTATCAAATAAAGATTTGAATGGATGAAGAATTATGGTAAAAACCTCCTTTGTAATAACCACCTGATGCCAGATGTTGTCAGGAAGCTGCATGACTAAGATAGGTGACCAAAGGTGGTGATGACTCCACTAGTTTTGACTTCATTAACAGCTGGAGCTCAGGAGACTGCTCAAGCTGGTCACCAGCAAACCAGGCAGAAACATCATGGACTTGTTTGGTGCAGCCACAAGGCTGGTGGCAAGAGTGACACTTGACTCTTTGCAGTATGGTACCTATAGACTACAGACAGTGCTGCTAGATGGATGCTGATGAAGTGGTATCATATCTTTCCCTACTGAGTGACAATTTAGAAAAGGAAGATTGACAAAACTTCCTTACAAAGTGGCTCTAAAGCCCATTTTCCTTTGGTTTAAGCTATAAATGAACTATCCGAGGGGATGTACATGGTGATACAAGTGATGCATGTAAAAATAAATTTGGAGTGCAAATCTTTCATTTGGAGGGGATGAGAAAGGCCTGCTTGGGACCATAGTTTGAGTGGAGCACAGAGGTTTTTTGGGGGGTGGGGGGGGAAAAAGTTCATAGCATGCTATAAAGTACTGAGCAGAGTAATGTCTCAGGGAAGGAAGCTGAAATTGAATGAAAATGAGAACTTATTCATAGCCCCAGGTTGTTTGATTAGCTAAAAATATGCCCCTGTTTGATTAAGCTTTTAAGATACACTTAGGTTTTCAAATATTTTCTGCAGCCAGGAAGGCTAGAAACACTTTTTTCTGCTCTCTTAAAAAGGAAGATTTCTTATATATTTGCAACTTCCATAAGGTGAATCTTTAAAATTCAAACCATAATGGAATATAAAGGAAAAATCACAAGTTTGCAATGCTGATCTTTGATCTAGGAGAACCAAGATCTAGAGACTTCCTCTTTGACTTTTCAGCAAATAATTTAGCCACTTAGAATGAAAAGCTGGCAGAAAACTGACAGGTCACTGAAAGAGTCCTCCAAGCTGTAGACAACTACAGCAGATAGCCTTATTAACACTGATTTCAGACTGTGTTAACATTACATAGGTGTTTTGCCCTCCACAACTCCTATTAGAGGGCTGTTCCAGAACCTTGCTTCTCTGGTACTTAGAATCCTTTTTCTAATTTCCAGTCTAATTTTATTCATGACTGGTTTATACTAATTTGTTCTTTCACTAACATTATCTTTTTCTTAAATAGTTCATTTCCTTCTGTGGCATATAGTCACCTGCTGAATTTATACAGTTCAGTCTTAACTACTCTTACCTTTCATTTTTCTAGGCTAAACAAGGCAAATTCTCTTATATTTCCTCTCATACTCTAGGTTGTCTGCTCATTTTGCCATCTTTCTTGACCTTTTTTTGCACCTATTCCTATTTAAATTATTCCTCTTTTTAGCAATGAGTGGCCAGAAATATGTATGATAGTTTATAGAGATCTCACAAGGGCCTTCTATAAAGCATTCATATTTCTGTCTGTATTGAAAATATTTTGTTTAGCAAATTTTACTTTTTTGTTTTCCTGGTCATCTCAGAATACTGTGAATCCTGGTTTTGAGCACTACAACCAGATACAAGTCCTCTAAAATGATGAAGCCATATTCTGACAATACTAGTGCTATCCTTAAAAGTAGCTCTATTCTAAAAAATTACTACCACGCCGACATTCTGTACATTTCTGTGGCTAAACTGCTAGATATATATCCAGATGAAAACATTTCATAGCTTAAAACATTAATCTATTTAGAATGTCTGTGATAGCATCTGTATATCCCAAGATTCTTGTTACAAAAATGCATGGCACTAGAGAAAAAGAATAAAGGGAATGAAGAATAATGACTTGATTTGCTGTTTACACTAACTGATTGGGGAAAGGTGGGCTAAACAAAGGTGACTTTAAACCTAAAATAGTAGGAGGCAAATGTTAAAAAAACAAATATGAACACAAATGCCTCCTATGGCTGGGTGTTTTTCAAGGAGGAAGTCTTAAAAGCCCAGGTGCAGGCCATCCCTACACGCTGTAAAGCGAGCCGTTGGGGGAAGAGGCCAGCCTGGCTGAGCAAAGAGATAGGGTCACAGCTTAGGGAAAAAAGGAGAGTTTATGGCCTTTGGAAAAAGGG
>JAOTQQ010000012.1:87798741-87858533 GCA_026546715.1 Gallinago undulata
GTCAGTTAGGTTGACGGTTGGACAAGATGATCTTTAAGGTCCCTTCCAACCTAGAAGATTCTGTGATTCTGTGATTGTATAATGCATTAATTCTACTACATTTTATTACATACACAAGTCCTTTTTTAAATTATTCCTTGACAAGAATTGTTCATATCCTCACCTTTTAATGAAACCTACAATATTTACTCCATACTAAAAAATGTAAAAAATATTATTGGAGGCAGCTAGATCTTTTACTCTTCTCTTTCCAGTTTTTCATGCGGAAAGGCATCACACAAAATACCTCAACCAAATAGGTTTAGTGAAACAGCGTTTGGTTGGAAAGGAAGGAGGAAAAGGTTAGAGGGCTGCAAAATAAGAGAAACAGAAAAGCAAACACTCCATTCTCGGAAGTACATAAAGAGAAAAGCTCTTCTTCTAGTGAAGAAATAGAGGGGGGATAGGAGATGGAGGAGTGAGTTGCTGAGTCTACTATCTCTTGCTACCATATTAGCTTGCAAACTATTTTGCACCAATACCACATCTCTGGCCCCTATTCTAATTTAGGCTGGACAACAAAGATCCCTACTGCAGCTGCAGTTGACAATGTGTCCCTTGCTAGCCACATGTCTACGGGCCCAGCTTGCAGTTCTGGTGAGCCACTCCTCCTGCCACACCGCAGTAACTTTTGTCTCTGCAGAACCTGTGCTCAGCTCCTAGCAGGAGCATTTCATACCTGCATTCGGATCTTGTTATAGGAGAGCAGTGCACTCCTAGATAGGGCTGAGGAACTGTATGGTGACCAGTAGCAGCTCACCTCACTGCTCATTCCAGACATGCCAGGGAGCGGCACTGAAAACAGCACAAGGGATTTGATCCATTCACTGCTCAAAATATGAGGTCTGACATGTCTTGTCCAGGTGACATGGCCAAGTTCTCTCATCTCCCTTGTGTTTTCTCCTTCAAGCAAAACTAATCGGCAAGTTGTTGCAGAGCTGGAGCCTTTCTGTCATTTGTAGCAAACTCTTTTACTTTAGGTCTTTTACTATCTTAATTTATGCATATATGTGTGTATAAACCCTTCCTTCATTGTCTCTTTTGTTTTGTTTTGTTTTGTTTTGTTTTGTTTCTCTTCATTGTTATCTTCAACTTTTGTCCAAATAGTCCTTTTAGAAGACAATCTGCTAAAGAATGTCTCTTGCTTGGACATTCTCATGTACAATCATTAGGTCAGTGGCACTGCTAGCTTTAGCTTTTTGTAATGGTTTTTAAGTTGTGTGATCTTTTCCTTTTTCCACCGGAAAAGTCTTCAAAACAACATGCTTCCTTCTTGCAAATATTTCTCTTTTACAAGCATGTTTTAAATTCCTTTTCAAAAGTGTCTTCATTTTTATATACTGAAATTTTGGGGCTTGTTCATTCTCATGTGATGTTCAATTTGAATATATAATGGTTACTCTTACACTGCAATTTTTGTTTGTTTTGAGTATTCTCTGACTAACTGCACCTAGAAACTGTCATCCTGTCATCCCTTTGTATCCAAAATTCAGTACACAGCATGCCAGTGTGCAGAATTCATCCAGTTTACAGAAGGGTAAGTGAACTCATCCATTATTTCCAAATTTTCTCTCTTTAAAAATCTCCCTAGTCTTCCATAAAACATCATCTTTAATGAACATCCTGGTAGATTGTCTGTAATATAGCCCCAATATTATATGTTTTTAGACAGACATGGAATTCAAATCCTTATGTATATGGCATCTAATTATATATTTAATGAAATTGTCTTCTTTTAATTCTACACTTTAATCCTAGAAGGCCACTCCTTCACAAGCTAACTTGATCTGCATCCAACTAATTACAATAACTTACTGGTATTTCTTCTATTAAGTTGTTTAAAATCTGGCAATCCTGGTTCATCTCCCTCACTTTCTTTAGAGTTGTTTAGAAATACATAATATTTGGGCTTGGTCTAGTTGCCTATTTTTATGTTTCCTAATGAAAAGGAAGGCTTGTGTAGATGTGGCACTAAGGGACGCAGTTAGTGGCAACTTGGAAGTGCATCTCCCAGCTTATTATTATTGCTAATATTATTATTTTTCTAGAAAAAGTTCCTTGAGTTCTGAGACTAAAGGTTGCTATTCACTGAAGAAACTGAAACATTCAGTCCATCAATAGCTTCAGGGCAATTTTTCACCAGAGGTAGTTGTCTGGAACATACTTTTTTCCTTTCTCTCTTCAGATTTTTTATTTTATTTTAGCAATTACATGAAACATTACTTCATCCCTTATTATTCTCTTGCCATTCCTAATAAACTGTGTTTTAATTTAAAACAGCAATTTACAATTCAATTAATATATAACAACACAATCCATTGTAATCACAATGCGATAAATTTGTGTTTTAAGTAATTTTTAATGCTCATAGCAGCTGGATCTGTGAAGTGTGGAAATAGCTGCCATTTTTCACCATGTGCAATACTGCCTGCACAAACCACCACTTTTTAATTATATCACCACCAAAGCCCAATGTATGGAAAATGGAGAAACTGTAATTGCAAAGGAAGAAAAACTTTGCTTATAATACACAGATAATACAGAAAATATAAAGGTAATGCCAAGATATAATTATCAAAATTGATAGAAGGGTGAATTCCATGATATAATCACTACTTAAAGATGTGTTTCATATTGATATATTTCAACAAGGAAAGGGGTGTGATTAACTTACTTCAGCCAACAAAGAATTACAAGATTAGTTCACCTGACCAGAATCTTATTCTTTAGAAATTGTAAATAAAGTATTATTACCTTACTGGTGGATGTTTTTTTTCTTTTTCTTTTATGACAGTCATGTACTTTTTTCAAATTTCTGCATTTCTATACTATGTAGATAAAAAACTCCCAAAGGGCTAAGTCTTCAACAAGTTGACAGTTCCTTTGACTTCTATGAAACCACATTAATAATGACATATTTTTTACTTTCATTTGCTTGTAGTTTAGATCTTAAATATGAACCATCACTTGCTGCTGGAAAAAGTATATAAACCCTCTTCAAAATTCCACTCCAAAAGAAGAGTGTGATTCCTCCAAGCAGACCCAAGTCTGCTTCTCTCAAGGCCGTTTGGACTTTCTGTGAACACAAGCTCTTGCTACTACAGAGATTTATCAGGAAGAGAGACTTTTCACTCTCTTGTCAATGCTTTTACTTTTAAAATCAGGAATAATCCTATTGTGTTGAAAAGAATTGTACTGTTTTAAGTAAAATCATTAAAAGGTCTCACTGCATTTTTTCCTCTTCTGTCTAATAGAGCATTAACATGGGTTTTTCTCTTATCCCAATTTACTTCTAAAGGGGCTTCAGTACATCAGCTTTCCTTTCATTTCGCACCCCAGTAGTGTGCTCTGTGTCAGTTTGCTTCTCGTCACATGGAGAGTACTCATCAGCATTAATAATTCTGCTAATGAAACCTGTAATGTAAGTGCTTGACGCCTACAGTTTTTGAAACTGAGAATTTCGTTGCTCTCATGGCACCAATCTGCCACTTTATTTAGATTCTTTTGAATTTATTTATTTATTTTTAGAACTTAAAAGATGTAGAATAATGCTCCCAGAATTATAAAAGATTATATATGAAAAAATCCCACACAGAAATATATATCCCCTCCTAAGTTATTAGATAATTAGATCTTTTTTATTTAATAGAATGCTATGATTTTCACATTTCTGCAGGTCAATAAGAAGAGGAAATGGTTAATATTAAAATCCAGAAAATATGTATTATATTCTGTAGACAGAAAATACTTAAGATTTTCAGATGGGGAACTGTATCTATAAATTGGTTATCCTCAAAAGAAACATTTTTACACAGACCATTTCCATACTGAGCTTGTATAAGTGTATATAAAATAAGCATTCATAGTCCTTTATAAGAAGCATCATTATAATACTTATTGTTGAAAAATATCGTGTAAATTAATTGTAAGGCTTTTATTATTGGAAACCTCTGTTGTATTATAGAAGTTGATTTGAGTTTAGAAAATGGATTTACTTGGAACAGAATCAGGACCAGGACCCCAAAAATGTTAATTTCCTACTATTCTATATTCAAATGAAAAGATACTGTCTCTGGCAATTGCACCATAGAGAAAAAAAAAATGCTGTTCTTTTATGTTATTACTGGCTTTTCAATTCTTACATTTGTCATTGATATATGTGGCATGAAAGTAAAAAATGCATACATAACATAAAGGCTGAGTAAATATACATTAAGGAGAACTAACCCATCAAGTGATTTTACCCTTATCTGCATTTGCAGGTTGGTTAGATCCATCAATGTATGTACCGCCAAACTCTATAATTCCATTAGAGTGGTAGGAGGAAGAAGGTGGGAATCTTGGAGGTGACGCCATGTATTGTATAGTAAAATCCAGCAAAGTTTCCTTTTCAAATATCTGGTGGAGAAGGGGCAAAGTATGTCCAGTAATTTTAAGGACATTTTCCAAATGTTTATTTAGATAAAAGATAGATAACAGTAAAACTATAAAACCTGCAGCCAGATAACTAGGTTTTATTAATGACCTGCCATATACCGTGGCCGGATAATTAAAGTTCTCCCTCCCTCCTAACCCCCTCCTCCCAGAAAAGGAGAGAGTGGACAAATTTATTTGATAGTTTGATAACCAGGGGACACTGGTTGAAAACTATTGATATAATCAGGGTCTATTCAATTTGCTCACGACAGACACTCCTATCTGCTAATTTCACCTGTGAATAGTTAATTATGCCCTGGATGCATATGGTCGAGCCATTAATAAAATTTGCCTGTCATAGGTTTCTGTATTTTCTTTTTTTGTCATCCTCATGTGCATTTTATCTATGGCAATCTTTCGCCCTTTTTTTTTCTTTTAACATTGCACAAGACAGATGTTAGTGGTATGGGCATTTCAGCAAGGCTACGTTATAGATGGCATACAGCATGGATCAGGATTGCTCTTTTAGCCTGCAAAAGACTGGGCCTGTGTACATAATGAAGCTGCTGAAGCATGAATGATAATGGAGTTCTTAACCATTTCACATTTTCAAGATATGCTTAGGGAATTTGCTTTCAACTAAACAAATGCAAGGGAAAATGCGTCCTTTTTTTGGCAGGCTCATGAGGATTTTACATATATAGGATGGCTGTTTTTACAGGATGATTTTCCTTTAAATCTGGCTGTTGTCCTTTCACTAGGACATTTCTTTGGGTGAATGTAGGTATCAAACCCCAGATTTTCTCCCTCCAATCATCTGTATTTAATAAAGTGCTTATTGTATGCCAAGGCAATTTGTTTTAATCTCTGAAGGGCCTCTCAGGACTCAGAAAGCTTCTAAAATTCACATAAAATTTCCCTAATTCTGCCATTTCCTTCAGTTGGGACAATTTTCCTTCAGTATTGCCCACTTATAAAGAGATTGCTCAGTTAATCAAAAATCATGTGTTTATCCATAATACTGTGGGTTTTGTCTATTGTCTCTGAATAAAAGTATCCAAAGAATAATAATAAAACTATGAGTAAGAAACTCCTCCCCAACTTTTGTTTACCATTTTTTTTCTCCAAATAGTTTGGAGCAGTTTGTTCACAAGTCAAATGTAATCTTTCAAGTTGCTGAGGGCTACTGTCTCCTTTGAGGTAACACCTCTTTCCAGGTAAATCCTCCTGGTTTCCTTGTCCAGCAGTTGTTTTGTTTGTTTCCTTGACCTACACATTACCAGTAAAACCATGTCCTCTTCTTACTTGGGAAGACCAAGATGGAGAAGATCATCGACAAAGGCTCTGGACCTTGCTGGCCTCTCCAGCAGCAGACATCATTCCAACATCATCATAAAACCTAGCCATACCTTAAAAAATTTAACAGAAGATCACCCAATTTTGATACAGGCTGGTGTCTGGCCTCCACAAGGAGCAGAGATTCCTGAAACCTTAATTTCAGCTTTACTTCTTAGGTGTTCTGGGTCCAGTCCTCTCTATGATAACTGAGATTATCATGGTGTGATTTTCTTAACAGTTCTTTCTCTCTGCTAGGTTGGGTCAAGCCTGAGTGAGTTTTTAATTCTTCTCTTTCAAAGAGCTGAGTTTGCTTCATGCATTTTATGTTTTGTGAAGTCATTATTTTGGAAAAAAAATCTAGAGATTCTTGCTACAAAGTTTTCCCTTGGTATATTTTTCATCCCTTCTTTTAAGGCTTCTAAGATGTCTGCTTGTTGGAAGCTGAACAGTAATGAGAAGTTTGGATATTTTGCTTTTCTCATCATGCAGTATCACTGTTTGACAGTGTTAGATAGTATTGGTAGGTTGCCTTGCTGTATTCATCACAGAGGTGGGCACAGAAGAAGCTGGAGAGCAGACATGGGGAAAGGACTGTTATTTATGAGTGTGTACAATGCCTAGAGCAATGTAATTAGAGCAAATAAGCATCACCGCAGACATAAAAACAAATTACAAGAGCTGGCTGAAATCTTTCAGTATGATTTTGGTCAAAAATTGCATTTAAAGTTAAAAGCTTGGTAAAAGTAGTCCAATTCTGACAGGAAAATTTTGCCAGTCAAATAAATGGAAACAGTGACTTTCAAAAAAAAAAAAGGAAATTAAGGAGGGGACAGGGGATGCTCTGAAGTTACCCAGAGTTACAAGGATGAATCTCTGCCACCTGTTTTCCCACTCATGTTGCTTTCAGTAACAAGATATTTTTATTTATGTGTGTATATATATGTATATACATTTACTTTGCCGATACTATCAAGCCATTCAAAGCCAGTGACTGCTAATTTCTCAATATTTCATAGCTGGTCAAAATTAGATTTAGTTACATTAACTTATTTCAAAAGCATCTTCCCTACCTCAATTATTCAGTTACAAAGAAGGTCCCTTGTAAACATTGGAAATGTCAGAGTTCTCAAGAAAAGGTTTTGAGTATTTCTTTAATGGAAAGTCGTAAGTAAGAAGTTAATACCAACGCTCCTAATAATACACGTACAGGGAACCTAAGAGACTTTCTTGCTTAATTGGACCGTTTCACTTCAGTAAGTTCATAGCGTGAGCAGGAAGCACACAGAGGACAGTGCACATGAAAGATCTAGAATGACAGCTTGAATACTCAAGACTTAGAGGTTGGTAGATGGATATAATGAATTTATCCAACCTTAATGAATGACCAAAAAATATTCAAGAAAGAATATAACTCATTTGTATCTTAAGGACCATACTGTGCAAGGCTTTCTTTTTATTATTTGGACAAAGAGAAAATTTATACCTTTATAATTAGAAACAAATAACTTCTGTTTTGGTTGTAGATCTTTTGGGGGGGTTGTTGCTTATTTTTTAAAACTGTATTAGTGAGAAAAGGATGTTGTGGACGATTTCTGGAAATGTGCTCAGTGTTCAGCTGTTATGAAAAGGCAAGTAGAACAGTAGGAACTATCTGGACAGGAATAGAGAGCAAAATAGAAAGCATTATCATGTCATTATATAAAACACTGTTTTGCCTAGGGATATTTTGTGTGGCTCTGGCCCTCTCTATCACCAAAAAAAAAAAAAAAAAGTTATAAAACTAAAAAACGTGCAGAGGAGAGTGACAGGATCAGGATCCAAAGAGAGGAATAATTTCTCTACAAGAAGAAATTAAATAAAGTAAAGAATGATTTCTATACAAGAAGAGATTAAATAGCCTTGTTCTGCCAGCTGTTGGAAGCTGGATGCGATACCACGGGAGATACTACCCGGTGCTTTCCTTTGATGCTTTCTCTCTAAGCATCCAGTAATGGCCACAGTTAGAGGCACAATACAGGCTGAAATGGGCCTTTGGGCTGAAACTCTGCAGATGGTCTTCTGAGTAGAAAGGCTCCTTGCACAGCCTTCCTCACCTGTGGGGAGAAATGTCAGTGCTCATGTAATGAAAGACATCAGATCAAAGTGTGGGTGCTGTGAAAGGGGAAGCCCCAGTGATAACCACTGCAGAATCTTTCTGCAAATGCCAAGTATTTGGTAGCTCTGGTGGACACTGCGGCAGTGACACAGAGCCTACTTCAAATTTTCGTAGTTTGTCTGTGCATCCTCTCCTTAAAGGGAAGCATTATACCACACTGCTAGCACCGGGGCTGATAGAACTATTCACATTATGCCGTGACTAGCAACCCCAGTTACCTAACATGGGGCTCTTCATCCCACTCCCTTGCTAGCTGGAATTTAGGTAAGAGACCAAAAGACACCAAAGAAATGGAATGTAATAGCTGGCTGTCCTCTGGAGAGCCATTAGTCATTAGTCAGCTGTGGAGAAGGCAGATGCTGCCTGTTAGAGTTTCCAGCAATATGAAAGCATTATCAAACCACAAAACAATGTGGATCTTTCTTCAGCCCTATGAGCTCCCGTGTGGCCCTGAAATGGTGGTATTTGTCATGGGAAAATGCTGAAGTACATTTGTGCCAGCGAATGTCAGCAGTGAGTTTGTCTGGCTGCCAGACGCCATGACAGAGAAAAGTCTGGCTAGGGATCTGTGAGCCACGGGTGGTCTTGAAATTGAAAGGAATAAGCTAGAAGTGATCAAATAAGCAGCACTGACTGAGAAGTTTTAGTCTGGGAAAGCCAGAGGTATCAGGCCAGAAAGATGTCATGCGCTAAGGGACAAAGGCGGAAAGTTGAGTTGCCGTAACACAAAGGTTGTGTAGTGCTGACTCAGAGGCACAGCATCTCAGCCTTCCCATCTCTGCCTTGCTCTGGGAGCTGGTTCATGAAGCCATGCTACTGTCCATGCCGGACAGTCCCATGCTCAAAAATATAGCAGATGCCTGTGCTATACCCTGCAAGGTGCTCTCCCTTCAGACAGCCAGAGCTTCCCTGTCAGGAGGCTGCCAGCTTTCCAGACAAGTCCTCCCTCTGGCTGCTGTCAAGTGACATGGAAAACTCACAGGAGCCTGTCTTCAGAATCATTTTTGTGAGACGCTGCCCCCCACGAGGAGTGAGGACAAAGGATGGAGTGTCAGTAACCACCTTCCCGAGTCTCTCATGTTGGGGCAGAGCATGTGATCTAGTTGAAGATGCCCCTGCTCATTGCAGGGGGTCAGACTAGAATCCTATTCTAGGATTCCGTGAATCTCTATGTGCAAAGCAGGCTGCAACGCAGAGCTACGGGGCACTGAATGCAGCAGCAAGAAGGCATGGGCTCACTCAGGGTCAGTAAATGTCTCCAAACCCATGCTAGCCTCCTCATCCCTGCAGAGCTCATCCCCATCCTTACAGACCTCTGGGCTCTTTCTCCTTTCAGGAAGGTCATATGGTCTGTCTGCCCCTCCTGAGACCACTGTGCATTGTCATGTTAGGATGCCATACTTTTGCAACCGTCCTCTACAGGGAGAGGGGAAGGAAAAGGCAAAAAGATCTGGCATGGTGCTCAAAATGGTTTGCTCTTAGCAGAGCTGTGTTTCCCACAAAGAACGTGGCAGTAAATTTTAAACATAACAAATATTCTCTCTCACTGAGATCAATCATCTTCTGAATAAAAAGTTTGGCTGAAAAAAATGGAAAATTAATTTACACTAAAAGATTGAGGAATCAGTCTTTAGCAAATAAAAATGAGAAAAAACTCAAACCAAACAACCCCCATCTCTTTCACACAAAGCATTTGAAGGCTACCTATAAACAAATCAAATTGTAAACCAGAACTTTCTTGTACCTTTACATGCACAGGTACAGTTATCGTTGATTTTTATGAGATACAATTAATAGAACAAGTGATATTTCCTTTGAACAATGAACTGCTTGCACACAATGTAAACAGCCATGTTATATTTTGAACTGAAACAAACCCCAACAATTAGATTGTAGATATAATTGTCCTAGGAAGAGTCGAAGATGGAGTTTTTCCTATGAGCTGTTGTTAGGAGATTGGGATCTTCCCTTTCTCTACAAGATGCATTAACCTCTGCTGCAACTCGTGCAAGTACAATTCTTCTTTTGATCCATTAGCAGAATATGCAGCAAGGAGGTCTATCTCCCTGCCAGGCTTAGTCACATTAATCCTGGCACTTGTCATTAGGCATTTACATGCAATGTTATCCATCCTCTATGTGTTTTGCTAGACAACAGAGGGTCAGAATACATATTTATCACTCAGGATAAGCAAATTCTTACTCTGTTGAGCACTCCTGTAGTTGAACTGAACCCCATAAACCATATGCCTAACTTGATTGCAAAGCGCGTAGACACTGTGAATATCTTGTTGTACAAATCAGACTGTTTTCTTGAGACAAATTCTGTTCCTAAAAATATTTGTAATGTTGTTTTAAAGTTACTGTTAGTAGCAAGGTTGTTCAAAAACTTTTGAATTCAAAAGCATAACTCACCAGGCAGAGTGCACAAAAGGTGCCTGCCTAGAATAACCCTGGACCAGTGGCAGCAGTAGGATGTAATTCTTACAGTTGCTGTCCTTCTTTTTGTTATTTCTGTAATCTAAACATTCTCTGAAATATTGTTTTCCACCACTACCTCCAAATAATTTGATTACATTTTTAAACCAGTTTAGCATTTATTTTTGATCAAATAAAAAAAAATAACAAAAGGATGTGTTGCAATGGAACAGTATTCATCTCTATTTTTGAAAGCAGATTTTATGCATAAACATCACAGCTGCAGAAATGGGTAAATTTTTGATATAGCACTACAGTGCATCACTTTGCATTGTCTTTTGCGTATTTGAAGGAAGAGCATCTTTGGAATTGTTCACAGTCCAAATCCTTCCCTTTGTAAGAACAGCTACCATAGAATCATAGAATGGTTTAGGTTGGAAGGGACCTTAAAGATCATTGATTTCCAACCCCCCTCCCATGGTCAGGGACACCTCGCACTAGAGCAGGTTGCTCAAAGCCCCATCCAACCTGGCCTTGAACACTTCCAGGGATGGGGCATCCACAGCTTTTCTGGACAACCTGTTCTAGTGTCTCACCACCATGAGAGTGACAACTTTCTTCCTAGCATCTAATCTAAATCTACTCTCTTCCAGTTTGAAACCATTACCCTTTATCCTATCGCTACATGTCCTTGTAAAAAGTCCCTCTCCAGCTTTCCTGTAGGCCCTCTTCAGACACTGGAAAGCTGCTATAAGGTGTCTCCAGAGCCTTCTCTTCTTCTGGTTGAACAACCCCAACTCTCTCAGCCTGTCCATGAAGACAGTTATTAGCATTGAGAGGGGGGAAAGCATAGAACCTGTGTGGAAATATATTGTCAAATAGCCAGGGACCCAACTATGCTCTGTAACAAAGTTCTCCATGCCTGTAATATTTTAGATCAGAAGCTTTGGTTTCTAGTAGTTTAATATAGGTTTATAAAAAAATTTTTTTAAATATTAACTTGCAGATTAAATCTTTTTGCTTATTATGGTATTTAGTTTGCTTTATGTTGTTGCTACTACTCCGTGGACTGGCTACCGGCCATGATTCAGCAGCACACAGTGCACAACACGCACCTGTACGGCATCACTGAGACCCTCCCCAGCTCAGATTTCTTTTCCTAAACCATAGTAAACCCACAGGCTCCTCCCAGGTTGCTTTGTTTCAGGGTTATTTTGCTTGATTGCTGGTGGGCTTTGGCTGTCCTTCCTTTACAAATTGCAGAAGATTGAGTTCGTGTTGGCATAACTGTGCAGTGCAGCTGACCAAAGGGACACAGACTGATTTTCTATCAAAGATGTGTCTCCACTGTATGTCTGCTTTTTCATTCCTTATTGGTAATACTCCCACACCATTAGCTATGTTGCTGTGCTTGATACCAACATCAGACTTGTTAGCCTGTGGTTATTCAGGTCATTACATTTTCCCTTTGAAAATAACCATACTACAGTGGTTTTCCCTCTATTCCCAGCACTTCCCTTACAGTTTCCATAGTTATTAAAAGCTATTAAAATAGTGTCAGCTATTGCTCTCCAGGCAGTGCCTTGAAGACCTATGCAAAAATTATCCAGAACTGCTCATTTAATATTTTAGTTCAGTAGTTACTATTTAATGTTGTCTTTAGATAATGTTAAAAATAAGGACACAAACTCAAAAATTCAATAAGTATTTCTCTTCTGTCTTTAAAAGAAAACCCCCAAATGTTACACTTCTATTTGTCGACATTTCCAAATTCTGTCTCTTGACAAAAATGGATTTGTAGCATTTACTGGGATTTGTTTTACTACTACTGGATAGTTAAAATTAAAAGGTTTTGTCCTGAAACTATGTTGTAATAAAACCTTCATTAATCATTCTTAGTATATCTGTATTCCTTGGCATTTATATTTCTTAATATAAGATCTACATTATTAATAACATAGCTTTTTTAGTAATTGTTTATTAGCTTTTTATATTGTATTTCTGATTTTGTCATTTAAAGCAACAGAACAATTTCATTATTGCTGAATTATGGCTTTTTGATGGCATTTTGGGCTTAATGGTATCAATTTGCATTCATATTTTCTTGCTGGAAGTCTTGTTTCCGAGCATTTTTGTTCAAAATTATTTCTAGCTTTAGGATGCTAACCCTTTTTACTAGTTTCCTAATTAAAGTCCCAAATGATTTTGACATGTGCTTAATCTGTGTTAAATAATATGACACATAAGTGAAGCTGAGTGTATATGTGCTGTGCAGACAAGAAGATGGGTTGCAGATTTGGGCCAGACTGAGAAATATGAATTAGTCTGGTGAATCCTCTGGTGGATGATTCTTTCATTCTGGCAAGTCAGTGCTTCAAGATCTGTGAGATTTTTGCTGCATGGTATATGATGAATCACAAACTTCCTATTTCTTATTAACTCCATCTCCAAAATGCCCAGTGAAAAACACACAAACCCTTCTGGATTCTCTTTTGTGTTCTTTTTTCACTCTTGTTAAAAAAAAAAAAAAAAAGATATGCTTTTATATATTGCCTTCTCTAATACATTCTATTGACAGAAAATCTGTCAGGTTTTAAAATGAAACAAACACAATGCTATAAAACCATCTCTAGAAGCGACCTAAGCTGTAAAATTTTAAATTATACTTTGTTCAGTTGGTAAGATCAGGTTTGGAAATAATATCACTTAGTAGAATAGTGGGTCTGGATTAATTGGTCCGTTAAAATACATTACTTCTGCAAACCTTGTCCTGCCTGTGTTGTTAGGCTTACAGAAAAGTATCATTTAGGTTTAAATAGTACTCTTGGTTGCCAAATAACATAAAATACTGATTAAACTATCAATTTATTAATATTTTTCTTTTGTTTCATTAAATATAAAAAGAAGAAAATCTTTTGAGTTGGCCATGGGAGTAAATGGATCATCATCCTGTTGTAGGAAGAGAAACTGTTTGGTTTTCAAGTGAATACTGCAATCAATTACTGGGCAGATGCTGAGGTTTGTTAAACTATGAATGGATTACCACATTGCGTAAATGGATGGTGTAAATAGCAGAAGTTTGCACAGGTTCAAAAAGTTTTTAGACAAAGTCATGGAGGAAAAATCTCACAGGGTCTGTTAAGTTAAAAGTTATCAATTCTATCTCATGAAGGTTCTGAGCTGCAAATTTTAAGATACCAGGGAAATATTTGAGGAAGCATCAGTAAATTGGACAGGCAGTCACTAGCTGGATACCATGATAATGTGACTCCATGGTTTCAGGACTCGCCATGTACATCCTGCGGGGACCATCAATGCTGTGAGCTCGGCTCGCTCCCTATTTCACTCACCAGCTCTGCTTCCCTCATCATCTGCGTTCCCCTCTTTGCTCCTGGAATCCCTTTTGGGGTGAGGCAGTGGCACTCTCACAAAGACATGGATCAGCTGGCAGGAAAACCAGCTCTAAAACCAGAAACAGGCTGGGTAGGGCAGCTCCAGGATTTATGGTGGAAGGCAGAAGCTAGGAGAAAGGAGTGGAGATGTTGACTTGGAGATGCATGATCAATGCATTTAGGGAAAAAGATCTGGGGGTCGTGGTGGATAGTAAACTACCCTCGAGCCAGCAATGTGCCCTGGTCGCCAAGAGGGCCAATGGGATCCTGGGCTGCATAGAGAAGAGTGTGACCAGTAGGTCAAGAGAGGTCATTCTTCCCTCTACTCTGCACTGGTGAGGCCACAACTGGAACACTGCATCCAGTCTGGCCTCCCCAGTTCAAAAGAGACAGGGAACTACTGGAGAGAGTCCAGTGTAGGTCAACTACGGTGATTTAGGGATTGGAGCATCTCCTTTATGAGGAAAGGCTGAGAGAGCTGGGAATCTTTAGCCTCGAGAAGAGAAGACTGAGGGGAGACCTTATTAATGCTTACAAGTATCTAAAGGCCGGTTTGAGGGAGGATGGAGCCAGACTCTTTTCAGTAGTTCACAGTGACAGGACGAGGGGCAACGGGCACAAGCTGGAACATAGGAAGTTCCACTCAAATCTGAGGAAGAACTTCTTTATGGTGAGGGTGACAGAGCCCTGGAACAGGCTGCTGAGAGTGGTTGTGGAGTCCCCTTCTTTGGAGATCTTCAAGATCCTCCTGGATGCAGTCCTGAGTATTGTGCTCTAGGCAGTCCTGCTTCATCAGGGGAGTTGGACTAGATGATCTCTATGGTCCCTTCCAACTCCAACAATTCTGTGATTCCATAATGCCCACAATCTTACTCTGGGAGTGCGATGAAGTTCTTGATTAGGGGCAGCCTAATTAATTGTGATTAATGTTTTTTCTATGGAGAGACGCTGCGTGCTCACATAATGTGCAGGGCAAGGAAAAGAGACTGTCATTACCTGTGTGGAATGAGCGCAGGGAAAGGGGAGAAAACCAGATGTAAATCAGATCTTCTTTGACTCTCATACAGTCAAGAGTCTGCTGAAATTCTGTTCTGCTGCTCTTTCGGTGCTAGCTGGCTTCACATGTTTGTTTGACATCTTAACCTCCTGATCCACCACTGAGGTAGGTGCCAGATAGGACATACAGAAACCAGATGCCTGTAGCCCGTGGTCTCCCAAACCTCTGGTAGGAGGCTTCTGTGTCCCAGAGGTCTTAGGTCAATGGTCCTACCTCACAAACACATGCCTTCATTGAGTGATGCTCCACGCCGGAGAAGCAGGCTCCTGGTGGGGTGGAAACAGGGTGAGAAGATGTGAAGTATGACCACAGTAGCAAAAGAGCAAATGCAGGGTCAGCAGATGCTGCAGCAGTAGGCAACATATTGACAGCATGAACGCTAAAGAGAGGGAGCCACGTGTCACCTTCTGGAGTCTGGGGCAACGTTTGTGTGTGAGATGCAGGGTGCATAAGCCTTGACAATGATGTACCCAGCTGTGCCAGTGAGCAAGCAAAAGGGACGCTGGGACATGTACCAAGGCGGATAAGGCTCCAAGTGCAATGGCATGTGGAGAAGAACAGGCTCCAGAGAGATGCAGGTCATGTTGTGTTACTTGAGCTAAGAGGCAGGGATCACTCGGTGGATTATAGGCCACTACATTGGTTTTATGCTTCCTGAAACAACCCAGCATGCACCTGATCCAGCACAGATTTGTCTTTCTGGAATGCAGACACAAAATTCCAAGTAACATTTCAGTAGTAGCACAGTGGGGCTTGAAATTATTTGTAACTAAATAACTCTACACTCTCTGTTTAACCAGAACCTCATCTGCACACCATTGGCATGTGCAATTTGGAGGAAATATTAAAGTAATTTATATTGCAATTTATATTAAAAGTTTAGAAAATTATTAATGAGCAATTTTATGTGTACAATTCCTTTGAGGAACATATAGATAGGTCAAGCTTTTAAATGAGCTTCATTTAAAAATGACTGGGATACCATGTCTAAATTTTCTTTTTAAAATAAATTTTTATTTAAATAAACATTTTTTAAATAAACTCTTTATTTTTGCCTTCACATTAAGAAATAACAACATTCAACTAAAACAAGCAAAGACAATATTGCAAAGGAGAATACGTATAGCTTTATAATTGAAACTGACTGCGATGTAAATAGAAAGGTTACTGTCTTTCCTTAATCTTCTCCAGAGAGTATTATGTTTATATTGAAAACCAGAATTAAGCAACAGTTGAGCGTCTCTTCAATTAATTATGTCTCTTTAACTGCTTGTCTCTATTTTCTTTCAGTGTTCATCCTAGCCCTTGAAATCCCTTGGTGTTTTAAAAAGTAACTAAGAAAAAGCAGTTACTACAAAAGGTACATCAAGCTACCAAGGACAAGTTTTAACTACTCCAAACTTCTCAAACAGTCTAGAGCGAGTAAGAAAAAGTCTTGCATGAGTAACAGCTTTTCTATGCTTGAAAGCTTTTACTTTACTCCACCCCAAAACCACATTCACGAAAGAAAAAGTTGAGAGTATAGTTAATACATTAAAAGGATATAATGATGGAAATAAAGCATTATAAGCTTAAAATATTTAATTACCACTACCATACATGAAACAGTCAGATATGTGAAGGCATGGAAATACACACGAATGCCAAAAACCTTCACTGGGCTCTGTATTACAGTATTATGGTGGAACTGAGATTAATCTTTAATGTTATGGTGAGCATCGCTACAGGCTATATAGTTGCACAAATTCTTTTTCAAAGCATCAAAAACTGAGAAAGAAACTGTGTACTACCACACGTGATGCTGTGGTTTGCAAAAGGCTTTTGCAAGTAACTTGAGCGCTTTTTCTCTGTGATAGTTTAACTAAAATCAGTGTACAGGGTGCAGCTGTTTCCTCCGAGCTTTCTTTGATGTCGGAGCTATTATTTCTGGGTTTGGGGAAAAGAAAAAAAAAAAAAAGAAAAGTTGTTCGCAAATCTTTGCAAGCAACAATATTAAAAAAGAACAATGTCTGATCCCTTTTTAAAGAGAACGATAGACCAAACCAAACTGAACAAAATGAAAAAAAGACTCTAAAGTATAGCTCCAGCAGGCTTCACTTACATATGCTACAATTTTCCCCCCTCCCTGCCATTTCTCCACAGTGCTGTCTCATCCTGTGCTGAGGTTAGGAACAATAATCAGATCAACAAAGGGATATCATGGACATAGCAAAATAGTTATGAAGTTCATGTATAACAATCATTTGTATATTAAGAATATCAAAATAATGAAAAGTCCAATTATGCTGTCAGTTATTCTGTTAAAAGCTAACAAAACCCTCTGTTGAAGCTGATCCATTCTTATATAACTATCAGGAAGCACATTTTAACCATAAAGAAGCATTATTAGTCACATTTATAAGACAAGACAACAGTAATTTTGCATTCTTTATATGGGACTGTACTGTACTCATATTCTTCAGAACATCTGTCACAGATGAATATATGGCATTTTACAGATGAAATAAGGTTTCACATAATAGATACATTCTAATTATGATAAAACCTAGAATAAGATCACAGAATCATGCAGTAACACAGGTCAGAAAGGACCTCTGGTGTCCTCTGGCCCAAACCCCTGCTTGGAGCAGGGTTGACTTTAAAGTGAGATCTAACTCTGAAGTTTGATCAGGTTGAATACAGCCTTTTCTGGTTGTGTTTGGAGCATACCCCTAAGAAGAAAATTCCACAACCTCCCTGGGCAACCTCTTCTGATGTCTGATCACCTCACTGTGAAATTGCTTTCCTAATATCAAATTAGATTTTTTTTCTTCTTTCAACTTAAGCCTGTTGCCCATTGTCCTTTTGCTGTCCACCTCTGAGAAGAGTCTGCCTTTGCCTTCTCTGTAACGTCCTGGCAGATAGTTGAACACAGCGATAGTTCCCCTCTTAGCCCTCTTAAGAGATTCCTTGATGCCTCATACATGTGAAGACAGAATGATTGTTTCTAACTCCTTTCGAGTGTACTTCTTTCTAAAACTACATTTTTCAAGCCTTCGTCCTTTAAATACCGGGTGGTACAGACCATTCCACTAAACTTGTGAGTCTCTGAAAGTGTGTAGAGCAAAGTAAATTCCTTTTAGGCCCATGTTGGTAATCTAATGATGGTGCACTCAGTAGCATGCTAAACTTTGATGGCTGTACCTCATTTTGTGTTCAATAAAAGATAACATGAGAGATCATTAGAGTAGCTATGTCAGATTAAATGTATTTTCTTGTACAAAAGTCAAGTCCCTTCAGGAATCATTGCAATTTACTTTGTCTCATGGAGAACAATATTTTCCCTCTAGACCTCAACACAAAGGGCCATTACAAAATGTAATTCATATTTCATATGTTCAGAAACGTTCAGCACAAATTACAAATGGAGACTTTAGTGAAGTATTTATGTTCTGTTACCAACAAGATATGTATAAGTAATATGTGTCCCAGGGCTCCAGCCTACACTGCTTACATTTATTTGCTACAGACTGCACTTATACTTTGCAGTTAAACATAAGGTAAGTCATGTTGCTTCTTTGAAAACACAGAAAAGTGCAGCGGACAAAAACATTATTGTTTCTGAGATTTTCTAACAGCTGCAGAATGAAGAAGGTGCCGTGCATCGCTTAACTGCTAAAGCAGTGATATCCTAGCCAAAATTCAAAAGACTCTCTGCAGAACTTCACCTCTTTCACCCTGAAAAACTTGAGGCTGTGTGGGTACATTTAGTGACTGAAATGAAGCCCTCAGAAAGGGCCAGTGAAAATCATTTTGCCCTATTTTGAGTCCTGGCATGGGTATGTGTGTTAGTAAGGAAGTGACCCGCAGCCCTTGTGATGACCCCCCTGGCCAGGCAGCATTTCCACTGGAAGGCGTTAAGCAGCGTTAAAGTTTTTGCTTGTGATTAAACAATTTTCAGCTTGGGGACAGCTTTCTGTGGTGCCCAGAACATGCAAACACAAATTTTTAAGTACTAAAAAGTAGTGAATAGAGTTTGTGGTCTTCGAAACAAAAACCACAGGTCAATAAAAAAAATCCTTGTGGTAAACAAAGTTTTCTTGCAGAAGGGTTTAAACACTATTGTATATATTGATCATTTTACCCTGTTGAACCTCCCATAGAGGCCCAGAGCGCTACCTTCTCATAAAACAGTAGTTGTATTTCTTTAATAAAATTCTATTTGATGGAAACTGGTGCATCCAGAAGTAATATTCTGTTTGACAGAATCATCAAACAAATGTGTTTCTGTTTCAGGATTATTCTGTTGTTCTTTTTATTGTGCTTCCTTAAAATCGCAGTTTATATAGTTTTAGTAACAGGACAGTCTAAAACTCCATTGACATTTTAGTTCTGCAATTCTTGAAATTTAAATTTCAAAAAAATTGTGAGCACTGAAAATTATAGTAAGACCAAGTCAGGAAAAGCAGAGTATCTGACAATTATAATCTCATATTTTCATTGTTAAGCAATTATAAATTCAAGAAAGTAGACATCTCATCCTGCAATATTAATTTTGATTTACACTCACTAGCAGTTACTGTCACAGTATTTTTTCTTCAGTCAGGTGAGTCACCTATCAGGGACCACATTAATGTTTCTCTTCCAAGAATAGGATAGTCAGTAGTACAGCCAAGCAGCAGGGTGGTGCAGTGTCCAAGTCCTAAATCCAATTCCTAACTTTACTCTCAGGCAGTAACTCTCAGCAGGACAGAGAGAGACGATCCCTCCCGATTTACCCCCAACTCCAACACTGCTCCTTCTTCCCCCAAGGCGGTATCTGTGCGTGTCTGCGTGTGAAATTGAGCATGTGTGTGTGTGTGTACACACCATTTTCAAAATTAATCTCAGAGAGCCTGGGTCTGTGTGGAGGCACAGCACACCAGCACCATTTGTGACTGATATTTTGCGTTATGTGGGGGGACAAGGCCAAAATATTCTCTCTCTTTTTATCTGGGCATGCTGACATCTCTCGTGCTCCCCTCTCACACACACGACACTAGTGTCAATGACTTGCTAATCTCCTATGAATCTTCCAGGAAAAAAAATTAGCTAATAAGGCTGTTCAGTACAAATGCATAGGAGAGGAGCACGTTGCACTAGAAATGGAAGTAGCTCTGAGTCTCATACCAAATTATTATCTCCACTCATATGGTCCATATTTTTGAAAGGATGTGGGGAAACTGGAGAACAAATTCAACACAAGGAAAAACTAGTATAAAATATGAAATTTGAAGTTCAATTATCTTATCAAAAAGAAAACTGAGAAGTAATATGAAGGTAGTATGATTAAAGGGAGAAAATATCCAATAATAAAGGATTTTGTAAAATCCAGTGTATAAACATGTAATAAACAATGGAAGTTAAAAATGGGCAAATTCAAATGACCACAGGAAGCAATGGATTCTCTATCTACACATCCAAAATCTATGGATTCCTTAAAAATATTCTTAAAAAATGCACAGGAAACATCTAGGAAAAGAGTTAGACGGATCAAATTTCAGCACCTTATGTTATAGGCAGAGGGGGAACGACATGACCATCACATAGTCCCCCATAGTCTTAGTATTTCTGAGGTTGATAGAGTTGAGAAAGTTGTAAAGGAGCTCAGTTGTTCCTACACAACTGAAGCGGCAATCTTTTAAAAAACATTACTGGTTGCATTTGTAAATTAAACATGCGCTTACATTTTAATAAGAGTAAATTAAAATGTGATTACATTTTAATAAGATTTTCTTACTGAACCACAGTATCTACGGGCATCTGCTGCAGTGTAAATCCTAGTGTGACACGTAACAGTGGTGATTTCTGTCAGGAACAAGAGCATGTGTTATACACGCGAGACGAAACAGAGGTTTGAACAGTTGTGCAGAAGATAAACAACAAAAATGTAAAAATAACAAAATAACAGCAATAAGTATGGTATGATACAATGTTCCATGTTATGTGGAAGCAAACAATCTCTTCCACCAAAGTGTCCCTGCTAAAACAGGAGATGACAGCATTTTAGGCTGCATTTTGGTTAGCGACAAGGATATTTTAGTGAAATAAAAACAGAAAGAAAACTTAGTTTAGTGATCACAAGTTAATTAAGTTTTAGCCAAATGTAGGCCAAATATGAACAAACCTGTACCTAAGTAAGAACATAAACCTGAATAAACGAAGGGAACCAGGTAGTGAATACAGGTAGAATGAAGTCTCGGAGCCTTGAACATCAAATCCAAGGTGTTGATGTTATTAAAATTTGTCTTAAACAAAAGGGAAAAAAATAATGGGAAAGAACTCCAGAGCTAACTGGATGGATAGTCATTTCAAGAAAAAAGTTAAGAACAAGCAGACTCAACATGATGTAGACCTTGCAAAGAACAGTAAAACAAGTGACAAAGGACTAAAGGAGAAGTAAAGCTGTTACACAGTGACTATTTAACCTCTAGATGGAAGACATTTTCACTTTAGCCTCAAAACTAAATGAATACTTTGATTCAGTTTCAAATAAGGTGATGTTTTAGTGGGAGCAAAAGGAAAATGGACAATGTTAATAAGATTATTGAAACTTATATAGCTTCAACTGAGATGGAAGTAACACTCAAGAAACATCATTGCATTCAAGCTGGGGGAGGTCAAATAATTTCAAAGAACTGGCAAAGGAATCTCCAGTTAAAACATCACAAGACAGGTTTTTTTCAAGAGTCTTGCAATCAGATGAGGAGAAGGATATTGGGGTATGAACTGGTGTGGGGATGACAGAGAATATAATTAAAAAATAGTGAATGCAGTGTCTGTTTTACAGAATGAAAAAAATGTGACCTAAACCAATTGCAGGCCTGGAAACCTCATGTCAAGGGTATATTATACTTTATAAGAATTTCTGAAAGAACAGAAGAAAAAATATAGAAAGGAAAGAGAAAATTATATGAAGTGCAATAAGAATGAATCAAAACAAAGTCTTGTGGGACTGACCTTTTGAGATTGATATACAAACAAACAGAGGGAATAGATTTTGTCAGTTTGATTTGCAATAGTGGACCTGAAGAAGTGCCATGTGGGAAACCTCAAGCAAAATTGAGAAAATAAGAGTTATTGAAGAAAGAGTAAGGGAGGTAGGAAGCAAGGAAAATAGGTGAGCAAAGACTGGAATGGATAGTGCTGAAAGGGGCAGGTTGAAATAAAAGGCTGAAACGTTATCAGTGAGGCTCATCATGATATTGTAAGGCTCATCATGATATCTTATGATAAGATATCATAATATCTTCATGATTGAACATCGCAATTGTTGGAGTTATTCTGGTGACACTGATACAAAGTCAAAAGCTCCATCAATACCAAAAACTTTTGGAATACTACAGGAATGGGCAGTAGAGATGGAGAAGGTCCAGTGACATTGCATGTGGACATTGCATGCTGACATCGCAAGGCTTTACCAAGCATACTGCAGGCGATTCTTCTCACCCATACCCAGAAACAATTAACTGAAACAGTGTCAGGTGCACAGAGAGGCTACTAAGAAGACTAGAAGAACGGAAAACCCATCTTTATGGAAAGGATATTGCAGAAGGCTAACTTATTTGTCTAAGCAGATTGTAGTGTGGAGGAGGTTATGATTGCGATCTATAAATATATCAAGGGTGTAAACACAGTGAGCGGAAATAGCTATTTAAATTAATAGGCAATGTTGGCATAAGAAGAAATTCCAGAGAACTCATTGCAATTAAAAAAGACCTAACTGAAATGAAACTAAATAAATGTATTAAATCAGTTTTAGGATACAGTTGTTTGTCATATCAAGGGCCAGGACTTCAGGAAGTTCCTAGTCCTATGTTCCAGTGAAGCGTATTTAAGATATTTTTCAGTTACAGGAACAGAGTTATGGCTACAGGACAGCATTTATATACACCTTCCTCTGTGTTTCTAGGAGTATAAACACCTGTGATTTTTGAGGGACACTCCAAGTTCTGTCTTAATACCACTGGTGCAGACTCACAGGGAAGTCAGAGCAACGCAGCACATGGTATTGTCTCCAGAGATATGGCTTCTATGTGTACCTCCTGTACTGGGGAACCAGCAGGGGTCATCCACCACCCAGGGCCAAAATTTCAGTTTGTATTTTGGTTTTCTGTTTGGGACGGTAGTTGGGATGCTGCAGCAAAAAAGGGCACGGACTCTGCAGGGGGCGTGAAGCGAAGACCTTTAATGTTTCATTTTTGCAGCATATATAGTTTCTCTATTTTTATCATGCACCTCTACACAGTGCTCTCTACACAGATAGGTTGTGGGTGAATGTCCACGCGCCGTTGTGAGCAACACAATTGGTTACATATGAGTGTTCACGCACCTGGGCTAACCAGTCCTTACTACCTGCTTCGCTACACTGCTGTCTGCTTTGCTACCTCCTTATCTGTTTTTCACATCGCTATGCTACACACAGATATTACCATAAAAAGACATTGTTTTACTGGTTCCACAGCTTCCTTCTCACCAATGCACGAAAATCTGCTGAACTCCCACAGAGCAGCACGTCTCTAGCTTCCTCATTTTCAGCAAGGCCAAGTGCCGGGTCCTGCACTTCAGTCACAACCCCAGGCAGCGCTACAGGCTGGGGAAGAATGGCTAGAGAGCTGCCTGGCAGAGAAGGACCTGGGGGTGTTGGTCGACTGTCGGCTGAACATGAGCCAGCAGTGTGCCCAGGTGGCCAAAAACGCCAACAGCATCCTGGCCTGTATCAAGAACAGTGTGGTGAGTAGGACCCGAGAGGTGATCATCCCCCTGTACTCGGCACTGGTGAGACTCCACCTTGAGTACTGTGTCCAGTTTTGGGCCCCCTCTCCCAGGAAAGACACTGAGGTGCTGGAGGACCTCCAGTTTCCTTCCAAGATAGTTTTGGAAGGAAATATTGGAAATATTACAGTTCCTGTGTGTGTAATAAGTTAGAGGGAGAGGATTAATTTGGTAATGCCAAGATGTAAAAAAAATGTTTGGTTAAATGGAAGGTATTGTGGAAGGAGAAAACAAGTAGAAGAAAGAAAGTTTTGACAGAATAATTAACTGAGATTCTACTGATTGTGTTCAAGTTATTTTCCTCTTCATATATCCCCTTCATGAAGAAATAGTTAATCTGAAGGTGTTAGTATTGAAAAGAATATGGGGAAGCAATCATAACATGTGGACATGTGTGATTTTCCCATTTGAAAGGTTTTTTTGGTGTTGTTTCTCCACAGACGCCACTTTTGTAGTCTAATTTCTAGCTGAACTCTCTGGCTAAATTGTTAATGTAGTCCAAGCATGTCTTTGAGGACATCTGAATTATCAGCAATTTTAAAGGCAAGTTATCGGATTAGAAAGCTATCTGTGGGCAAATATGAAAAAGAAGAGCAGGAACTAGACCTCCTCTTATGGCAACTACAGGCTATTGATTCTGCTCAAAATATTTCAGGCACTATTCTACTAAACCTGCCATCTCTCAGAACTACTGCACCTTCCTCCACCTCAGCCATACGCCATGCATTCCCTTCTCATTTGCACGTGCAGAGGTGATTCTTTTCTGTGAGCTGATCTGCCCAAAACTAAATTACTGGTTTTGCAAAGTTTCAGCTGGAACTGGCTATTCACCTGTTTGCATGAGTGCCAGTGCAAGGCACACAGCAGAAATGAGCTCTCAGTTCTGCCTCAGCACCAGCGCAGATGAAACTATGTCCAGTTCTGGGCTTCCCAGTTCAAGAGGGACAGCGAACTGCCAAACAGGGTACAGCAGAGGGCTAAGAAGATGGTTAGGGACTAAAACATCTCTCTTACAAGGAAAGGCTGAGGGACTTGTGTCTTTTTAGTCTGGAGAAGATGGAGGGGGGATCTAATCAACACCTATAAATACTTAAAGGGTGGGTGTCAAGAGGATGGGGTCTGTCTTTTTTCAGTGGTGCCCAGGGACAGGACAAGAGGTAACAGGCACGAACTTGAACATACAAAGTTTCATCTAAACATGAGGAGAACTTCTTTGCTTTGAGGGTGGCAGAGCACTGGAACAGGCTGCCCAGAGAGGTGGTGGAGTCTCCCTCTCTGGAAACTTTCAAAACCTGCCTGGCCATGTTCCTGTGCAATGTGTTCTAGGAGGACCTGCTCTGGCAGGGGGTTTGGACTAGAGGACCTCCAGAGGTCCCTTTCAATCCCATATCATTCTGTGATTCTGTGAAACATTCATGGACCCCTGTCTGCAGTGGTTTAGTTATTTACTTTGGTAAATGGTCACGTTTGCAAAATTCCTTTCTTTTACTCAGGACAGTACAGACAAATCCTACTTTTAAAAACTGGTCTAATCACTAAGATAAGGAATGTTTGGAAAAAGGAGAAAGGAAAAATTCTTGATATCTTCTCTTTACAGCATTTCCTTTTCTAGCATAATCAAACATTTTTAAAAGCAAGTAGAATGCTATACATAGTTCCACTCTGCAGGCAAGAACCCTTAATGCCAAGCCACAGAGTCGTTCTCACAAGCTTACTCTTTATCACAGGGATTTCAGACAAAGTGCAATTGCTCCAACTGGGGACACTGGGAAAGTGGTGCCTCAAAGGGAATTGCAGGCTAACGGTTAGGATGCTCTTCAGTTGAGTACAAAACTCTAGCTCACATCCTTCGTGTGTGTATTACAGCAGGTGATTATATAAAACGCCTCATTTTTCTGAACAGTGCCAAATATAACAATGGTTTTGTGTAGGATCTACTACTTGTGAAATATCTATTATTTGGGAAATGACAGTTGTAGGGAAAGGGGCTAGGTGGGCCTAGCTGGGGAAAAACATTTGATGTGACTTTCAGCAAAACCAGAAGTGAGCTTTTTTTCTTAAAATGCTTTGGTATTACTCTGTGTTTCTGCTTTAGTGAAAAAAAGTGGTCTAATAGTGAAAAATGATCAGCTCGAAGGCAACAAAATTAGAAGATTAAAAAATCAATACTCCCTAAAAGATAGAACCATATCTCTATGTTGGGAATGACTGCAAGTATTTCCAAGGCATAGTCAGAAATAGAGGATTTGGGAATAAAGAATAATAGGAAACCTATTCCAATTTAAAAGAGATAATGAGAAATGTAGAATATTTTCCCATTATTGTCAACAGAAGTACTGAAGAAAGTGATATCAAAATGGATTTCCTGGAACAACACAGAGACGTATGAGGCTTTTGTATTCTTCATCCAGTGTCCTGTGATCATTAGATTGTGTAGATGTGTTGAGAAGATGGTCTAGATTGATTCCTGCCTTCTCAAGTATACAGAGGACGAGAAGGAGCAGGTAAGAAGCCAACTCACGCCAATGGGAATAATCCCACTGTCTGCAGTGGCCCTCAGATTGAACCTTTCTTTTAGATGAAAAAAAATGTATTTACTTGGTAGGTGTTTTTGAGAACTTAGGTCTATAATGTGTAACATAATGTTTGTAATTTTTTTGTGTTGTTACACTAATGAAATATTTCCAACATTGTGTGTAACCTACTCAAACAAAGACTCTTGTGTATTCTCCTGCCTGCCCTTCCCTCAGTATGTGAAATTGGTCCTAGATGTCCAAAATGACTGCCTGCAACTCTTCACGTAGCAGTCACAGGCACCAAGAATAACTGTGCACTGCTGCTCATGAGAGAATGGTCTTGGGTCTACTTGGTAGGACAGATGCAGGTGCAGTTACATTACTAGAACTTGGTACCATATAATACAGAATGATGAAGTAACTGGGGCTTATTCTGAACAAAATATAGTGAAAAAAAAAAATCAATTACTAGTTCTGCACCATTCATTGTGATTCAAATTGATTTTTTTGTTACTTCCTATAGAAAGATCAGAATGAAGAAAAACTTTATTGAATAAACGCAGATTCCAGGAAATAACTCAATAAACCATGTTTCAGCTTTATGCACATCTGCTGTAAACATCAATGTAGGGCCAAATCCTTTTGGCTTTATCTAAGTGAAGCCAATTTCAGTTATCTTCCTGGAGCTATTTATCCCAGATTTGCCTTAGAATATACAGAATATATAATAAATGCAAAATGCAACCTGATTGGAATGAGCCATTCCTACTGAGAGCTGGGAAACAGAAAAACAGTGAAAATTCAGTTAAAATTCAGTTCTTTGAGGGAAGAAGGAGAAACCTTACTTTTTTTTTATTATGTTCTTTGATTTAATTTATAGAGTTGTAATTAAGAATTACAGTCTTTTATTCTGAAAATGAGTCTTTCTTTCAATGATATAAAGTGGTGAATGGTTTAAAGTGTGTGCTAAGGGTTTGTTTCATTGCATTGTACATTTTAAAACCATATTGTGTGAGCCTGTTTCCTTCACATTTGTCCTCTTTCCCCTGCCTTTTTTGCATAATATATTGGTAAGTAATAAGAAGCAGTACCGCAGCTGCAATTTAATGGGAAACACAACTGTTTATTGAACCAGATACCCATTATTAATTTAACAACTGAATACAAACGCTTCTGGCAATAAGTGCAATAATTCTGTTTCCTTGATTACTTAAATTTTGCCATTGGCTTCAGTGGAAGCTTAATCCAACCCTCCGAGGGGAGAGGTGCTGCTTTTTAACACTGGTACAGAAAGAACAAGTACCAGCCTAATTCACTTATCCTGCATGCATTCCCTCTGTCATCTTTTATAGACGTACACATCTCTCATGTGGTTTTAGGAAGAGATTAAAACTATTCTCTTTTTCATACTTTTCCTAATATTTTATGACTCAATGTGAAATATGTGCAGTAAAGAGGCTACAGGTAATTTTTTGTAATGAGTTATTAGAGCTCATAGTTAGTGAAAAAAAATTCCATCTTTTTCTTGAAATTGTACTACTAACTTTTTTCAAGCAAGCATTGTATCATTCAAATTGGAGCACTGCGTAATACGGGGCCTGTGAAGTTGTGCACATTTTGAAACTAATCTGGAGAGAGAGGTGTTACACCAGAGATTAATTTGGCCCAATGAGACTCTAGAGGGCAGTCTTGGTATAGTAAAAGGAATATATATTTTTCTGTCATTAGAAACCTCAATCATGTAGCTTGAACACAAGATGTTATAAGATAGTTTGAAAAGTGCAACTATTTTTAAAGACGGTTTTAACAAAGTTGTTTAATTCTATATGAAATATGAATAACTTTTGACATAATAATTTCCAGTAATCTAATGTCATTTAAAATCCCGCATATTTTTTATATTGTTCAAGTAGGATAACCATAGGGTATAGTGAATGCATCAGAACCAGAAGTAAAAAATATGGTTTGTGCCTTGGCTTTAGCTGCTTTAAGCACTAGTCAATTCATAAAATATATTTCCATCAGCAGTTTAAAGATCTACCAAAAGTTCCCAAGAAGTCCTTTTCTTAAAGAGAGTAGAATAAAATCCAACATACAATGCAGATGCAAATTTAATGTCAGTTTTTAAAAGATGTGTTTTACTTTATAAGTAATTAATCTTTATACACAAGTTTTGACTATTGTTGGCAGAAATCAAAATTGCGTGCCTTGTAAATTTTTAATCGAGCAATTCTTAGATTAAAAAAATGCATTAGTCACTTTGACTATGTTTAATATTTTAGAAGAAGATGTTCTGCAAGAAAACAAATCATTGGTAATGAAAAACAATGTGCAGCTTGTAAGTACTTACTGTGTAAACTTTTGAAACATGTAACCTTTGTTTCTTTGCAGGCAAACAATATTGCAGGCTTGGTTTAAAATAGGAACTTACCTCCGGTGTAAGACTTTCATCTGTGTGTTTCAAAACATTTAGAAGGGAAAAGAGAATCGTTATTCCCATTTTATAGAGGGGCAGTGCTTTCTCTGTTGGCTACAGCAGTCATGCTGCAAACTAGTCGGTGTGACAAGGTTAGTCAAGTGACGGTGGCTTGGCTGGTCTGGGTCATGCTCACAAGGAGGATGAAAGATTGGAAGAGGTGCCAGACCTCAGACAACAAGCCAAGCTGTGATCCTGTAAACTCCTGCTCACCTCCATTCCTGAAGCAATTAGATGAACTTCCTAGATGCCCCCATCTTTGACCTTGAAAATTTTGACTAGTCTTTTTAAGAAAATTTAAGGAAAATTTAAGAAAATTTTAAGAGTCTTACTTCTGCAGATTCTCCAAGCAGGAGGGGCTTTTCTGCTCCAGCTTTGCTTGTTTATTCTCATGCATGAGCTGGACTGTGAAACTATCTGCTTTGCCCGTGTCACACAGGAGGCTGATCAGCTGGAGCCTTGGGGCCTCTCTACAGATGGGATTTAGTAGCCAAAAATATAGCTGCATCAATTTAAAGCACAGTCAGATAAAAAGAAGCCACATTTAAAAGAAAAATTATTACCTGGCTACAGCCAATTTTTTAATCTGGCAGGAGGAGCACTCACCCAGTACATGGAAGTTGGACTCAGTTTCCTCTCTGGCCCAGGAGGCTTTAAACTAACATTTTGTGCAAATTCGCTCTTTCTATTTCAGTGGGATGTCAGACTACAATCCAAAAAAAAAACCCCAAAGATGATTCATAGGGCTAATGGGAGAAATAGGGCGGAGCTTGAAGAAGGGCACTTTGTAGGGACCTCCAAGCCTACATGGGGAAGCTGAGATGCCCTACCTGTTAGATCAGGTAAGAAGTATTTGCTGAACAATTCTGCCTTTTCTATGGTGTTATTACCATTTTAACACTGTGAATCTATCCTTGGCTTGTGCTGACACAATGCATTGAAAAAATAGTAATAATGATTTGCTGTACTGGAAGTCTTATTCTTTTTCTGCTTGTGGATGTGGCTTTCTCATTTTATGGGTATTTTTGGTTTGATATTTGAATTCCAAAACTTGATAGGGAGTTCCTAGTGATTGGTGCTTATGCTGTTTTGCAGTATCTCCAAAACTAGGATTCTTTCTCTCACAAATTAAAAATATATTAAAAAAAAAAACAAACCAACCAACCAACTAACAACTATGCCACTGTTCTCTTACTAGAAAATGCCTTCAAATTCCTATTGATGAAAAGGGCCCTTACAGAGATTTTCTTCTGATCCAATTTCTTAATTCAAATTGTCATTGATTTTGTGTAATGCTCGATTAAGATTAATACAAAAGAGCGTAATGTTTACAATAAAAGCAAACTTGCAGAGTCCTGTCTCTTCTCAATTTCCTGCAAAGTTTGCTAAAGCATAAATTATAAGTGTAAGCAACTTTATATACACTTACGGTTTTGAAATACATATATCACATGGAGCAACTAATGCTTTTGTTGACTTTGTTTCTTTAAAGGGAGAAGCTTTTATTAGACTGAATTCATTTAAAATATAATTATTTTAAAAAAATTATTTTACAAATACTGTATGTAAGCCTTTTATGTGCAAGTCTCCTGCAGTGAGTAAATAAAAAGATCTGTAGGAATAATTATAATTTCCACTTAGACAATTAATTGAATTTTTAAAAATACAATCCAGGAAAACAATGTGTGTTCCATGAAAAACTACTTTTCTATTACAATTAATATAATTATTAGTAATGCTAATAACCCTAACTCTCACAGAAATTTAATTAGTTCAATACTAAAAGCAATGGTTATTCAATAGATATATAAGACAGAAGAGTACATGGAAAGCAGTTTCCTTTAAATAAATACTACATTCTCATTATGTAAGCTCACACTTTTAAAGAATGTTAAAATAGAGCAACTTCCTTCAAAGAATAAAAATTGTTACTTTACAAAGGCGATGCCTTTATCCAAACCAGAGCTCCTTGACTTATTCTCAGTTCACATAGCATTTCTGTGAACCACACTATGACTTCTTAACTGACATTCTCAGTAGTAGTACTACCACAATTTCACTGTTGTGCAATATTCAAGGGGAAAAAATGTAAAATTCAGAAGTTATTTTATTTTCTTCTGGGGGGAACTGTAAAATGACTGCATTTATCATTCTCCATTTTAACGTGGAGACACCACAGCAGAGCAGTGATTGTGGCTCACCTGGAGCTTGTTGGGACTTTGTTGCTTCTCATCGGACCTGGCTAGATATATCAGCTTTCTTTACTTGTCTTGGTGGTAGATCTATACCAGCAATTTAGACATCCATAAAAACCCCTATATATATATATGTAGTTTACCTTAGATATACATATAATAATAAATTTCATAAAATTATTTCACCCAGATGCACCCTCAGTTCTCGTCCTTGTAAGCATTTGGTAGGACACAACAATTTCTAAGGAAAACCTTCATGGAAGTCTACAGGTTTTTAGGTCCTACTGAAATGCCTAAATCCTTATCATCCATAGCTTGGGCCTCTCTAGGTGTTCTCCTACCACCTGTCAAAATATGCAGAAAGGGAAAGTGTATACTTCAATAGTCCCTTAAAGTGAAAAAACCAATGCATTTAGATACACTGGGTTAAAGATAAAAATGTGAAAGAGCTTAATCATAACCGAAGTAACAGTAGAATTCCTTGAAAGTTTTCAATATTGTAGTAGATAATATAATCTAAAAAGCTTCAGATTGCTTACAATAAAAACATGTTAAAGATATGATAAGGTTTGGCTACCTCATCCTGAAGCAGCATATGATAAATTTCGGGGGGTGGGGTGGGAGGGGGTTGTGCTGCATTCCACACCTTTTGAAGATGAGTTAGCTGTTTGCAGCAACAGCTAGACATAATTTCTCGTAAAAAGAGTAATATTGAACTAAATCAGTATAACAATAGTAGAAGAATTGATTACAGTCTGTTGATCTCAAATGGTAATGGTAAATAATAATATATAATGGATATATTTTCCATAACACAGGTTACCTCAATATTGACAGAACTGTAAATAATAAGGTGCCTACATGGCACAACTGGATTTCTTACAAATTTGGGTGCAAGTTATAAGTTTGGGTTCAGAGAAGTACAATATACATCACATCCCATACAATATGATTGGGAGGGTGCAGTGTCATTTTACGGGAAAGAAAAATGCAGTATATTCAGAAGCAGCACCTGAGAAGGAGGTTATACTCAGCTATGAATAACCAATTGAACTTGAAACCTCCTGTCCAATGCTGAGGCTGAGAGTATATTTTTGTAGTCCTTCAGCGACAGATATTATCCATATCATTTAGCCCATGTTCCAAACCAAGCAAAAATCAGTTAGCAGCATTAATGCATTGCTGAGACAAAGTCAATACATTTTGTCTTGCTCAAGGCTTTTTGTCTGCTCTTAATGTAAGTACTAACTAGAGCCATGTGGCCGCAAGATACATTGGAAAGTGGAGCTGAGCTTGCTCATCCTTGCCTGAAAAAAAAAAGAATGTAATGATACCCTACAGATAGCTAAACTGATCTTGGAGGAAGATATCTACTTTTTCAATATATGTAAAAAAGGATGAGATACTTGGTAAGTTTAAGGAGGTACAATATTGAGACCACCCTCCAGCTGACAGCATTGGCACCCTAATGCCCCATGGTCTCAAAAGGTATGTTGATAAACCTCATAACAGAAACTGCCTCAAACATCACTTCTGTAACATCAATGGTGCCCTTTGAGGCAATCAGCCCCTGCTTTAGCCCTTTCTCCAATATAAAACACAGTTCAGCAAAGTTTCCAGCAGTTGCAGGTGTTTCTGCAGCTTGCTGGGTTAGAAGCCAGCCCTTCCAGAGATGCTGTCTGTATCTCCAGGTACGGGCAAGTAGGACTTTGCAGAATTGAGGTGCTGAATGTTGTTTGTGTACACTGTCAGAGTACACTGAATAATTTTAACCAGAGGCACAACTGCGTCATCCTTTGCAAGAATTTCATTAGGCATAACCTTGAACTCCCAACTTTTTTTCTAGTCATTATACAAAAATCACATGAATATAGATATAAGCGCTGTTGACTGTCTCATCTGCCTGTACATATTTACTTCTCTGGGAAGGGGCATCCTGTTTCTTCTTTCAGGGAGGAAGAGAAAGATTTTAGAAACCTAGGTCCTGAGTGAGAAATCAAAACAGAATGCACAATGCACCTGTCTTCTACTGTACGCACACTTGGATACTAATATGGGCTAAAAAAAAATGGGTTCTTTTAGTCAAGGTCAATTATGCAGTTGGGTGTGCTGGAGCATTGTGCTGTGGCAATGAGTCCAGGATTTCCCCTCCTGAGTGGAATAACTAACAAATAGCTACAGGTGAAGATATTCCAGTATGAATTAAGAGAGATGTAAATCACTGTCAAATTAACAAGGTTGACAAAGTGGTTCAGAAGTTCAGCACTGCTCTCTGAAAGTGTGAAAACGTAGCACAGAGAATACAAATGAAACCTGCAGGACTCCTCTTAAGGGTCATTAATCTTCATACCATGCTAAAGCTCTACCCAAAGTGTGTTTACAAAAACTGCCAATAGACATTGGGTTTGATCTGTAGAGAACCTCAAAAATATTGAGATATGCTTTTCTTTAAGATACCAGGGCAAGGGCACCTGACAGCCATTTAAGGGGCATTTGAGCCTGGGCAGATACAATATGATAGGTCTGAAATGCAAGGGTTATCGCTGGAGCAAAGCTAAGAGACCTCTAGCTGGCTCTTCTCTGTACAAGAGGAGCCCTAGCTGGCAAAGGGCTAAGGAAAAATCTTTTCAAGTGTAAGGGAACTGTCTCAGATAATGATTAATTGGGAAGGAGTGGCAATTCTTCTATCATGAACATGCTAGAGGATTAGGTGTCATGCTCTTCCTCATCAGGATGGAAGATTATTCGCGGTTGAAAAGACTTGAGTGTTAGCAAGGTCAGCAATATTACTTTTGTTAATCTTGATGTGGTGCGATGTTTCTTATTTAATGCTTGTTATTTGTATATCTTTATGCTGTGTAAAAAAGAGCTGCTGCCTTAACTTCCAATTACGGTGTGTGACTGAGGTAATGTGAATGGGACAATGGGAGTGGGAGTATGGCAGCACTGATGAGTTCTTTCTTTCTGCCTTCTGCTGCTAAGCAGTTATCTTGTTTATTCTCTAAAATTACTAATTGCAATCACATAGAAGCCAAATGAAAACACCACCCAAGCACTTTGGCAATTTTCTTTTCCTGGCGCATTCAACAGATGCATAAATTAGAGGCCAAGGTATTTTAGGGTTCTGAACTCCATTGGTCCCCAACAGTGCCTCCAAGGGAAGGGGTATTTTTAGAGCTACCAGCAGATGATGCTTGGCAGTAGGTATTGTGGTTGGATGGATGCATCCATAGGCTAGTAGTCAACAGGCCAGTGTCTAGATGGAGATCAGTGACAAGTGGGGTGCTTCAGGGGTCAATATTGGGATCAATACTGTTTAAAATCTTCATCAGTGATGGAGGACGTAGGATTGAGTCCACCCTCAGCAAGTTTGTGGATGACACCAAGCTGAGTGGTACAGTTAACACACCTGAGGGACAGGATGCCATCCAGAGAGACCTAGACAGGTCAAGAAGTGTGTCCATATGAACCTCATGAGGTTCAACAAGGCCTGCACGTGGGTCGGGACAACCCTCAGTGTCAATACAGGCTGGGGGATGAAGGGATTGAGAACAGCCCTGAGAAGAAGGACTTGAGGGGACTGGTGGATGAAAAGCTGGACATGAGTCAGCAATGTGGCCCAGAAGGCTAACCACATCCTGGGCTGCATTAAAAGAAGTGTGACCAGCAGGTCAAGGGAGGGGATTCTTCCTCTCTACTCCACCCTGGTGAAACTCCATCTGGAGTACTGCATCCAGCTCTGGAGCCCTCAGCACAGGAAAGACAGGGATCTGTTGGACCCAGTCCAGAGGAGGGCCACATAAATGACCAGAGGGATGATGTAACTCCTGTGAGGACAGGCTGAGAAAGTTGGGGTTGTTCAGCCTGGAGAAGACAAGGCTCTGGGGAGACCTGATTGCGGCCTTCCAGTACCTGAAGGGGCCTACAGGAAAGATAGGGACAAACTTTTTAGCAGAGCCTGTTGTGGTAGGACAAGAGGTTTAAACTAAAAGAGGGAAGATTTAGACCAGATGTAAGGAAAAAATTTTTTACAATGAGGGTGGTGAAACACTGGCACAGGTTGCCCAGAGAGATGGTAGATGCCCCATCCCTGGAAACATTCAACGCTAGGTTCGACAGGGCTCTGAGCAACCTGATCTAGTTGAAGATGTCCCTGCTCGCTGCAGGGAGGTCAGACTAGGTGACCTTAAATATCCCTTCCAACCCAAACTATTCTATTCTAGGCATTTATCTGTGACACTGCTGTAAACTCTGTGCCCCACCTTAGTGTGGTGGTCCAAGCAGAAACAGTAAAGCCTATCATTTAGTTCATTTTACAAACAACAGAAACATCATGATAAACCTCACAGGCTTTTATTAAGGTGAAGTAACTCTTATGTTGTCACCAAAATGGGTAATATATTTCCTGCCAAAATGAACTGGAGAGCAGACAGCGGTGTAGCCTAGACAAAACAGTTGATCTGTGAAGAAATTCTCTTGATAAATTCTATGTTTCTAAGAGCAGCTGTAATTATAAGTAACAATTTACTTCTATTTCTTTGTGTTGTCTCAAAATAATGGAAATTTGTTGTCTCAAAATAATGGAAAACCACTGTCAACCTTGTCTTTTTATTCATAACAATTTTCAAGCATGTGTAAAGGAAAAAGGTGTGCTAAAAAGTGTAAGTATGACTTTAAATCATTTATATATAATATGGAGAAGTTCTGACCTAGGAATTTTATACATATATGTATGTGTAAATATATAAAAATAATTTTTTTAAAATCACCTTTGTTCATTGACAAATTAATCACTTTTAATGCGCATTCAAATGTGACTCTTGAATTGTACGAATACACACACCTGTAGGTTTTCCTTGTGATGGTGCCACAGAGAGGCCAAAGACTTCAAATATGCAACAATCAGCACTTCAAGCCTAATGACTGCAAGTGGGAGCACAACCTGTTTGATATTCCATTAAATCTAAGAAGGAGTAGCTGATATGTTAATGAGGCCAACTATTATAGACAGAAAAATCTTTCCTTTCCTCTTCGTTTTTAATTACTACTATGGGTTCATGATCAGGGAGAATACATGTGCTCCTTTCTGTTCTATCGTGGTACCATCAGCACAGTAATATCTTCTTTTAATTCTGAAGCAATTAGTTCACAAGGCAAAATAAAGATAAAATCTACAATTTCTAAAGTCTTGTTCAAAGCATTTCAACAGGCAACTAAGATCTATATAGCCAGTTGGTTTGCTTTTTTTAGTCTGCTGTATTAAAATATTTTATTCTAGGTTTTTACTGCTGCTGCTATTTTTAGCTTCACTTCTGTTACTATCACCTTTTCTCTATTTTTAAGTTATTATTTGTTGGGATTAGTGGTGTTTCTTTCTTTGTTTAATTGCTCTTTGTCATTGTTCTCCAAAACCCAGTTGAACCCAAGACTTGGACAATATTTCAATAATAACTGCTGGAATTCTACATTTAATTAAAATATATATGAGTTTATCTATTATAAATTATATATATACATGATTTCTTGCAATTCCACTCTAGGCAGAAAATCTGCAGGATGCTTTGCAACTGAAGACAGAGAGTTGACAATAATTTAATTGTTGTAGGGAAAAAAGATGTTACGGAACAGGCAAAGGGGATAAAACAGACAAAAGCATCCTGTGTGTATTTCATCCTCTGCCCTGGAGAAGTGCTGGCACATCATTCAACAGATGTTTGAGAGGGAATAGGGATCTACAGCTCTAGAAATCATTCTGCTGTGCAAACGACAAAAGAAGTCTCAGCTCTGCCCCACACTTTCTCCCCAGCACTGCCCTCCTCACAAGCTCCCCTTTTGGCTGCAGGGTGCCTCCCCCCTGCAGGCAGATCCATGCAGACACCACCAGTGCAGAGATGTCCTCTTCCTCGCAGTGGCTTCTCAGCTAAGGCCAGCACAGAGGAGTGCTTGGCTGCCAAAACATGCAGGAGGGCATCGCTCTACTGAAAGGAGGGTGCCAGCAATGGCTGGGAGAGGCTGTAAAAAATTGTCAGAGCAGGCTGTCTGAAGGGGGCTGTTCCCAGCTTCTAGACCCTGTGGTAACAAACGCTGAGACTTCATCTTCCAGGCAAAGGCAGGAAAGCACATACCAGGGCTCAGCTTCCTTCCGTTTTGGAAAAAGAATTATCCTGTGCAATAGCTGAGGCTGCCACTGGGGCCTCTGCCACATACCTTGATGAGATCCACCAGGCCAAGCTGGCCAAGCCATTGCTGTAGTTCCCATGCTGGAGTCCTGTGAAAAGAAGACTTTGAAGAAGGACCTCCACTGCTGGCTCTTGGTTCCTCAGTGACTCAATGTGCCCAGGACTAGCTGAAGAACTACTTCCCTCTGAGGCCAAACCTTGGAGGTGCTCTCTTGGGTGCTCATGAGTAAATCCCTGGGTATTGACCATGAATCTTCAATCCAAGGCACCTCATGTTCCTGACCAAGTCCTCAGGAAACTGCATGCTCCTTCTACCAGAGAGGTGGGCTGTGCTCACTCTGCACTTGAAGGCCAGCCTTCATGAGCTTACTGGCTGCCACATATGACTTCTCAGCATGATTTGTAAGAGCATAGAGACGTTTCACTATAAATGGATCCAGGTTGGGGAAGGCAATCCATTCAGGCCAAACCTGTAATTTCTCAGACCACAACTATTTTGATGATCTGTGTTGCTTCCGAGATCTCTAATTGGCTTATCAGGATCGTTTGCCATTTAGCTGCCTAGCCTCTCACCAAAATAAAGTGATGGACAGGCTGAACCATGACCATTTAATTAGCATCTCAATCTCCCAGGGCTCTGTTGTAATTAGCATCTCTTTTGCATCCACCACAGGATTTTCTAAGAGACCTTACCAAGCTGCCCTCCTTTCTCAGATCCTGGAAATCCATTTCTGTGAGTAGGTCTACTACAACAACTGAGCTAGGAAATTAAGAATTTCAAACAAAAAGTAAAGTCTTTAATGTAATGAAGCAGAACATTTTAGCATCAGAAGCAAAGGTACATAAAATTCCTAATAATATATAGAGTAAAGCAAAAATTATAGAACTAATCCTTTAGTTATTTTTTTTCCATTTCAATGTATATGTTTTGTCTTTATTTCCAGGGGAAGAGGTGGGAAGTAGGGAGAAAAGGGAAAACATCTCATTTTTTAACTTCAGAGAAGTGTTGCTGAGATACTTTTTGCCTTGAATGAGTTTTATTTTTTTTGACTGTGGAGTCATAAGATTTGGGGTCAATCAAGTTTCTGAAGGAAGAGAATTCCTCATTAAGAAGATTCATCTTTCTCTTTCTTGAGAAAGGCTTTTAAGACTTCTGTACTGTCGATGATAAAATATGGAGCAAAAGGGTGGGAGCATTTAATATACTGGAGCTGAAACTAAAACCTGGACAATGAAGCATGAAATGAAGTATGCTTGGTATCACAGAGAAACAGAATTAGCAAATAGGTAAGACCAAGAAAGTATATAAAAGAACAGTCTTTATTAATAAAAGGACACTAGGATGATTGTATCTTGAAGAGGACAAAATTAAAGATGGAATGCATTTATGAAGAAATAGGTTACAGTGTATGCAATCATCAGAACACTTAAGGATATACCTTAAAAATTTCTCTTCTCTGAAATATTTCAAAAGTGATACATACCTGGATTGCCGGAAGAACACTGAGTGTTCTGAGAGGTGTAGGAATTTAAAGTATTATAAAGCAATTAAAAATTACATTCATTATGTTGCGTTGTTTGATAGTATTATATACTTGCCTCTTTTGAAGGAAGGATGCTCTTCTGTTTCCAGTGACAAGGTTTCTTAAGGAGAAACCGTAACAACAAGAGAAACATAAAGAGTTTCTATAACCTTGTAATCACACATGTCATACACAATGTACTATTTTCCCTATTTATAGCTGAAATGCTCAGAAATAATATATAGTAGATACTTCAAATTATGTCTTCTGTGACAGAAGTTAATTCTAAAGTAAGTATTCCCTGAAAGAGAAACAGAGAAAACATTTTTACATGTCTATCATTTGTCCTTAGAGGACACAAAACAAATATGTTTTTTAAAGCTTGACACTGGTATTATTCTGTGTGGCCTCCGGCTATATGCTTTTTCCAGTTTGTAGAATTGAAGGGATAAGAAAACAGCTTTGCATTAAGAGGAACACATTGTACAGGTTAATCATAACCATGCAGAAATCAAAATGCTGCCAACAAAATAATGGCGTACTAGTGCCAAGGGAGTCACCAGGATGACTGTGAGGGAAGCTGTGGGAGAATAACAACTCCTTTGCATGTGGGGAAGTATTTCAGGCACGTGCTTCTAAATTAATTATTGATGTGACTGAAACAGAAGTTTTTACTACTGTCGACAATAGCAAATACTCGTAAAAATTTAATTGGTTAAAAGTTAATTTCAGTGTTCCTCAATCATGAAATGCATTAATTGAGAAGAGCCTTTTTTAAGATGTTTAAATTTTAAAAGGAAATAAAGCAGAAAAGCAGAATCAGGCAGGGGAATTTAACAAATGTAAAAATGTTGACAGAAGTGAGAGTCATTACTTAGTCAATATTGTATCAATTAACCAAATTAACCACAGTCCCTGATGAGAACTAAGTAGAATGGCTTAATTTTCTAGTTTGTCTGACTCATTCACATTATACATTATGTGCGTACATTAGTGTATACAAATCAGAAAAACTAAAAGGCAGTGCCACATAAAATGTGGAAGAATTAAACAAAATAGTGTTTGGAAGGATTTTAAATGCTCTAAATCCATTAAATAATAAATAAATCATACGTTGTACTGATGACAGTTGCTACTTTTGAAGGAGAGTGGCTAGTCTGCTCCCAGCTACAAGCTTTCCTTAAGCTGCCGTAAGGACATCGGGGAATCACTTGCCTACAGTCTAAACTAATAGCATCCCAAGCCATTGACAGCTTGAAAATCTTGGATTTTCAGTTTAACTAGTTAAAGTATAGCTATAAAAAATAACAAAAGTGAATATGAACAAATTCATTGTTAAAGTGTGTGACATCAGGCTGAGACTAAGATAACTGCAACAACAGTCTTTTTAGGTAATACTGACACTGACTTTTTAATACACCATCATAGTTGAGTAGCTTAGTATAGCCATATTTTAAAAACTGAAATGGAAAACTACAGATATTATTGGGGGGAAAAGCTTGCAAAAGATTTTCTCTTCACTTACCGGGTTTATATTTTTAGCCCCAAGCACGTAACATCTCTATTTCTCTGAGAAGCTGTTGAAAAGAATCTGTTCAGAGGGGAAAACGTAAAAGATAACAGCATGCAATTTTATCACTGGAGTAACAGGACAGCCTTTAGTTCCCTTTGAATATAGGGACTTGTGGGTAGCCCAGGAAAAGCTCATATACTTCCCATCCCTGCCAAGTGTCTGAACACAGCAATAAACTCACAGAAATACCTGAGAAGGCCATTGTCCCTCCAAATTTCTCATATGAGAAAGCGCGTGGTGAAGCTTCCTTTTGCCACTGGTATGGAAACCACAGAGGAGCATAAGAGAAATTGTTCACAACACTATCAGATTCACTGTAACTTCTGTATTTTCTCTTTCTGGACAGCAATGAGAGTGAAACACTTCATGAGCGATATTGCTGGCACACAGGCTCAGTTGATGTAATTGTGCCATTACTATTTATTACATATGGTAGCATCCAACAGGAAAATATGTAAAATTGATGTTATTTATTTATTTCAAAATTAATGGTCATAGATAGCAATCTATCATTTTGTCACTGAATTTTCTGTGTTAAAAAGAAAATTTAAAATGTTATTCATTGAGAATAGAGCCAGCTTTTAGCTCTGAGCTATAATTATTCATGAAAAAAAGCTGTTTGGATTGAACTGTACATGAAACTGTCCTAAGATCATTTAAGCTATGAGGTTTACATAGAAAAAAGACACCTCCCTCTAATGCTGTATTGGTTTGTGACAACAGTGGTCATCTAACAGGTGCCACAAAGTTCCTTCCCATTGTAGCTTATTCAAACTGATTGCTGCAATGTACTACAGTAAATCTGCCCCAAGTACACCTGAGTCACAGACGGGTACAAGTCTCATTCACTTTCATCCTACAGTTTGGAGACTTGCACATATATTCATTTGTAAAAGAGCTAGAAAATTCAAACGATGCATCAAACTACAATCAATGGACGATCCTTTGTTTGTATAATTCTACCAATACTGCTAACACAATACTGACAGCTAGATCTAATCTATAATATTATCCATTGAAAATAAATGGCATACGGTGTGAAGTTTGGATTTCTTAGGAGCAAATTTTTCTACTGTTCTTATGAAAAGGCTACTATATATATAGCCAGTAGCAAAAGCATTAGGCAGTATGTGTTCCTGTTTAACTGAGGCTGGATTACTTATTAAAAGAAAAGTCTTCTGAAGGAGCTTATTTGTACAGAAGCTCAAGATTTGGTCTGAAAAGGCTGCTTCATGGGTTAATGTATTCACCTATAAATAAAAGCAGTGACAGCTCTCCTGTCACTACATGCTGATGGACGGTTCCTTTTTCTGCCATTACAGCCTTGTGAATGTGGGAAAATTAATTTAAGTGGTAGTTAATTTCTAATGAATTCCATTCAAGCGGTTAATATGGTCCCTTGATGTTATGGTAACCTTCATGGATCATTGCATTATGTAAATAAATTCTACTTTATGCTGGTTTATTTTAAAAAAGGGAAGATTGGTGAGTCCAGACAAACCTTCACATACATAAACATGCATAAAAATTCTTAAGAAATCACTAAAAATAGACTGTTTAAGAGGAGTACACTTGATATCCTACAAATCATAGCATTCATCTTTATAAGACACCTAATTTTTATAAGATTTTGGCAGGATCATCTATTATTTGGAGCTGAGAATAAGACAACTTTTGGAAAGAAAACCCTCTTCATTCAAAATTGTATTAGAAATGCAGCTTGCAGCTTGCAGTCCCTGAGGAACTCTCCAAGCCCTAAGATCAGCTGTTTTGCACAGGCATGAATCACTGGACAGGCTTCACATATCCCAGCTTCTCCGTTATCCCCTCTTCTGGGGAGACCTGTGACAGGATCTGCTCTGCAGAGAACTTTTGCACGGCACCTTACTGCTTGAAGTCACTCAGCTTCTTCCCACTGACTTCAGTGGGGTTTAGATCAGGCCTGTGTTATGTCACTTTATTAAAAAAAAAAAAAGTGTGCAATATTTATTTTCAAATATTAATGTTTTTAAGTATCCAAATTCATGTACATTAAGCTTTTGAAAGGTAATGAAGGTTTCCTTTTACTGTGTCATACCTACTACTTGAAGGATAGAAAAACCCTTGTGTAAGCACAGAGGCTTCTGTGGTGTGTGTGTTGGGTGGCTAAGAAACGCCTGGAGTTTTGGAGACCTGGTAGTATGCATTTGAATTAAACACAATGGCTAGCATTTTAAATGCACATTGCTTTCCCTTCTGAAAACATGATCCTTTCTTTATATGTTTCTAATTTGTGGAGGGAGGGAGGACAGCAAAATAGCCTCTGCTCTTATTTCCCGTTTCAAAAAAAAACCCAAACACAACCCAAAACATAAGCTGTTGTTCAGTCTTTTGGCAGCCTTATGTAATCAAACCACTTGATGACAAACAACAATTAGTGTGTATCTAGGCATAAATACATTGCAGCAGCTGGTCCAGATAACTTATGACCAGGAGACTTTAAAGAGCTGGCTCAGGATATTTTTGGCCTATTGATTTAATTATTTTTTTTAAATGCTGAAATACCGACAGTTCCACATTGTAAAGGGGTTTTGATATGGGACAAAATTAGTAACATGAAAATAAACAGAAAACAGGATTAAATGAAACACAACGCAGCACGTGCACATCATGTCAAAAAAAGTATCTTTATTTGACTTTTTCTAAAAGAGGAAAATACAGTAGATCTAATCTATCAGGACTTCAGGAAAACATGTGGCAGTTCATTCATGCAGTTAATTGAAACACAGAAAAGGAGGATTACCTGAGGATTTTAAGGTTGGTAAGGAAGTGTCTAAAAGTAAGGTGTGCCAAAACCCCAAACATTTATTGAGAAGATGCTTGCATGTCCCTTCTGACACCCCACAAAAAATGGGATGTTCAATCAAATGTGCAGGCCTGGTAGCATCAGGAAACCAATATGGGGGGAAATGGAAATATTGTATAGGAAGAATAAAGTCACCCATGAACTGAAGGAAAGCAGGCTGCTGGCTACTTTTAGGACAAAAACCTGTGCATACTGGTATCTCAAGTAAAGATGCTGAGGCACCAGTGTAAGCTGGCCCATAACTTGTTCAAAGGCAATCCTAAAATATCTAGGGTGAAGTGTGTTTCCAAGAAACACAGAGGCAGATATTCATCTATCATATTGGCAAATCCAGACATATTTGGAAGGAGAGAACTATATAAAATATTTCAGGAAAGATTAACTCAAAAGGTGTTGTCAATAATGTCTAAGAATGTATGAGCAAAAATACTTGTAGGCAGAGGCAATATCTTTTATTAGACAGTTGAAGCAGTTGGAAAAAGAGCTGGTAAGCTTTGGGCATACGTGAGAATGACTTGTATACCCAAAAGCTTTCTTATTTTTTTCTAACTATATCAGTGATCTAATAAAATATATTACCTCTCCTTACAAACCTTATCTCACAAATTCAAAAGTTACACAAAAGGCCTATTAGGATGATGAGAGGAGCAGAAAGTCTGCTTCGTGAGAAAAGACAAAAATGTCTTGTTTAGCTTAGGAAAACAAAGACTGAGAAAGGACAAGATAGTTGCCTAGAAATAAATATCAAGCAGGTAAATTCCCCAGGAACAGCAGTGCTACTTAACACAAAAGATAACGTTGGCATAAGTATAAACATGTCTGAATAAATGTAGAGCTGGAGTTAAAAGAAGATTAGGAAGATGTGGGAAGTTCTAGACTATCTTTCAAAGGGTGTGAGCAAAAGATGTTTAGTTTTCTATGCAGAACTTAATGAATTTATTTAAATAATTATATTAAGTAGTTGCCAGAATAGCAGGGAATTAGAGCTTATGTATACATATTGCATTTATGACTTCTTTCAGTGATCGCCATTCTCCTGACGAGCTGGCCTGTAGCTGATTGTGACCATAGTACTCATAGGCAGCATCTTTTTAAGTACCTGGAGACACTAGAACTATGTAACACTTAAGGAGACTCCAAATGCTGAAAGTTTCAAAGGCCTTAACACCAACAACCTGAACTTTGCCCCCTAAACCACAGCTCTCTGACCTGCTGCTCATGCCATACACATTGTCTGATTCCCACACAGCACCTGACTATGCTGCCTCTCACTGTGAGCCTTAATGTGGGATGCTTTCAGTTTTGCTCTTCACTTTTTCAAGCAGCATCAAGGGATGCACCCGAAACTGGCCAGGAAGGATCTTCCATCTCCTTGTCTTTCCTCACCTTTTTTCCCCTCTGACCCCTCTTTGAAAATCACACATTATAAATCTTAAGTTCCGTAAAAAAATAGTGTTTCCTTACTATGTGTCCAGGACGACAAGACAGGTGATTTGCAGGCTTCCATGTTTGGGCTTCAACTGGATGATGCTGAGTATGTACAGTGCGTGCAGAGGCCACAGTATGAAGTAATGGGAGACATCAAGACCAGCTGGAGCAGTACCAGAGACCCCGGATGGGCTGGAGGAACCAGCTATACTGTATATGAGAATAAGCCAGATGAGTCTAGAAGCTGAAGTGCTTCTGGGTTTTGTCTGAGGAAAGATGGTACCCTGGAAGTAGTCCATCACGCATGCAGGGCAGATGTGAACAACATGTAAGAGCAAACCCAGACTGATTCAAACTGACTCTTGAGGTGCCTTATGCTTCAAAATTCTAGAAAGAATACTAATATATGTGTATGAACAGATGTCAAGGCATAACCACGAATGGGAACCATCATAAAATTTGAATGTCTTTCACTGTGGTTTCAGGAGTATTAGGACAAGTGATAGATACCCTGTGTTTTTATTAGAGATTTGGGAGTGATATAGATCAAACACTGATAAATTCAGGGTAATAAATATCAGCAAATTATAATGAAGTCATAAGGAAAATTTTATGCTGCACAACAAAATGAACCTACTTGAACCAGCTTTCACAGAATCATAAAATGGCTTAGATTAGAAGCGACCTCAAAGATCACTGAGTTCCAACCCACCTGCCATGGGCAGGGACAGAGCCCGAGGCTACCGTTTCATATTCACTGTATTGTCATTCACTTAAATACATCAAATAAGTTGCCTTTTAGTGACTAAGCAATTGGTGACCAGGCCAAACAGATAACTTTCTTAAAACCAACTTGTTATTTAATAGCAGGATGAGTACTCAAAGCAAAATCAAAGTACTTGGCACAAAGTCTGCATAACCATTCTTATCTAAAGCCTGAGCTTCCTGTGAAAGTGACCTATTTCAGATACCTCAGCCACAGCTTTTATAAAGAGCAGGTTCCTCAGTTATTTCCTTGGTAGTGATGAGTCCCTTTTTAAATGGTATGGACTCTGAGACTGCTTGTTCCCAGCCTTTTCCTCAATTAGGCACTGTCTGTTACCAATCTTCAGTCACGTACAACAGAGAAGCCTTATGTTATTCCCCGCCTGTTCCTTTGCTTACTTTCGACCACTAAATGCAATCAATGTATTTTTAGACCAAACAATTTCACAACGTTCACTCTTCATTTTTTTTTCCTTTTTGCACAACACTGCACATAAAATCAGGTGGCTTCATGACAAATACTGCTCTCTTTCAAAACTGTATTCAGATTTACAGACAACGGATTTCAAAGTCTGATGCACAAGCTTCTAGGTGAAATAGTGAATTTTCCATTTCTGGAGGCAGGTGGATAATTCCAGCAAGTGACAGCTTCATCTTGGGTGCCAATATTCTCCCTGTACCCACTTTCATCATTTTTAGATCAGGTTCAATGTCTTCACTGTGATGAAGCTCTTATAAAGTCTGCTGCCTCTACTACGAGTGGGATACGGAGCAATAACGGAACTGCTGCAGTTTATCTCCCAGAGGTATAGAAGTAAAACACCACCACTTACCTAAATAAACTGGGCTGTAAAGTGTGACAGTTCAATAACAGCTTCGTGGGCAGTGCAGGTACTTCTGCAGGAAGACAAATTCCATCCTGCAAAGCAGAGGAGACAGGACAGGTGAGGGTATGAGCCCACATAGCTGTGGTGGGTTAAACTGTCCCAGCTAGTTGGAAAGAACCTGGCCCCTTCTAGCCTCTAGCATGTTCACACAATTTAAGCTACTGGTATAGATTTCAAGCTCCAAGTCAATAATCTGCTGAGCTGTAATGGAATGAATGCAAGTATTTAGATGTATAACCGGCCTTATTAAACTGAATGGGACTACTGTATCCTTAATTTGCATCTTACAAATAATTTGATATAGGCCATGCATATCAAGGTGTGCCCACCCGGCCTGGTTCAGAACTTTACAATATGGTGTCGCTGCAGATACACACAAACTAGTTTTGGTAATGAAACCTCTCTAATATCAGCTGCGTGGAGCTCACTGAAACCACAAAAAGACCTTGGTGTAACCTAGGCACAAAACCAGCAGGAAACCAGAAGCTGAAAATGTAACTGGAGCTTATTTCAGTTCTTAGTGTAAGGATTCTTCTTCCTATGTTATTGGAGCCTATTTCCTCCCCTAAACCATTCTATTCTAGCTGGGCTCTCCTTATCACTCCCTTCCCTTTAATCTTCTGCCCACACATTTGTGGAGGGGAGAGAAATAAAAAAGAAAACACATACCACTATGGAACTAATATAGATTGGTATTTGGTAATCCAGGACTAAATTTCTGGCCTGGGTAGCTTGAGCAGCAGTTGTGTACCCCATCCTTTGAAAACAGCTGTTTAATTAGCACAACATTCAGTAAGTCTGTGATGAAGGATGTGACCCCTCAGCTACCAACCGATAGACTACTGGCTGACTTTATTTCAGTTCCTTAGACTGTAGTTTTGGTAAACAAACCTAAATAAACATGTTTCACCACCAGCTCTAGTCACCTTTCTCATGTCATCCAAATTACAGAAAGCTATAGAATCTGATTTTTTTAGAACACCTCTGTAATGGTTTGTGGACATCAACTAAAAAAAAGGTACTTAGAAGTGTGAGATTCAGTGCTTCCTGCCTAACAGATGGAGAAATTGAGACAAAGGCAAAATTACTTTTTCAAGATTATACAGCTAAATCAATGGCAGAGTACAATTACAATTCAGAGACTCCTAGTTTCTAATCCTATAATCCTCTTTCCAAAATCTATTAGCATGACCAAATATGGTGTTTCAGTGATGGCCGTGAACACTCCATTCTTTGGAATGCTCCACACCAGGTATCACAAACTGACTGTTCAGATGATGGCACATGAATAATTTACAACTGTGTTAAACATCTGAATTTAAATTACTTCACATCTCAAGTTTGTGACTAGCAGCACTAAATTAAATGGCTTTAATTGTTGAACAATTGTTCCTAATTATAAGTTGTTGAAATAGGCTGCTGAGTCAGCACTGTATAAAAACCTCAGCCTCAGGCTGAAGGGGCAGATGAAAACATAGTAATTTGTGCCCACCTCTGCCATACAGAAATCCCGTCCCTAAATTTCTCTCTGGTGCTGAGTACAGACCGTATTTAACAGATACCACCCTGGCATGAGTAAATCTACTGCGTTCAGAAAGTCTGGCCAGAGATCGACTGCTGCTTCTAGCCCTAGCAACTTGTACTTGTAGGTCTCTCTCTTCACCATCTGAGGTTGCTCTTGGCAAGCGAGCTTTGGTTTCAACACCTCCCCAGCGACCCACCAGCATGATTTGTCTCATACCAGAGAGCTGTCCTTTTGTCCTTCTGTCCCCGGACAGAACCAAGGGACCGGATGAACTGTTTGGAAGGCAGTAAGACCAGCTGCCAATTACCTTTCCTAAAAGAAAGCCCTGAAGACCCTTCATCAGATGGCCAACTCATTCAATCCACAGCTCAGTCCTTACAGAGTCCTCGTCATCCTCCAGGAAAGTGGGTGGGTCTGGAAATCACTGGGTTTTCTGGACAGACATACACTGTTTACCTAAAAGGTGTACTAATAGCTACACTCACAGGGGATTCACAGTATACAGGCCTTTCCTTCTGGTGGCACAAAACACATAGCACACACCTACAAATGTGTAACATTACCTAATATGAGAATCAAAGCTTTTAAAATCTACAGTTGCTTAGACTCCTTAACTGGCAAAGTGTGTTAAATGGGTAAAACCTTTCCAAGAATTTTCTCTGGTTACATTTTATTTACATGCACAAGCTAATGCCTCTGAGGCATTACTGTTCCCAGTCATTCTGCCCACACCTCTATCAGAGAGATGTTTCAAGGGACACCGGAAAAGTTGTATTAAGAAAAAGCCAGTAATTCTAAAGTATTATTGATTTATGTGAGTGAGCCTTAAGCTTGGCAGAAGCTTAAGGCAAATTAGCTAGAATATGAAATTACTATTTTCATCTTCTTTGCTGCATACACTACACAAAATGGTTTACAAACTCCACTCAAAATGCAATGATTCCCAGTGAACTGCAGAATAATAGGTATACCAGAAAAATCAGAGAGGACTTCTCCAAAGGAAGAGGAGGCTAGGAACAACTGCACTGTAAATGGTCAATATTACACTATCACTAAAACTTGAAGAAACTGTTGATTACTTTACACTAATTAAAATACCACCATCTCTCCTCAAAAACCACAGAAATAAGCAGCATGGGTTATTTACATTGGCATTACTGAAGAATGGGATTATGTCTGCTGCAACTCAGTTAAAAGAAATTTTACCTCACCCATGAGCCAAGCCAAAAGCCAGAGCACCATCTTTCAATGTAGCATTTAATATTATTTGCCACTTAGAAGTCCACCTGAGTTTGGAACTATTGGTTATGTTATCATAGCTTTCAACACCTATGTTTTGTTTTGTTTTTTTTAAAAAAAGTGTATTGTAATAATTCACAATTCAAAGTGGTTTGTTTCATTTTGCTTTAATTAAACTCAAATGGATCTCAGAGTCCAACGATCCAGCTTTGCCCTTCCCAACTTAACAGTAAGGTGATTTTAAGTAAGGCTTCATGGTTAAGGTAACAAGACGCCTCAAACGTTGTGGCTTCCTTCCCACTTCAGTTCTAACCATTCATTGTTTGCAGTTACGGCAAGGGCCGCCAAAAAATTTAACTCGCTCCACCTCAGCGTTCAGACGAAAGTTTGTCACCGGTTTGTGTCCTCAGCAGTCAGCTCTCAGCAGTCACGGAACAGCCAGCGAAGAGGGAAGGCGCAGTCCCAGAAAGCCGGACGCCGAGGTCCGACCGGCGAACACCGCCTTCGCCCTCTCCCCGCCGGGAGCGGCCACGGGCCGCCGGGCTACAGCTTCCTCTGCTTGTGCCGGGGGTTGGTCTTGCAGCAGACGTAGAGCCGGCCCCGCCGCCGTATAATGTAGCAGTCCTTGCAGCGCCTCCTCAGTACTGTTTTCGTCTTTAGCCCCGCGGGAAACAGCGGCAGTCCGGCCAGGGGCGGGAGGGCCAGCAGGCCGCATGGGGCGGCCGCCCCACAGCGCGGCGGCGGCAGTAGGATCCGGCTCACCGCGGCGGGCAGTGCCGCCGCCCGCCACCATGGGGCCAGGGAAGAGAAGGGCAAGTGGCCTAGCGGGCGCAGCGGCCCGGCAGCGGCTCTAGCCAGGAGAGAGAGCATGCTCTACGCCCTACGGGGACAGCGCACCACTGAGGACACCCGCCCCGCTCCTTTCTTTTCCCACCGCCGCCTCCGCGCCACCCACCGCCCCCAAGCCCTAAGGAGAGGCTCCGGGCACCGACTGACGCCGGCTCCGCCGCCGCTTCCCTCTTCAGCCCGCGGGTACCCGCTCGCCCCCTCAGCCACGCGCATGCGCGCACCCGGCGGAAGCGCATGCGGGAGGCCGCGAGGGGCGGGACAAGGGCTGCGCCTGCGCGCGCCCGCCCGCGGCAGGAGTCAGGTGGCCGGCGCAAGATGGCGGTGCCCGGTGCGACCTTCCACTGGCTGCTGTCGCTGAACCGCTGGCTGTCCTCCCGCCCGCTGAGGGCTGCCGCCGCCCGGGCCTACGGCGTGCGGGCCTCTGGTACGGGCGAGCTGGTGACGCACACGGGGCAGGTGAGCGGGTAGAGCCGTGGCGGGAGGAGGATGAGGATGAGGATGGTGACGGCGGCCCGGGGTCGGTGCTGCCGCTCCGCTGACCGGGGAGGGCGGCCGTGTCTGGCCCGCGTCTGCGGGAAAAACGTCTGCCGGGACTGCGAGCGGTAGCCCGGTGCGGTGCCCGCTGTGGGTATGAACGCTCCTGGGTGACGCATAGGGAAAAGGTAGGCGCGGTTCCATGAAAACGGCTATTAATTAGGGCCGGGGTCGTTAGCTGTTACCGGATGGAGCCTGTATGTCAGCGCCTTGTGACTCCGCGGTCTCTGCGTTCCTTACCGTCAGAGTCGGGCCTGCCAGCCGGGAGGCGGGTGTGGAGGTGGGAGGGGTGCGGAGCTGGTGGGAAGGCTCTCCCAGCGGTCACTTCACTCTAACGTAAATAAATACAAAACTTGAATTTCCTAGTTTGGTTCACTTTCCAGATGGCAGTGTGGGATCAAGGAACAGCGTTATAAATAATAAATCTTATGGTCACCTTTGTGGTCAGAGCTAAGACTGCAGTTTATTGGCTTTAAACCTCCCTCTACCCCTTTTCTTTTCTGCTTTCCAACCTAAAAGTTATTTTCCTGTTTGAGAGAAATGGAAGCTACGTTTTCTGTGCTGTACACACTGGTAAGAGGATGGCAGTACTTGAAACTGCGGAAACAGCTTACTTAGTTTTGACAGTGCTGGAAGCCCATCTGTTCTTTGCTTATGATTGTTACTTTTTAAATAAGATCAACTTTATTTTATACTTTAGGTATATGAAGAAAAGGATTATCGAAGAGTTAGATTTGTTGGACGACAAAAGGAGGTAATTCATTCTACTTTCACTTGTGGGAGAGGGGGTGGCTTGTGGCCACTTGATACTGATGTCTTCAGCCTGATTGTTATTATGAAAATAGCAAACAAACAAAAAGACAAAACAAACCAACCAAACCCACAACCAAACAGTTTTGGATTTCAGTATTTTTTCACTATGATGAAAATTCTTCAAGACAGCTTATAGTGGTTTCTGTGTATCTCCCCACTTTCGGCAAGTTTGGAAAATTCAAGACTTGCCTATACCTATTTAAGTGGTTTCATTTAGGCCGTGGAAGTTGCAGGCATTTGAGCATCTTAAACTTGGACCAGTTTTTGTTTTAAGCATGTATTTTAAGAAGAATTTAAGCATATTTCTAGTGTCATTTATGTTCAGAAAAATCACATAATTAAATGCTCTGCTGAATTGTGCACCTACATACCTGTTTAAATGTGCATTTTGAAGCTTAATTTGCTTCTGCATAGTTAAAATCTTGATCTTTACTCAAACTGAGCTGTTAATGGGACACTTCATTTCTAGAGCCCAGGAAGCATTTACTGAAACAGTGATGTAACAAATAAAACTAAAATTTTGCGTATTCTGAAATAACAAAGCCTCAAAGGCAAAGTCTAATAACACCAGTATCAGCCAGATGTGCTACTGTGAAGTTATCTTGTGGGTCTGTTGCTGCTGCTTATCAATAGAGTGAGTGTGTTGAATTGCAAGTCCCTTAGCACCGAGTTCACTCTGATCAAGCAGCAGCTCCCTGAGGGCCTTTGGGAGAGAAGCAGAGATTGTTTCAGCTATATTGTTTTCCTCAAAGCCCAAGCATCTGATTAGTGCCTTACTGTTAATGCTATAAATATGCATTTATAGTAGAGGGATTAAATATAAGGTGTACATTTTAAATGTAATTGTATATAATTATTCCCTTCCTACATTAGCCTGAGCTAATTATGCTGATTTCGGAGATTTTGTATTGAGTTTACCTCATTGTATCATGGATACAATTTAACTTGTGCTGTGTGGCAAAAATAGGGATTCTACATGGGAAATAGTTAAATGAAAATGTCACTTAAAATGCTGAAGTAGTTTACTTCTGGGAGGATAGTAGCAAAGTAGGTCTCTCCCAAATGCAATGCCTGTTTCCGTGCTACTTCTTGTAACTGTAGGAAACGTTCCTTGAGCCTAATTCATAGGGTGCAGGGTGCTCTGATGTGCTCTTGCCAGCAGCCAATTTTGGACTGGCTTTCTGTGTGGTGAGGAACATCCAGGGGTTTCAGTTCGGCCCAGTTCCTCCTTCTCCAGCAAAAGCTGAGCTTTAAATCTGCCAAGCAAGGTTTAATGCTAGGTTTTAATTGTGAAGTTGAAACAAAATTTACATGTCAAATACTGAAACAATCCTCATCTGTGCTTATTAATGGGATCTCTCTGTAGGGGCTTTGCTGTTATCCTAGGAGATCCCCCAGTGCGTTTCAGCTGCTGGTATTAAGGTTTCACAGCCATGTCTGTAGTCCAAGTGTTGTCTTGTTCTGAAGCTAAAGCAAGCCTGCAACATTGGTGACTGTATTTTCTCAAATCGTTCTTGTCTTCACCTTTGATGTGCTCTTGGTGGTTGAGCCTGGCTTGTCATCAGCCCAGTCCAGCCTCAGCAGCTTTTTTGTCTGGGGACACAGCCTCGGGATGCAGGTTCTCTTGGTGAGGACATATGGGCCTGCATTTGAGTGCTTCATGTGGCCTCTCCGTGCAGTGGCTGGGCACAGGCCCAGAGTACCTGGGCATAGTCCCTTCAGTTCTGCCAGCCTAAGTGTTAATGAAATCCCAGCTAAAATCATTGATCTCTCCATTGGATGTGCAGAACTGGCTGATTGGTGCTCTCTGGCAAGGGTATAAAGCAAGTAGCTGTGAGAAAACCGAGCATGGCAGCTATTAAACTGCATCTGCTGCAGTCAGACTAGGGTCATTCTGCCCTTGTATAACCCCTGAGGTACCACAGGACCTTTTTTGACACCACCATTCCCACGTTGGCTTTACCCTTTCTGTTGGGCTGGTGCAGCAGCTGAAGCTGTGAGGGAAACTGGTCTCAGAGCTGGTTTGGTTTAAATGTAACCTCCTGCCTTTCTTCTGGGTCTTTGGACCTGAGTCTATTCCAAGTTTGGTTTTCTCTTGGCCTCACAGACCATGTACTGGCACAGGCGAGTAGGTGGAAAGAAATGGCAGTGGGATTGTCAAACTGGCACTACGGCCAGGAGCAAAAAAAAAAGTTGCTCATTGAATTATGCATTGGGCAAAGAGCATTTGGGTGTGTGTATTTGTCATGGTTCAACCCCAGCCAGCAACCAGGACCATGCAGCCGCTCGCTCACTGCCCTCATGGCAGGGTGGGGGAGAAAAGAAGAAGGGATACATGTGAGAAAACTTGTGAGTTGAGATAAAGACAGTTTAGCAAGTAAAGCAAAAACCACCTATGCAAGCAAAGCAAAACAAGGAATTCATTCGCTGCTTCCCATCTCCAGCAGGGCTCCATCACATGTAACAGTTACTTGGAAAGACAAACACTGTAACTCTGAATGTCCTCTGTTTCTTTCTTATTCCCCCAGCTTTACATACTGAACTTGATGCCATATGGTGTGGGATATCCCTTTGGTCAGTTGGGGTCAGCTGTCCCAGCTGAGTCTCCTCCTAACTTTTTGTGCATCCCCAGCCTACTTGTTTGTGTGGTGGTGTGAGGAGCAGAAAATGCCCTGACTGTTTGGCAACAATCAAAAATGCCTGTGTTTTGCCAACACTATTTTCATCCCAAATCCAAAACATAGCACTATACCAGCTGCTAGTAAGAAAGTCAACTCTGTCCTAGCCAAAGCCGTTGTTCGTTCTTGCCTGTATAACATCACCTCTGAAAAAGTTGTCCCCTACTGGAGCATGTTTAAACTGAGAAGTAGGGGTGGTTGTCTACTCAGTACTGGCTGGGAGCAGGTTGGAAGCAGCTGGCGTGGATGAGGGAGGAAAGCACTGCGGATCCTGCTGAGGTGCTAGTTGCTGCGTCACAGGCTTGTCCAGAAGTGGGTATGTTTGCCAGGCCACGTAGACATGCTCCAGGAAAAAGCCCTACTTGTCAGTGATAGACATATTCAGGAAGTGTATAGAAGATGGATTTACAGAGTGGCATAGTGATGTTTAGAGGTTTTCCTTTTTTCTAATGCCTTTCTAACTGTTGTTATGCACCACGTTTGTGTTATCCCAAGGTTCCTGTGCAGTGATAGAATAAAGTCCGTGGTGAGAAGCTCTAAATTACCAGCAGTTATTTTATCTCTCTTCCGACCTTACTTATCCCACCATTATTTCTGAGTTTATCAGCAGTGAGTCTTTTACAATAGTCGCTAAAGCACAATACAGAGGCAGTGTCAGTTAAATATCTTCTGTTCTTGGCTGCTTGTTCCTCCTGACTGCTCTGCTGAATCTGCTTAGGTCATGTTGTAAACCTGAGCACTGATGTGGCCTCTGCGTCAGGGGAAGGGGATTACTTTTGCAGAGTTTAACATGCTTAGTTCACTGATCACACCCGAAGAGTTGGTGGAGGAGATGGGGAGAAATCCATGCAGAAACTTCTCAAGATGGCTGTGGGAGGTGGTGCTTGGGGAGGTGATGAATTTCAATTGCTTTCTGTCTGAGTGGGGAAGGTATCTGAAAGTTTAATTTTTCTCTTGCAGGTGAACAAGAATTTTGCGATTGATTTGATAGCAGAGCAGCCTGTGAGTGAAGTTGAAAAGAGAGTAATATCATGTGATGGTGGTGGTGGAGCTTTGGGACATCCTAAAGTATACATAAACTTGGTAACGTCTTCATGCATAGCATGTTTTGTCTGTAAATTCCTGTTTGTAAGATTAGCTACTCTTTGGCATGTTTAACAAAATAAGAGGAGTAAGCACTGGAGATGCTCATTTTATTTGGTGACTAATGTAAATATAAAATTTCTACTCAGAAGAGTTAGAGGGCTTTCATTTGAAGTTACAGAAGTTTCTTTTTGAAATTTTGATTTGTTTGATAGGACAGTAATTTTTTTAAACAAAGATATTAACTGAAGTAATATGTACTTGAGAGGAAAAAATAACGTGCTTGCTATGTTTTGAGACACTAATTATTTAAATGCCCCCATGTAGATTGAGGATACATTTGCAATATTCTTAGGAATATGCAGTTTATTTTGAATCTTGTTATGTTCAAGGGAAAAAAGACAGGTGGGAGGGAGGAAACCAAAACAAACCAAACCTCTCTTTCAGTCTTTGGGAATCTTTGATAGTTCTGAAGATTAAACGTTTCAATTGTGGTCAGAGAAACAGTGAAGAATAAATGTCTCACTATCCTCCTATTGACATTAGTGATACTTTCCAGTGTGTTCTTATTCTAGAAGGTAAAAATATTGAGGCTACTGTCATATGACCTCAGTGGAATCAGCGATGACCGGTTGCTTAGGTGCTGTTCTCAGGCAGACCCTGACTGCAGATGTCTTAAAATTTTTGCTTGCTCACCTAAACTTTGACGTTTGCTTCATACCTGAAAGAATGGTGGGGGAAAGGCCAGATCCTATTCTGTATTAAAATAATTATGAAATCTTTTCATAATATTGGAAAAAATATGACCGAACTGACTTAAGTTGTCCAGTTCAACAAGAGGATCCTTTATTGCTGAAGAGATATCACTTGGCTTGACTTTGAAATTATATTGTTGAGATCAGGCCTGGTAGTTAAAAAGCTGGCAGAAGGGAAGATATGTACGATACAGAAATCAAGCATGAACCTCATCCCATTGCTCTTACTTTAAGTGTTTCAAATAAGATTAAATTCTGTACTTCAGCTACATTGATCTGATGGTGCATATAAATAAGATAAAATTTGTAATTTCTATAAGTTTTATAAAGAGAAACTAGCATCTCTTGTATTTTTATATTTTTGCAGGACAAAGATACAAAGACTGGAACTTGTGGCTACTGTGGACTTCAGTTTAAACAGAAGCATCACTGAAAGATTATCCTTGTGTGGCTGCAGATTTCTGTTCAGGTGTTAGCATTTAACAAAAAATAAACACTGTATTTAGAAACCCAAGCTTAGTTTTTGTGTGTATCTTAGCTATGGAAAGTCCAGCCTGTACCCTTTTAAAATCTAGCCTTTCAAGTATTTGAGAGCTGAATGGTATTACAGTACCTGCTTTGTACTTAATTTGGTTTTCATGGAACAAATGTCCTGCCTGGTCTGGCAGACTTGTTGCAGGCTTGTAAGTGGCCCTTGGCTGCAGCATAGGGTTGGTTTGTAGTGGGTAGATTTGTATTCTTTTCAACACTGAATTGGATGTAAATGTTTACTGGGGGATTAATTATCCTAGGTGTTTGTCTTTTAGCATTGTTTGACATTCTTAATTTGTTCATGGCTTAGTATCTATAGCTAGATTCACGAATGGGAGCACAAAGTTATTATGATATTCAGCGTGATACCATTTCCACCTGGAAGCAAGATTGCCATCCCTGAATTAAGTAGCTACATTTGCTACTTGTTTAAAGAAACAGCCAATTAGAAACAGCCTTAGAATGATAATCAGTGTGAGCTAGAGAGCTGTCTAAACTGGCACACATGAAAGGTGAGTACATCAGCATTTGTCCTCCAGTTGAGAGGCTCAGAATGTAAATGTCCAATTCTGCTTGGGATTCACACTCTTGAAAGCTCTTTATGAATTGGGTCTTGTCTGACTCAAAAGTAGGGATTGCTCCATTACAGGTAGTGGCTTTTCCTTTAATACAGATAATCTGACGAGAGCATCCGCCAATGTGTAACGTTACATAGGCTGTGTGAGGCTGGTTGTAGGACTTCATCTACCTTCCTGCTTGATTTCACTTATGTAGCATTACATTGTATAAGGATGACTGAAACAGAGTGTGTGTGTGGAGAAGGAGGATCCAAGCTTTGGTCTTTGCTCCAGAGAGCATTGTAATCTGTCAGTAAGGCACTTTTTTTTTTTAAGTAGTGGTGATGGAACACGGTCCCAGGCAGCAACTGCTTCTTGGCTAATGATTCTAAACTTGCTGTTTATATTGTTAAATTACTGTTTACATTTAGTTAAAATGATGTGGTGGTATCAAGTTGAACTAAGTTATGTGGGCCTACAGCTGCTTAACCTGCCTGTGTCAATTTATAGATGACATTGAACCAACACAATCAGGCTTAAAGCAAGGTCTGAGCTATTCTGTCTATAGAAATTGTGTGATTAGAGGCTGGATTGCAATTACTCATATGTATACCCACATTCATTTCACCTGTAAGAGGTTAACCTCCCTTTGTCTCTTCCCCTTCTTCCTCCTTCCCTCTCTATATTCTCCTTTCCATTGCTGCTGGTTTCAGTGATCTTCTGACTGGCCTTCAATTCACTCTTTGTAATGACCTAGGTTTAAGAAGTAATACTAGAGTTATGCACCATAAATTCAGTGTAGGTTACTGAGCACTGACTCTATAAACCCAGGGTCTGACTGAGGCTAGATGGCTGTTATGATGGTTGTAGTTTTGTAGTGTTAGTGCAGTGGCCAAGCTCAAGAAGACTTTGTTTTGCATTTTGAGTTGCAGCTGAGTGTGTACAAAGATGGCAAAGGATCCTTTCATATAACCTAGTAACTTACATTCAGCCTATCTGATCTTATGCAAATGATCTGTCAACTGAGCATAAATGGGACATTATAAATGGTCTTCTGGTAATTCCATTTTGTGCTCTAAATATAAAATAATTACTTGTCTGTCTTCAAGCATAAATCTGGTTGCTTTTTAGCCTGGCTCTCTACCAGTTTGTAGAGCCTCTTGGCTGGCACAGACCTCTCATGGTGCAATTGTCTCTGCAAAGAGACCTGAAACAAGTAATTGTATGTTGTCCTCTTCGTTGGGCCTTTGATTTTCTTATGAATAATATATCAGTTTGGATCACTGCTGCTCATAATAAATTAACAATGTTTAAATTGGCACAGCATCTGCTGAGGACCCAGACAAATCCCACCCCACTGGTCTCAACTATGGAATGCTGTTCTTGGATATTCTCCCTAAAGTACTGGTGATATGTGAAGCCGTTGACACAAGTGAAACAAAGAAGGTCTCTACTTGGCTCTGGTGATCTTCATAGTAAAACTTCAGACTTTGCTTGTTACCGTTTTCTATGTGCTAAGTTTGTATATCTAGGTGAGAATGGCTGCTTATATGAAGCCTTGCACTTTGAGCCACACCATCCACATACACTTGGAAGGCCAGCCTTGATCTTCAGGAAAAAGAAGTGAGGAAAAGCAGGAACTTTTACTGTGGCAGTCACAAGCAGATACATGTGAAAATGGACCTATGAGGATAGACTATCAAAGTGTGAATAGACTAAAACACATCAGTACCAAATCAGCATTACAGTTGTCAGGCAACAAATTCAGATTAGAAAGCAATATAGAATAAAACTTTCAGACTTAAATTCTATTAGTCACTGTTTTGTTCTTTGTAGATAGTTCATCCCAGACTGGAACTGTAGGCTCTTACTCTGATTACCAGGGTACAAACCATGGTTTATACACTTAACAACTGTATCTTGCCTTTACCTACTAAAACCAGGTAGGCTCTCTTTTCTTTACTATCACATATATTACGCTTTTCTTGGTGAAACTCACTATGTATTTAAACTTCCAAAATAAATAAGGACTGTCCATCCTTCTCCCTATATTACTTGGTAGCTTTCTGTCCTCTAATTAAAAGTAACTAAAATGAATTTACAAAGCAAGTTCTGTTAGTTCATGAGAGCACAAAGCACTACTATGACCGTGGCATAATATGCAAGTGCACCTTTTTAAAACTTATTTCAGTTGTATGGCATCTGATTGTGCTCCAGAAGTTGCTCTTATAACAGGCTTGTCCAAATCAGTGAATAATATCCCTATACTTCTTACTCTCCAACCCGCTAGCAATACTTGCACTTTTTATTTAATGCTGTTGCAAGTTTCAGATAAAATGTTGCATGCTGTAAAAGGAGTAGAAATGTTTAGTTCTGTAATATCCACATTTTTAATATTCTTTGGTGTGTTCCCTGCTGTCGGTCTACATTGGTTTGAGAGACACTTAAATATTGCTGTGATGATCTCAGAGTATGTAGTCTAAATTTAAAGACAGGGATTCTTGAGGAGCACATCTGGCAATTCAGTCTTGCTAGCAGAACAGTTTGATTGGGGGGAAAAAAGGACCCTGCATTCCGCTAGTCATGAAGTTCACGGCATCAAATGTAACGTGTCTCCCTCTCCAGAGGTCCGCCAGGACTTGTATAACTAGAGAAGAATAGCAGTTTCAGTTCTCATAATGAGAAGCAATATAGTATAGCAAGAAAAGTAGAATTACAAACGGGGTATGTATCATTGCTGTAAATGTCACTCTGATTTGGATGATCATCCTTTCACAGGCTTTTGTCAAGCATTGTCCAGTGTTAGCAGTGTGTGCAACAAGAAGTGCCTTGAAGACTTGCATGTCCAGCTAGTGACAGCTTTCACTCCAGGCTTTCCAGATTCCAAGCCATTTCGTACTGACTGATTGCAGTGGGGGATTGCCCAAGCAACAGGATTATCAATTTTACCATGTGCAAAGGAGCTCATGGAGCTCAGGTGTATGAGATATGGTGAATTTAACTGGCAGTTACAGGAAATAGTTTTTCTGCACCTGAAAGTTATGCAGTTGCTATTGATTATTCCAAGTTTGCATTGCCATCCATCACCATCCGAAATCCTCTGTATTCAGAAGTCAAGCTGACAAAGCAAAAATTGCCACGTGGAAGAACAGATTATGGAAGTGCAACAGAGGAACCAGTACAATATGAACATGATGCTATGAAGCACTGAGACCATTGCCCTCAGGGGGGGGG
>JAOTQQ010000012.1:87860938-87925466 GCA_026546715.1 Gallinago undulata
GTGGTCGCCAGTGAGAGGACGAGGGGCAATGGGCACAAGTTGGAACATAAGAGGTTCCACTCAAATATGAGAAAAAAACTTCTTTACGGTGAGGGTGACAGAGCCCTGGAACAGGCTGCCCAGGGAGGTCGTGGAGTCCCCTTTGGAGATTTTCAAGACATGCCTGGATGCAGTCCTGAGTAACATGCTCTAGCTCTAGGCAATCCTGCTTCATCAGGGGAGTTGGACTAGATGATGTCTATGGTCCCTTCCAACTCTAAAAATAATTCAGTGAAATTCAGCATACAACGAAAGTGAAATTGTTCTAATATATAATTGCATAATAGGAAGTCAATAAAATAATTTCCAGTAATAGGTACTAAAGGGGCTGCTCTTTAGTAGCTGCTAAATTTAGACATTTTTTTAAATTGGTGTGCCCAGATAATTAGTTTCAGCAGGGCTGTCCAATGAGCTTCCTGGATCATTAATGTTGATTTTTGATAAACTTTGAATACTGGAGAAAGAGGACAAAAATGGCTAATGTGCCAACATTCAAAGAGGGTAAAAGGCATGACCTGGATAATTACATGTCTGTCAGCTTGACATCACTTCTGGGCAAAATAATAAGGGGCCTAATTAATAATGAATTAAAGAAGTGTTGTATAATTAGTGCCAATCAACATGAGTTATAGGAAAACCAGACCATGTCAAGCTAGCTTGATGTATTTTTGATGAAATTAGAAGTAGTGGTTGGTAAAGCTAAAAGTGTTAATGTAATATCTTCTGATTTCTGTGAAGATTAGACTTGGTAGTAGCCTGTATTTTGATTCAGAAATGAAAGTCTTGTGTAATCAACCAGCAACACTTCACATGTTTTACATGCATTAAAGGGTAGCTAATTCTTAGGTGTGAAAATGTCAGTGTAAAATGAAACTCACCGCTGAAAAGATGCATTCCTCTTGGACTCTTGATGGCATCCTTTCTCAATCCTATGGCACTTAGCTTCTTATCAGTGTCCTGAAAACTCATGTTACAGCTACTGATGTTTGCTGATGATTGAAAAGTTGAAGCATTAAATAAAGGAAGAGGACTCAGCAGTGATACCATTTGCTGCCACTTACCCAGCCAAGGCTGGCACAAAGCTGAATGTGTTTCAGTGAAACGAACTGTAAGGAAAATAAGATGCTGTCCATATTTATTGAAAAAAATGTATTTCTGTGAAGTGATAACTGTAACAGCCTGAGTTGTGATCTATCCTCTGTGAATAGCAGCTTTAATGACTTCAGGTAACAGGAAACATTCACTGTTACATTTGACCAGAGGAATTTGTTGATCATCAGATCACTATGAGTTTCCAGTTTCATTCCATGTCTTAAATAACTTTTATGAGCTTTGGAAGAATAAATAGAGATGTATTGAGAAGGCATATCTTTCTGAATTTGGCACAAGTGCATTTGTTCCTTGAATGCTCTATCCACTTTGAGGTCTATGGTTCATTAATTAATATGGATAAATTAGAGAAAGTTCAGAGAAAGCCATTGCACTAATTACAAGAGTAGAAAATGTGTTGTGTAGTAAAAAGTCTAACAAGCTTCATCTTTATGCTTCCTTATAAATGAGGTTAAGGGATGACTTGATTAGGGTCTATCAGTTCCCCTATGCAGGGAACAAAACCTTGACAATGGCTTTAGTCTGGCCAAAAAAAGATAAGATCTGGTGGCTCTAATCTACAGACAAGCTACAGATTCAGACCTGGGGAAAGGAGGCTTCACAGTGAGTGTGATTTACCAAGGACTGCAGTAGATTCTGCAGCATTGCTGAGTCTATTTTTAAGATTGGTATTTTCTAAAATGTGTTAATTGAAACAAGACTGGAATCTGGAAACCATTATGTACTGTTATAAAGACAATTAGATCATTGCAGTGGTCTATTCTCAATCTGTAGAAATTAAATACCCATCAGGCCAGAGACACTGGTTCCGCTGAACAGTGGTGCTGTTAAAATGAGGCATAGAAAGGACTTAAACTTTGTTTTCCCACAGAAATACTCTAGTAGTCTGAGGGATGGGGACTTGAACTCTCTGTTGCAAAAGAATCTCTGGCTTTGTAGCAACATGGAAAAAGACCAAACCTCAAATCCTCATGTTTTTTATGATGAGGAATGGTCATCATCTGATCAGTGCTTAAAAACTGCAGACAAACTAAAATAAAAAATTCAGAGCTTTAGGACGTGTAGAGTTAGAGGACTTCATATCTGTTCTCACTTTCTCACTTAATGAAACATATGCGAAATCTGCATTCTTTTTAGGATGATAATTAAAAAGGATTGTTCCCATTCAAAATTAGGTCCCAGCTTCCAAAGATTATTGTAATTTTTATTTCTTTTTTATTACTATTGCTTTTGTAGTGCTTTTGACACTACACCTTATTCTGGAATGAAGAGACTTGTACTTTTCCAAGCTTTGCTTACCCTCTGGATTACAGTGGCTACTCAGGTTTTCTGTGGCTTTGATGAAATAGCTAGCATTCACCATCTCCTATCTGTTGGATTAAGAACAGTCATGGAACAAAGTGTTTACTATTTAATCATGAAATGCTTGAAATTTATGTCAATGTTGAGATATTTTGGGGGAGCCTAATACAGTATTAGGGCAACTGGACACATTAGTGAAATATCTAGCTTTATTAATGCTGAGAGTGATTGGAAGAATTTTAAAATAATATTTAAAAAAACCCCAACAAAACAACACAAAACCCCAACAATAATTCTTGACAGTGGTCTACTTGAAGAGATAAAAATACCAGAAATATTAAAAAGACAGAAAATATTTAATAAATAATGTCCTGTGATTAAAAAAAATCTGATACTTTTCTATTAAATGTTGGTGAAATATATTCTATTCCAAAAGTAAATGGAAAGGATGTTAGGTATATACTCCTGGTAAAGACTTTTAGACTTGCAGGACTGGATAACATTGAACACAATTGTCTGAAGAACTTTCACTGGCACTGATACTAACAGATCTAACCTCTTGGAACCCAGGTAAACCTTCAGAAAACTGCAAGAAAGCTAATATGTTAATATTTAAAGATACTAAATGGAATAGTTGTTGATGGCAGCAACAACTGAATAGCAGATCTATTTAATTTTCTATTTAATTAGAAGAAAGAGTAATTAACATCTGGTATTTCACCTCCATGAAGGCTTTTGTATACTGTATCCTATAACCTTTGGTTTCTTTTGCAAAGATGCAGAGAATGAGGGGTTTTCGTGACTCAACACTTAACGGTTTTTCAACTTCTTAAAAATATGATTAGCTACAGTGAATATAATAACTTAGCATTAAGCACATTGCTGCTGCATGCAGAAATAAAACAGCAGGGAGGGAATCCCCTTTTTAATACAAGGGAATGCATTCACCCTCTTCGATAGCATGGTGCTCGAAGCTTATGCAGACTTAGTTGTCCACTGTGCCCTCCAGATCTTCACTCACAGCACAGTTCCTATGCTACAGATTTGTTCTGTATACTAGTTCCGTTCCTGACTGCGTGACTTTGCACTTGATTGTATGAAATTTCATTGAGCTTAGATGTGCTCAGCTGAGTGGTTCAAATCACCTTGTAAGCAGTTTTAACTCCATCTTTTTTTTTTTTTTTTACTTCTCTGCAAATATTTGCATAATCAGACATGGGTTTGTGTTTCTTACTAATTCTGGATAGCAGTTTTGCTTGCTGTCAGGCCTCGCTTAACAAGAAACATCCTTGTTTGACAAGGATTTCGTCATTTGGAATGACTTTTTGAAATCTGCCACTAAGCTAATTTCTAATTTCATCTAATGATCGAAATACAACAATAGCTTAAAACTTTCCCTAATGTACTCAAAATATTTACTGGCCTTACATCTTTTACACGATGGATTTTTCCTAATGCCCTCTATTCTTTAAGTTTTGATTAATTTATGTAGAACATTTTCTGTATTCTCCCCTTACTGTTTTTTATTTCAGTTGTTTTGTTATGGTCACACACATCAATAGTGTATGTAGTTATTTCTATGATCTGCTATTCACTCTTCAAGCAGGCTCTTATCTCAGTTCTTAGCTGACTGAAACGTGCTGAAAATTGCAGAATGATATTTTTTCCCCCTGTGATTATTTTCTCTGTAAATATTGGGATGTCTGTGTTTGTGGTGGTGAGAGGAAAACCCAAACCAGGGTTTATCTGTTTGTTTTTTAATTCATGATAAGTGAAACCCCTAACTTTCCAGCTTGTGATTGAGTTTTTCAGTTCTTGAGTTCTATCTTAATTTTTGAAAAATATGTTGCAAAGGGAAGTATTTTGGGAAAAAGAAGTCCCATTCCATTAAGAATTTTTTTTCAACCTTTCCTGCATATTTTAAGAGGGCTTTTCCAACAGTCCTAGTAACACTTCTGTTTATTATTTAATGAACAAAAAATAGTTGGTTTCTTGAGGTTGCTACAGTTTTTCACTTTATTTGGTGAAGGTATCCCTTCCAGCTTTGAAGTTGTTATGAACTTTGTAACTTGGAACAGAAAATAATACTTGGAAATAAAATGCGTGAAGCGTGAAACCTGGTCTACTGGCCTGTACCCATTCAAGTCAAAAAGGAATAAGCATGTCAAATTTGCTGTCTTCAAATTGCCTGTGCTTCGTCATGGATCAGAATTATGAGTAACCTGACTTCTTATGGCCTATGTGGTCAGAACCTTTTAAATGTTTTCTTCTTCTTTCAAAAAGGAAACAAACCTTCATACTGAATGCTTAAAATCTTGTCCTGCTACAACAAATCATCTTATTAGCCAACATTTCTTGGCAGGGAGCTTAGTGATATCTTTGAGAATTTCCATTTTATTCTATTTATTAATTTGGTATAACATCCCCTTTTTTTAAAAAAAAAAATTCACACAACTTGATAAAAAACAGTACATTTGGAAGCTGCAAAAAAATCTGATATCATAAATCTAGTATGATCTCAATATTCCTTTTTTCTACACCTCTGTAAAAAAAGTATTTCACAGACTCCATCTGCTTGCTTACCTCCATTTGGGCCATTCCATACAATTACCTGTATGTAGGTAATATGTAATGGTTTACCTTTCATGTCTCATGTTTATTTTTAATTACCTGGGGCTTGGCTGGTGCTGGGAGCTTGTGAGGGGCGAGGGAGCAGCATGCTTTGGCTCAGGCCTCACCGACAAGGAGGCCTGGCTCAACCCAGCCCCAGTTGTGAGCGCCCTGCTAGGCCACTCAGGAGCTGAGGAGCCTGGACCATCTCTTATCAGGAGCTAACAGTGCCAGCCTGGAGCACCTCTCCTGTGAGGACAGGCTGGGAGAGTTGGGGTTAAGCCTGGAGAAGAGAAGGCTCTGGAGAGACCTTATAATGGCCTTCCAGCAGTATCTAAAGGGGGCCTACAAGAAAGCCGGAGAGGGACTTTTGATGAGGGCATGTAGTGATAGCATGAGGGGTAATGGCTTCAAACTGGAAGAAGTAGATTTAGATTAGATATCAGGAAGAAATTTTTCAATCTAAGGGTGGTGAGGCACTGGAACAGGTTGCCCAGAGAAGTTGTGGGTGCCCCATCCCTGGAAGTGTTCAAGGCCAGGCTGGATGGGGCTCTGAGTAACCTGGTGTAGTGGGAGGTGTCCCTGCCCATGGCAGGGGGGTTGGAACTCAGTGATCTTTAGAACCCAAACCATTTTATGATTCAAACACTTTATGCTGTGAAAATTGATTGCCTTCCCTGAGCCCGTGGAGTTCTCCTGTAGGGTGGCAGGCTACATGGCAGCGATCTCCCTCCTCAGCAAGGCCATCTCTCAAGGTTACACCTTGAGGCTGACAGCACCTTGATCTGGCATCTGCCATCTATAATGAGGTAAGTGAAATTTTACATTAAGCTAGAAGTATATGCTAGCAACTTTTTTATATATTCAGATATAGCTTAATTATTAGAAGTGTAGTGTTTGACAACTGTCTAGATCACTAACTAACATTCAGTTATTGCTTAATCACTATTTGATTGCCATTTGATCTTCATCCAGTCACTGATTAATTACCATTTGATCATCACTTAATCAGTAATAAAGTAACCCCATATGATGGGGGTCTTTGAAGTAACCCCATAATGATGACTTCTCTTAATAATTCACCTGAGACAGAGCTCCAGAAGCAAATTAATACTAAATTAAGTGGGAACCTATGTCCACAGTCAAGTGAAAATGGTGTGGGAAAACAGGTTGTGTAGAAATATTTTAGTCTGAAGCTTTCATGGGGTTTGGTGTTGATAGACTGGTTAAGGATCTGTACATCAACCTCTGAAGAAATAACCTTTTCTATGAATCATATTTGTGGAGATAGGAAAAAAAAATAATAACATGAGTTGCAGGAAATGCCAGTTTTATTTCGTTTTGCTTTCTATCATCCATAGACTATTCTGCTCTCCAGACTATATCTGGTTTGGTGGAGGGGATTTTTCTGGTCCAGGGATCATCTAATGTAAAACAATCAATCTAAAAAGAGTAACTGGAATCCTAAACCATTTTGCATCTAGCTGACTGTCATAGTCTCTTAAACTAGCCTCTATTTTCCTCTTGCCTGTTTTCTTTCTGGGTGTATGGATTTCTGCTGAGTTGGTTGGATGATGGCAAAATGTCAGCAGAACGATGGATATGGCTGCTTTCTTACAGTAGGAGTACTTTGTTGTATAGGGTGCTCTTAGTAACAGAAGGACTATCAGTGCAAACTTTCAAGTAATGAACACAGACATCAGAGCTTTTGTTCCTTGGCAAATATTCTAATAACTTGGCTGTTATTCCAGTTAGTGTAATAATGACTGTGGTAGAAACACAAGGGTGGTTTTTGGACTCTGAATCCAGACTTCCCACAGCCCTTTCATTTTTCTACCCCTCTTCCCCACCTCTTTTCTCTTTTTGTCCATCTTCAGCTCTAACGATTTAGCTCACTAGCTCTTGTCATGACAAGTCTTCAAAGCTGATATGTTCAACTTTTGCTAGGTAGGAAATATTAGCACTATGATATCTGGTCTTGGACCTATGCATATGATTTTTGTGTGTTTTAATTCTGTAATTGCCTCTGTATCCTGGTGTAGTTTTCCTAATAGGTCTTATGTTAAAAGAAGCATAATATAGAATAATATTTCTTTCTTCCTTTCCTTTATGACTACTTGATATAATTTAAAATATAGAACAAACCCAAGCTGATCAGTATATTTTTTTATCCCTACTTTTTACTTTCTGTACCGTCTTCACTAAGTCATATTCATTGCATGAGGATTTCACTATATGGGTATTTGTGAACTATTTTTACAAATATATGGATAGGATTCCATGCTGGTAAGTCTTAACTTAGTTACAAAGCAAACCTGATGCAGTACTTTCTTCATTATGAATGGTGGGGGCAAAGAGCCTTATGTCACTTAAGTAAAAATATCTATGTGTGTATTAGGTTGTTGGAAAACGTTTGGAGAAGACAGGAAACAAAACCACAATGATTTAATACTTTTTTTGGGTGGCTTGCCAGTGTAGCCAAGGAAAGTCACATCGTCAGCTGATCACTCTGAACGCCATGGTACTATCTGAAGTGCTTCATGTATCATTCATTACAGCAGGTACAGAAACAGTGACAAGTGGTTCACTTCAGCAGTAAACTCCTTTAGGAGTGTTTGGTTAAGTGACTTAATGGCTTATTCTTAATGTTCTTTTCTTTTATCTTGAGACCTCATAACTCAAAATGACCAAAAATAATCCAAATTCTTCTTGGCAGCAGGTCACCTGTGAAATATTTTCTGTCCAACTTTATTACTTTTGAATACAAAATGCCAAGAAAAATGTGTGTGTCTGGGTATATGAAAGACTTATAGATATATACATTTTCTATATATGTCTGTGGCTTCTATGTATCTTCTATATACTTCTGTGGCTTTTTACAATGGCAACAAAGAAAAAGTATTGTAAATTATCTAATTTGTATTTCATTATAATCTGCTCCATCTTAAAAGCACTTAAGTCACGACGTAAGCCACAGCTAAGTGATATAAAAGCAGAAACAAAGGAGAATTAAAGGCAGTGGGACTCACTGGGATAGGGAAAGAAGTAGTGAAGAAAAGATGAGAGCTAGTGAGTATTTGAGGAAAAGATGGGACTTCAGAGGCAGCAAACTTTGGTCTAGATTTTTGTCTGATTTTTTTTTTCCTAATACAGAAAATATCTATGCATGTTACATGGAGGAATTTTTGGAAAACAGTCAATACCAGGTACAAATAGAAGAACTTGGAAATTTGATTTAAAAACAAAATGCCTCAGAATTGCCTAGAAGGGTAATTGCATGCATTCTTCATACATCTTTTAAATTACATTATCAGAAAAGGTAAATGAACAGTCAAAATGAACATTTTATCTAAATAGAATTTGCCCAGAAAAAAAATCCTTTCATAGGTAAATTGCAGTTATGAGCAGATACAGAAAAAGTGGCAAGCTCAAAGGTCATGGTGTCCTGGGCTGTGATCAAGCAAAAGAGAGTTAATAGTCCCTCTCTGTAAGACCCTGGTATAACTATATGATATATGTAAAAGAGATTAAGTATGTCTGACAAAAGGAATTGAATCCAGGCAAAAACCTCTTAAGTTCCAACTCTATGTGCCATAGGCAACTACCCACAAAGCATTCTGGATGTTCAAGGAGAAGAAATGGGATCAAAACTATTATATCTATTATTTTTAGTTCCTTGTTTTTGATGCCATTAACCACTGCTTTTTTAATGTCCACTGGTACATTTTAATTTACTTTTTCATACATGTAGTCAACAGGCTGTCATTTGTCTACAAAGCTGTGTCTTAGTTCCTTCATCACAGAATCATAGAATACTTTGGAAGGTAACTAAAGGTCATCTAGTCCACTCCCCCTGCAACGAGCAGGGACATCTTCAATTAGATCAGGTTGCTCAGAGCCCCATCCAACCTGACCTTGAATGTTTCCAGGGTGGGACATCTACCAGCTCTCTGGACAACCTCTTCAAGTGATTCATCACCCTCATTGTAAAATATTTCTTCCTTATGTCTAATCTAAATCTTCCCTCTTTTAGTTTAAAGCCACTACCCCTTGTTCTTTCACAGCTGGCCCTGCTGAAATGTTTGTTCCCATCTCTCTTATAAGCCCCCTTCAGATACTGGAAGGCTGCAATCAGGTCTCCCCAAAGTCTTCTCCAGGCTGAAGAACCCCAACTGTCTCAGCCTGTCCTCATAGGAGAGGTGCTTCATTCCTCTGGTCATTTATGTGGCCCTTCTCTGGACTGTGTCCAACAGGTCCCTGTCTTTCTTGTGCTGAGGGCTCCAGAGCTGGAGGCTGTACTCGAGATGGGGTCTCATCAGGGTGGAGGGGCAGAGTCCTCTCCCTCGACCTGCTGGTCATGCTGATTTTGATGTTGTTATAATGTTATGTTAGCATGGTCCTTAAGGTAACAAATGATAAAATATAACATGGCTTGAATAAAAACACATGTGCTTGGAAAAGTCTCTGGAACTTTTGATACAGCATATTGGGTTTGCATGGCAAGGTTTTGGTGGCAGGAAAATACTATCTATATTAAATGTCTCTATTTTGTCTACTTTTTATCTATTTGTGAGGTGACCAACCTCATCAAGGAATGGCTCAATGTTATCTCTGAGCTTCCTTTTCTGTTAACATGTTTTTAAAAGCCCTTTCTTATGTCCTTTACAGTACTGGTCAGCTTGAACTCTAATCGAGCCTAGGCTGCAGGAATTTTCTTCCTACTGTGGCAAACAGTATCATTGTAGTCCCCCTGTGTCACCTGTCCTTGGTGGCAGAGAGATGGAAGATAAGTAGTGCAGTATGCATCTTTTAAAGGAGCTCCAGGGACATTCAGGTGGTTCTATCAGTACCAGATATCAGTATCAGGAAAGAATCACAGAAGAATTTTCAGAATCAGATTAACTGAATTGTAAAATGGTTTAGGATTCAACATTGGTAAATGTAAAATAATGCAGTCAAAGGAGGAATCTATGCAAGGAAGAACATTGAACTTGTGGATAATTCTGTTAAAAATTTGATCACGCGCTTAGTGGTGCTAAGTAGGTAAATATAGAATCACAGAATCATATGGGGTTGGAAGGGACCTCTAGAGATCATCTAGTCCAACCCACTCACCAGAGCGGGTCTACCTAGAGCTACCTAGAGCACGTTACCTAGAGCACCTAGAGACTCCAGCACCTCTCTGGGCAGCCTGTTCCAGTGCTCTGCCACTCTCACAGTGAAGTTCCTCCTCATGTTTAGGTGGGACTTCTTATACTCAAGTTTGTGCCCATTTCCTCTTGCCCTGTCACTGGGCACCACTGAGAAGAGACCAGCCCCGTCCTCTTGACACCCTCCCTTTAAGTATTTGTACGCATTAATTAGATCCCCCCTAAGTCTTCTCTTCTCAAGACTAAAAAGATCCAAGTCCCTCAGCCTTTCCTCATAGGATAGATGCTCCAGGCCCTTAGTCATCTTTGTGGCCCCTTGCTGTACCCTCTCCAGTAGTTTCCTGTCCTTGAATTGGGGAGACCAGAACTGGACACAGTACTCCAGATGGGGCCTCACCAGGGCAGAGTAGAGAGGCAGGATGACCTCCCTCAACCTACTGGCCACGCTCTTCTTGATGCACCCCAGGATGCCATTGGCCTTCTCGGCCGCAAGGGCACATTGCTGGCTCATGATTTTATATAATCATAAAAATGATTAATGAAAGAATAGGAAAGAAAACTGAAAAGTCACTATGACCCCTTATAAAATATAATGCACTTGTCTCTGGAGTACTGCTGGAAATTATTGTTACTGCCCATTCCTCTCTGAAAAGATGAAATACATATAGAGGAAGTAGAGAGTAAGAAATAAAAACGTATGTCTTGATGGGACAGATCAAGGACCTAGTAACCTGTCTCTGACAGTTGGGCATGGTGGATGCCCAAGAAAGATTCTAGACTGTGTAGTGATGCTTCACTCACATAGCTCAGGGATTTCCTGGTGTCATATCTTTGTAATTAGTATCACTAGACAGATTTTGTTTCTCACTTGGTTCAGTCCATTTTTTAACCTGTATAAACTTACAGTATCTGCAAAACTCTGTATCAAGGCATCTCATAGCAGCACTGGTCAGTGGTATAGGAGGTACGCATGAAACAAAACTAAACAGACTGCAACTCTTTGGCTTGGAAGAAAGATGAGTGAGAGAGAACATGGTACAAGGCTACAGAAGAAGACGATAAAAGGAAGGACTGAAAAAGGAAGGACTGAGAAAGGAAGGATGGGAACAAGGCTAAAAAGTCCAAAGCAAATGAACAAGAGATGGATATCAATAAAGTCTTCCCAGCAGTGCTGGATGAGGGGACTGGAGGAAGCTCAGTGGTGGAGTCAACAGCAGAGACAGAGATCTTGACTTGTCCAAAGACTGCCTGTGGTGGTGGTTTGCAATGGCAAAAATGCAACTGAAGTGCTTCTGTTCGCAGGAGAGGTCACAGCCACGTTTTGGTAGGATCTGCTTTGTATTGCAGGAGAGAAAGTTAAACTGCTAAAGTGAGGAAAAAAGGCGTATGGGGTAAAGGTGTGGAGTGTAAGCTTTTCACGCTAGAGAGGGAAAGTAGTTACAATAGAAATTGAAGAAGAGGGAAGGAGAATGAAAGAGAAACCTCAGAATTATCAATGTCTATAGAATGCCAAGGGTTTGCAACCCCAGTCCCCCAGGGGCAGCAGCAAGGGCATTATCATGTCCTTATAAGACTTGCTTGGGGCAAACTTAGTACTGGTATACATACAGGTTGGGAAAGGCTTTCTTTGTGTGGCCAAGTGAGAGAATGGTTGTAGCTTTATATTAAGAACAAATTAAATCTTTGTCATTCAACTTTCTTGCTTCAGAAAATGCTGACAAAGCGAACAGAAATGTGATTTTATCCATGCAATATGAAACGCAGTCTTCAAGTAGGAAGCTGAAGTCATGAAGTTTGCCTTAATGTACTGTTTTGATTTGGTATATCTGGTGGGGATTAATAATTTCTTGGATAGGAAATTAACTTTAAAAATTACATATTACTCCTTTAAAAAAAGAAAAGTCTAACAAGCCTTTTTTTTTCATGCCAGTAAGCAGTAAAATGCAACTACATTAGACAGATGGTGGTGTGTAGTTTATCTGATCATTGTGTTCACAAAGCACTGTGAGTGCAGTCTTAACATTGGTCTAGAAGCATGAGGGATTCCACATTAAAGAAGCATCAGAAAAAAATTCAGAGAAGAGATTAAGAACATGAACACAACAGAGGTAAAGTAGTAATGCTGCATCATATGTGGAAAGCCAACCACTTTCCACATATTTCAGAAATTCAGATTTTCTTTGTCGATATTAGAAAAAATGAGCAAACACGAGTCATTTAAGTGTAGAAGAAAAATATTTTCATGCACAGTGTATAGTGAACTTGTGAAAGTGCTCAGTCTGTATTACAGAATTAAAGGTAAAAGATATTTCTCATATAAACTACCCTTTGTTCTGTAATTGTTTTATTTTAAAAATGCAAATGCTTATATTTACTCTTCGTAAATATAAATTCCAGAGCTTTTTTCCTTGTCTTGCTTTTTTGTTGCCTTTTCTCTTCCCCAGAACTGGTAGTTCCCCGAGTCCCTGCTAGATGGCATGGCAAGCCACCACAATAATAATAATGTGATAAGGCAGGTATACTAATATGTTCTGCACAGTACCAAAGTCAACTGCTCAGCCAACATTATTACCTTTCCCTTTTTCTCCATATTTTTCATCATGTTTTCTGCCTTATATATGGGAGATCCCAGCTATGCTTTTAGTTTCTTAATTATTAAAGGAATGATAAGCAGAAGTAAAGTTTGTCTTTCTCCTGTAGAGGCGCAAGGAGCTGAAATCTATGGTGCTTGTAGCTGTATTTTAGAAAACACACTTGAGTCCTAATAGTTGTTCTCACTGCTTTTCCCATCTCTCCTGCTGTAGAAATGCTATGATCCAAGCTCTAGCAGTGTACCATTCCCTTCCTCATACCCAGCTGCAGCTGAAACTTTCTCCTTGGTCCTGTAAGACCTTGCGAATCAACATACACTGTCCTTCCACACATCTCTCTGGCTTCACAAAGATCATGCTGGAATGAGGGCACGATGTTTGAATGCTGGCACTAACAAAACAAAAATTCAGTTTTGTCTTCAGTGCTTTTCTCTCTCTGAGCACATTAAGCCTGATTCAGAAAGCCTGATTCTCCTGTCACTTCTGTTAGGGTGAAATTAAGAGTAGTTCAAAATAACTCACTGTGGTGACACTTTTGTAACTGCTGTTAGCAAAAGCACAACTGTAGTACAAAAGGTTTACATGGGACCATTTTCAGAAATCACAGTTTTGAATGGATTTTATAAATCAATGTTTTAATTACTGCCAGTTTACGTAGTAATTACTTTTTTTTAAAAAAAGGGTAGATTCAACAGGGAAAGACCAAAGGTAGATGGTAAAACTGACTATGGGGATGTTATCTGCTATAGAGTTCAGTCAGTATTTGCTGGTGCAGATTTACAACACAGTAGTCCCAATCTCCAGCAACTTTGGAGCCTGTGGGAGACTGTATATCCACAGCACTGTGGTTTCTCTTTGGCATCTTGGTCACAGGAGGCAGATGCAGGTCACTGAAGGGGATCCGTGACACCATGCAGCTGCTGTGTGGGAGATTTGTCCTGGCTAGTGTATGGTGGGGCAAGAAGGACTATCTCCCAATATGTTACCAGGCGTGCGAGGGGTAAAGCTCATCTGTCCCTCACCTCTCCCAGTCACATGGGGACTGTGTTAGCGTCTGCTGCAGCTTAATTTGGCAAAGTAGTCAAACACTAAATAGGACTACAATAGGACTAAATAGGACTAAAGGACTACAGTATTAAAGAGGTTAACGTGTAAAGAAGTCATGTAAAAAAAATCCATGCTCTCTTTTGACCAGAGTGTAATACAAAAAGCTTTTCTACACTGTGGAGTTAGTAATTCTGCACACACAGAGCGTGCACAGAACTAGTAGGTCTTATAAACAGTGCTAAGTGTGTCAGTTTGAATTTCATTTGTTTTCCTAAAGAAAGGTAAGCATTAACGGACTCTTAGCTTGTGATAAATGAATTATCTTGTGTTGCATTTCAGAAAGCATCTAGCTATGGAAAACTCTGGGGAAACACCTACTTAGTGTAGTAAAAACAACTTATTTAAAGCCTGCACAAGTAATTTCAACAGTGTTAGTACTGAAAGTATTACAGAGAATGTGAATAATGGATATGAAAATATAGTATTGCATTGTAGAAAATGCCCTGGAGAGGTAATATGTGATTATAGAATCTGAAGGATCTTTTGTGTGAGTCTAAATGTGAAATCTTTATGTTGTTTGAGTCAGTGGCAAGGGCTCTGTAATGATACCTGAAGGGAGAGGAGCATAGAGCCAGTATATTGATTATTGATACTGTCTTTCATTAGAAAACTATTTGAAGCAATGTATACCTCTGCAGGTATTCCTGTAGATAAAAAGGGCTAGAAGTATGAAGAGACTTAAGCATCCATATATTCCTTTTGGTGTATAACTCTAGTCTTAAGGAACTTGCAAGATTGTTAAAGCCTTAGTTCAGCTGCCAGCGGACACACAGAAATGCATACCCACAGTCAGCATGGTCAGGATCCTTCTTCATAATGACCTTAGTCAAATTCCTGCCTGATTCAGTCTCTCTCTGTTTAGCCAAAGGCCTAAGGGCTACTTTGCAGTGGCTATGGTTTATTACTCTTTGTAATTCAGAGGAAAGACTTGAACCCAGTTCTTCATCTGTGCCAGAAAGAGTGCTGCAACCTCTTGGTTGTCAGATATTCAGAGGGGAGGGAAAGAGGGAGGAGAGCTGTCTCCTGTTAAAACTCTTCCAGTATATACAAATAATGACAATTCATTACAGCAGAGACAGAGATTGATGACATGGGCATGTAATTAGGGCTATCACCTGGGAAGTGGGAGAGTCAGGTTCTGGTCCATGCTCCAATGAATATTTAATTATTAACATGAGATGGAACAGCTCTGTCAAGCCTGGGAAGGCTGCACCTGCAGTTCTTCAATGGTTTTCAGCTGCAGGCGGTCTCCTGGCCAGTAGGAGAACTGGGTTGAACTCCTTGCTTCCAAATTAATGGGTATCTTGGAGAAGATCTCTTACTAACTGAGACCATTCACCACTGAACAAGAGCAAAAATTTCAGTAGCTTTTATTTATTTTGTGAGAGGTCATGTGTCTTAAACATTTAATTCAAAAGAGATTGAAAAATGTTGGCAAACCCTAACAGCTCCAGGAGGGGTTGTCTTGTGTTCCACTGCGGTGCCAGAAGTGAGGTGTGAGGACCCAGTGCATCCGGTAATTTCTCTGAATTCCTAAAAAGGAAGAAAGGAAACAGAGATTTTTAATTTTTTTCCAGTTCTTTCCCAGCTAAATAATAAGGAATCAAAATCTTGGGGTTGCAAGGTTTAGTTTCAATAAAATCTCTGGAAAAATTCTGTTTTCCAGTAGTAATGGAGTGAAAGGTGAACTGCAGCCTCCAGGCACTCCAAGGAGGTCAAGCTAATGAATACTCAAGGAGGAGGGGAAGATTCAGTTGCCTAAACAGGAGTGTCAATTGCCACTTTTGGTATTGGCCCTGATGTTTTAAGCCTGCCTGGCTTTCACTTGTTGTTTTGCAAGGCAGTGGATCTCCCTGAAGTCCTACGTTAGACCTGCTAGCCCCATGCAGATGTTGTGACTGCCCTGGGGCATCTCAGATAGCATGAGGTGACATCCTGACATCCTGCTTCACCAGCAAGACCAGTGGCTACTAATGTGACAATCTATCTCAATCTACACAGTGGTTAAAATTGTTCTGCTGTTGCAGAGGAAGGAGCAAAAAATAAATCGATTTGAAAAACTTGTCATCTTGTAGCTGCTCCAGTAACACTTTTTCATTGATGCAAAACATCGGGCTTTCCTTTTTACTGCTCATAAAGAAACTTCACAGCCTACAGTACAACTTCTAAGACGTGGTCTGTAATTTTAATAAGTGTATATTGGATATACATAATTTCCTTTGTTATTAGTGTTTTTCTTACTGTTTTTTTTTAAATATATATTATTGTAATTTATTGTAGAAGGTTATGATGTAGTAAAAAAGAAAAAAAATAGCAAATTCAGTTCTGAAATAACTTCTCACTGGAAAATAAGACAGAAAGAACAAGACAAGAAGATGATAATGGGGAAAGATACAGATTGGGGATATTCTGCAAATCTAATGTGTGCCAATAGCAAGTAGTTTTAGTTCTCAAAGACATGCAGCTTTGCAATTTGTATCATTCTTGTTCCTAATTCATTTTGATTGTCTTATATTTGAAATGCTCTTTGCTCTTGTTATAAGCAGATCTGGTAAGATTTGCTATTTCACTGGTTTTCACTGCCTAGAATTCATGACCTTGAGTGACATATATCTGTCTATGAATTACATTTTATCAAAAAAATATCCATTGTAGTATAAACACTTTCTCCTTTGTGCTTGCTTCGGTAATACTTACTGAGAACCAGAAATAAACATTCACAGTTCACTCTGATACAAAAAGGCAAGGCTGACTCAACCTTCTTGTGAACAATGTTCTACAAAGTGCTCTGTTTTACGGATAATTTCTATTCAGTGTGAACATGAATTCAACATTGATTTTTTAAGAAGTTGTGTGGAACTACTTGTTACCAGTCATTCCTCTTGGAAATGCCATCCAGGCCTTTGGATTGCATGCCAGATCTCTTTGGACCGTGTCTGTTGACTGATGAGCTAGTTCCAGTTTGAGCTTGTTGCTGAGCACAAACCTTGCTCCTCCTCCTCTGGATCATTTTCAACGCCTGTGTGTCAATTTGTATTCCGAAATGCTATATAGTGCCTTAGCATGTTCCAATTTAGAAGGTGGCCAAGTCTGGGGACAAACTGGCAATGAACTTACACTCACGTGTTTTCCTACGATCAGCATAGCTCTGACAGCTCAAGCCTTGCCTGCCCTCACGCTCTTGCCATTACAATACTGTTTTGGAAACTTGCTTTCTTTTCCAAACAGCCATGTGTACATCAGGTATCATGAGGGCTGTAGTCTGGTGCACTAAAGGAAAGAGAATATTTATTAATGTCTTGAAAAAAGCCATTTTCTTATACAGAAATTTATTGTTAACAGCAAACCTATGCACAAGACAGGAGACTTAGAAATCTCATTGACTAGTTGGCAAGGCAATAGTGGAAGATTATGGGTGGCTGCTGACCACTCCTGGGGTCAGTAGAATAAAAGAGGTTAGCTGGTAACTGCATAGCTGCATGTGGCAGGTTTTTGACATTAGAAGAGTAGAAGGGAAATTTTTGTGGAAGTCAGCTACCTACCAGCCATAGAGCTACTCAGGTAAAGGGACAAAGACAGCCTTCTCTCAGTGACCTCTATAGAAACAAAAAAAAAAACAAAGAAAAAAAAGAAAGCAGCACCCTGAGTTTTGGATAACTGCGTGGATGGCATGTGCCAACAGTGCAATTCCCAGTAAACTGTGGGACCACTTCATGGTATTGACACCATCAAGTGATCATTAAAATTTACCTTAGCAAGGATGAAGGAGTGATGATGGGGGGCCAGACCAGGAGCTTTTTCCTGCCTTCTGAGAAGAATGTCAGCTGCAGCTGGGTGTTCTCTGACACTGACATTGAAGGGAGGAGCTGGAATAAGTGGCATGGTGATTTTGCTCATCTGACTCTTGAAATCAGCCTTGTTATCTGCTGAAATTCTCTCCAGCAACTAGGATAAAATGATCTGACTCCACATGGGCAATATCACGCCAAACTGTTGAGAGATTGGCAAAAATTGTTACTGTAAAGGACTTTTATTATGGGAAGTATTTTGCATCTTAAACAAAGGCAGTGCCTGTCCTCTGCTTATTTAATTGACAGTGATAACAGAAAACAAAGTCAGCTATAGGCTGTGAAACTGAAATACTGTAGAGGGCCCTAAGTCCCCATACAAATCCGAAACTTTTCTTATTGTGTGGAGTGTTTAGTAAGGGAGTAAGGGTCCAGGCAAGTAGTAGATTCTGGAGTCAGTGTGAAGATGGGATTTCTTTCTGGGAGCAACAAGATAAAGACTGATTTTGTTCTGCAAATAAATGAGACTCTAATCAGTGATTAGAAAAAGGATAGATAATTCTGTAGGTTAATAATTGATCATTTCAGAGAATCTTTTCAGCTTGCTCCTCTTTTACATGTAATCAGAGATGTTGCTGTGCTCTGCAAACTCTTCCACTAGTGATAATAAGTTAGTATTTAAGTTTCAGAATGCACCCACAGACTGTGGAGGAAAACTAGAAGAGGAAGGAAAAAAAAGAGCCTGGGTGCAAGGCTCTTTGTTTTGCGTAATGGAACCTCTCTGTGCAATTCCACATTTTTAGTGGAAATAACAGTAAAGAAAAAAACGCAGTTTCAAGAGCCAAACTTTAGTCCAATAACATTTTACATAAGCAGGCAGTATTTTTCCCATATTTTCTTTAAAGATTTTGTATATTTTTTTCTGTACAATAAATAATCTAATCTACATATTTTTTAGACAATTTACAACATTTCGAACATGCCAGTACTCCTTGACCTATTGTTAATTAATTCCTTGCACTCTTAAGGATTCATGCTATTTAAATATTTATAAAGAATTCGTATGTCTCACCTTGATCATTACTTAGTCGTGGTAAGTAACTTTTTTTTAATCTTGTCTTGCAAGCCAATCCTTCCAGCTTCCTAATTTTCATTCTTGCTCTCCTCTGGACTCCCAACAAATCTGTGAGTATATTTTTCTTCAGAGATAGAATTCTAGCCTGAGGATTGTCTTTGCAGCAAACCACAAAGTCCAAACAACAGTAATACAGTGCTGGTATGGAGAAAACAGGTTTACAAACCAATTTTTTTGTATCATCTCAGAAAATTACAATCAACAGGTAATAAAAACATACAACTGCAATAGTTTCTCTGAAATATTTTCTCTCAGTTTAATTTGTAAGAGAAATAGATTGTCTCTCAAGAACATTTATTTATGTATTCCTCTTTTCTCTAATTTGCATCATTTTTATGGGGTGTTTTGTTATTCTACCTCTATACAGAAAGTAAGATTTTTTTTTTAATCTCCTCCAGACTGAAAAATACTTTGCTTTGCTTAGGTTGAAGGTCTTCTGGTTTGTCACTGGAAGGCCCCTTTACTTGCTGATTTCTACTCATTAAAGTGGTAGTTTATCCACCTTCAAATGTCTCTGCTCTGTGTCACAGACACTTATTTGTTCTCCAGCCATCAAAGTGTATTAAAATTAACAGCAGTCATCACATGAGTGGAGGGTAGCCGTTCTCAGACACACAGATAGTTATATACTCACAGCAGGAAACTTGCAATCAAATTCTAACAAAAGGTCACATTTGCAATAAGTAAAGGAAAATGTAGGTAATTGGTTATGGAATCAGTTAATATCTTCGCAGGCCTTGAAAGGCACTCTGACGGACTTGAAACCTTTTTGTTCAAGTAATTAAAACTGAGGTATTGTTATAGTACTAAAAAAACTCAGGAAATTCTTGGTGTGCTGTAAAATACCATTTCTACAATGGCAAACAAATTCACGAGGGAAAATTATTTGCAGTTTATTTGAAAAGACATACGGACTCAGCTTCTGGCTGAAATATAGAAAAAGAATAGGGAATGACGTGCAGGACAACGTGAAGATTAGCCCTTACAAAGTACATTTTTATGCCCAGCTTCAAGGCATGCCCACTATTTCTCTCAGCTGATTTAAATTTGTGGAAGCTTCAGAAGTACTGGGACACAGTGTTTACACAGGCTTTCCACAGACTTCAAGATACTCGCCCATTGGGAAAGCAGCAACTGACTTTCTGAGGCTGGAAAGCATTTCAGCGTTGGCTGAAATCCTGTTTCTTTGAGCGGTACCATGCAGTCCTGAGTAGCTACATGCCACAGCTAGAGTTTGGTACTGTATCTGAGGTTGGGCAAGTCCCTGAGAGCCTCCTGCATGACCAAGGGAAAGGGTATGCACCACAGAGGGGACACCAAGCAGCCAGAACATGGAGAGGGGACTTGCCAGGGGCATCCACTAGGAAAGACTGTTGAAATGTACTGTGGTTTTCTTTACCTGTCAAACACTCCTTTTCATCTAGTTCAAGCCAGGAGTTTCTGACTGTTTCTGGCATGACTGGGGGCTGAGTCTGTAGGGTGCCTGGTGTGAAGCCTTTCTTCTGCCTGTAGAAAATCAAAGTTGGCACCTGAGAGCCCTCAGCAGGAGGCTGTGGACTCCCTCGAGCAGAGGGTAGCACAGCCCATACCTTCCCCCTTATGCTCTGGTGCTTTGAATTGTACAATAAAGAAGTCTTCTGGATCAGACAGAAAAGGTGTATGATGACCCAGGCATATTCCTGGGTCTGTGAGCTGGGACATTCAGCAGGGAGAGGGAAGGCGTGGTTTAAAGCTTCTGCTTGAATAAATATTTTAAATAATCAAACAGCCATTATATATACTCCAGGAGTTCCTTTCTACCCACCAAGTGTTCTGACTACTAGGCTAGGCTGTCACACCGACTACTCTATGTCTAAATTCAGATTTAATGGTGCCACCATTCAAATTTTGACCCCTTCTACAGGCAGAAGGTTAGGATGGTTTTGCCCCAGAATAGCCCTGAACCTGGCATTTAGGAAGCTTTCTTGTAGCCGAAGGAAAGCCATCACTGAACCCTGGTCTGTCCTACCACCAGTAAATGCTCTTCCTGCTTTGCAAACAGAAGGTGGACTTGGCCCTGCACAAATTTGGTGGAGGAACTTCTCCATATAGCATGAAGCCTCTCAGAGATCCTCAAAGAATTCCTAGGAGCTTTCTCAGATATGACTGGCAGTGGGCATAGAGTTAGAGATGTGAACGAGATGCCTGTGGACTTTCAGGTGCTCCCAGGCTGAGGCAGGTGTGCCTGTATTATCTCAGATAAGCAAGAGGTCGAGAATTGGAGTTTTGTCTTGGATTCTTCAAGAGGAAATTTGGGAAGGGGAAGAGAACTTCCAAGGCAGAATCAAAATCTCATGAAAATGAATGAATTCAGAGGCAGAATATAGCCAGTGCTTCCTGCAGGAAAAACTCTGTTTCAGGGATGCTCCCCCTCTCTAGGCTCAATTTTCCCATTCCCACACATCTATTGTTCACTTTATCCTTACCTCTGCATTATGTTTAATGTTTTTCCCACAAAGGTGATACTTCCTAGCTTGAATAAACGGGAGCGCTGAGGACATGGTAAAGGAATATCAGTGAGAGCAGAAATGGACTGACAGTCTGGGGAGAGGTATAATTTTTTTAGTTGGGAATGAGCAAGGCAGAATTTTCTGTGTTGCCCAAGCCTAAGCAAAGAAATTGCTTTCACTTCTTGACTTCCTTTTTTTTCTCACTGTGGTGTCCGAAATGACCATCATCCCTTAGACCAATGCTTGCATGAAAAGCGATTTGCCTTGTATTAGAGAGAATGACAAGTGTCATCTCAAGTATGTGCTCATCAAGCTCTGCTGCTGTGCAAGTGCAGCAAACAGAAAGAAGGAAAAGCTGGTGAAGGTTTGCCTGCCATGGGGTTTTTGGTTGTGCAGGCCCTACTGGCTAATGTGTTCAAGCAATTCGGCATAATAATACAGTTGTGAAAATTAGTGAGAATATTCAAAAGACTTTGAATTCTGAATAATAAATATTCCAGAGAACTTTGTGTGATCTGTAATCTGTATGTGGGAAAAAGAGGAAGAACAACTCCTGCTAGCCACACATCCATTTTATTTGTGGCTCTTTCCCCAGAGAGTCAGCAAGAAAGAAGATTATAATGCATTTTCTGAATTGCTAGGGGGAGACTATTTGCTTAGTTCTAATTGAAATTATTACAGGAAACTCTTTGTAAATTTCAGTCTGTCAACTAATAGGAAGGGTAAAAATACCGAAACATCTTCTCATGTTTAAGTAATCAATCATAGATGGAGATGAGAATTTCGAGTAAGACAATATTTGAATCACTGATTGCAGTAGGTAAGTGTTACTCTATAGGTTGTAATAACTTTGCTAAATCAATCTGTTACAAAAGTTCAAATTATAAACATACCAAAAAAAAAAAAAAAGACATAGTTTCTGAATATAAGTAAGGGTCAAGTTCTTGCAATTAATTTACTTAAAGACATAGTTTCTGAATATAAGTAAGGGTCAAGTTCTTGCAATTAATTTACTTAACTAAAAGGCAAGAAAACGAAAATGCTGAATAAAAGTAGTAACAGCTTCTCAGCATTTTGCCTCTTTCTAGGTTAAATTGTGGTTAAAAATATCTGGCACAAAGAAATTTTCACAGGAGTTATGTTTTTATATTTAGGGTGTTTTGGGAAAATGTGGAAAATTTTTGTCTGGGACATTATTTTGAAATATTTGGCCATGTGAGATCAAAATATTCAAGCACGATGGTATGAGGCTTTCAGAGCTCATCTTGCTCAGCTTATTTGAAAAGAAGATCAAGATGTAACTTGATCACTGGCAAAAGGAATTTCATAGTGGAAAAAGCTTGGACAGTAGGGGACTACAATCTTGTTGACAAAAGCTTCCAGAGATCCTACTGAAGCTAGACATCATTTCTTGAAATGCAATAGCATTTCTTTGCTGTGAGGGTAATGGAGTATTTGTTGAGTGTATATCTAATCAGGTTCCCATCCTGGAACTGTCTTGGTCTCTGCTGTCCTCTGCCTTTGACTGACTGAAATGTCACAGCCCTTGGGCTTGAGGGAAAGTATTTGATTGATTAAGGATATGTGAAATTTAGCTTCCCCAAGAAGATGATATGATGGTCCTTTCTGTGCTCAAAGCCTATAAAAGATACCAAAATAGCTTGTTATACAGGCTTGGGCTTGCTTGGTTTTGTCAGAAAATTTTTAATTAATAAGTTCTTCTTGGGGTTTGTTTTTACTTGGTTTAATTGTTTTTCTGTTATTAAGTTTTCTTTAGTTTATTTGTCTAACAAAATCCCACAGGACTGTTCAAACCATGTTTCAAAACTGACTTTTATTCTCTTATGAACCTGAAATTCTTACTGTCTTATTTTCCACTTTCTGCCACAGCTTTCCAGTGTTGTGCTTCCCCATTCAGAGGGAAGAAAGCCTGATGTCCCACCAACTGCAGGTTGAGTCAGGTGTAGATTAAATGTAAATTTTAAAATTAGGGTTATTTCAGTAGGATTTGTGTTTGATTCTCCTCATCCAAATCCCCGATCCATCTTTCAATGGTCAAAATGTATTGCTGGCATCCCAGTAACCTGAAAAAGAATAATATTAAACCAGTTGTATTGTAAACTCAGAGGCTGAGAGGATAAGCGTAACATTGACTGGGCTGATGTTTATACAGTTTTACCCTCTCAATCTGAGTCACAGCTTCAGCTGCTCCTGCTGATTCCAGCCATGTCTGTGCAGGCTGTGCTGATGGCTGTAGTGTCCAATCTGCCCTCTTGATGAAGATATGAATGTCTAAGTAAGGAGTGTTTTCCTGACCTGAGGAGCCCATCATTTTGCAGAACCGAGCACTGCACTCCCAGGCTGAGTACGTGCTGACAGAGCCATGCCTTGTTGGAAAGCCTGATAGAGCCGAAAGGCTTGGCAGGATCATGTCAGTTCTCTGGGCACTTCTGAGAGGGCTTAGGGAAGAAGTCAGTTTAAACAATAAATCTCCTGGCCTGGCTTCCTACCTCTCTACCTGGGTTTCTGGGAAAAAGAGGGTAGAAGTTTCTTTAATCAACCTGCTGGCATGTTGCAAGGAGGGGAGGGACAGTGCTGAGCACTAGCCAAGTGACAAAGATTCTTTTCCCTTTATATACTTCCAGGAAGAGGAGTATTGAGGACATAAAGGCTTTGGTTCATGGTAGACAGATCAGTTTATCGTATGTATTTTGTAAATAGTAGAGGGTTCAGAGAATGGAATAATAATCCTTAGCTATAAAATATTTATAATTTATCTATTTATAAAGCTGATAAACAAGTAATTTTATAAAACCAATTTAAATTATCCTTTTATTTTTTAAATCTCAGATTGGTTCAGCTCTCAGGATAATTCCCACTGTAAATTTTATGTTGCATATTTAATACTATTTGGTTTCAAGTAATTATCTGTTTTAAATCTTACTGTTGCAGTTTTCTTGTATCCCCCAAGGCAACTGTGTATAAAGCTATCAAAAAGATAGTATATTCAAAAAGAACAAAATATGTAAAGTTTTGTCATATTTTTACAAACCCATGTATATTTATCATAATTTCTAATTATTCTTTTTGCTTTACTGCATATTATTAGTTTAATTGAACCATAAACTTTAGACTAATAACACCAATTTGTCTTTCATTATACTTTGCTCTATTAACTTTTACAAATGGGTTCATCTGAGCCACTGATTGATGGGCGCACAGCAACTGTGCTAGATTTCTCGCCCACAAACAGCTACATTGCGTTTTCTGTTCTTGGAAAATGCTTTTGCTTTTGCTTTTTTTTTTTTCTTCCAGGATATGAGTTTTGATTCTTGAAGTTTAAACACAAGATACATTTTGTAACTTTCCTCTTCCAAACTTCAGCCCTTCTGGCAGAAACCACCAGCAGTAATAAGAGCTAGAGTTGTTAATTATTTCAAGGGATCCTTTTCAAAATAAAATGCTTGTTTCAAGGTCTCAGTAAATCCCTATTTGCTTCAGAATTTGAGGAATTTAAATCTCCTAGTGATCTTCTCAGTAAAATGGTGGGAATTCCATGAAAATGTAAAATCTTATACATCTGGGAATAAAAAACCCAATACATAACTATAAAATTACACAAAAACAACAGAGAAAATTGCACAAACACAAACATGGAAAACTATTGCAGGGCCACCTGACAGATTCATAGTTTGGCTAGGGCCAAGGCTCCTTTTAACAGCACAGTTCCTCATATTCCTTTCTACCGTATTCACAAATCTAATTAATCTGCAGGGAGAAAAATGAATAATGAAAATAAGCTGGTGTCACCCAGCTGGATCCAGTCTGATCTGTGGTCCAGTCTGATCGTTAGCCGGCTTCACAGGCTCAAGTGATGCTCTGCCTTGCCCTGTCCTGTCACCAAAGATCAATTCCATGATTACTGTCCATGCCCTGTGAAGACTTCTGGATATACAATCCAGCTGTCACCTCTTTGAAAACTATAAAGAACAAACAGTATCCTGTGCATACTTTTCCTCATTGTTACTGAGGCTCTATTTCTCAAATATCTTGCAACACACTTTTCTTTCTCCCATGTTCTTCCTCTACTTAGAAAAACCCAAACATTTTCTCCTTTATACTACCTGTTCAGCTTCTTACACGCATTCCTTTTCAAGACTCCTTGCAGGCAGAAATGCCAGGAACTCCAAGCCATCTTTTGCCAGGCAGCTGAGATCTACAGCGTCACCAAAAAATGTAGGGAGAATATAGTCACTTGCACAGGGTCCTTCTTGAGTCCCACATAAAATTATGGGAGATAAAAAGTGATTTGAATAAGGGAAAATATGTGACCCACAAGACAAGCTGCTTTTTGCCGTGTATCACCATATTTGCGATAAAATTATGTCAAGCTGAGGGGAAAAAAGTGGAGGATGGATGAAAACAATAAAAGCTTGAGAGGCAATCAGGCAGAGGCAGAATGAAAAGAGCATAGGAAAAGAGAGGGGACCCAAGTGAGGAAATTAGGAAGGAAGAGGAAAGGGAATGGAAGTTTAAAACACTCCAAAAAAAATGAGAAGATGCAGGGGAAAAGCAGCAGTGTGAGCTGCAACCCGTACAATCTTATGGCACCCAAAGGTCTTCTACTGCAGTAGAAATATTGCAGCTCTTTGCTGTGGAAATCCCTTTTTATGCAACTTGATCAGTAGAAAAAGAAGTGTGCTTATTCCAGAGTCACAGCAGCCCAGTAGCAGTGTCCCTAAACAGCAACATTTGTGAGGGAAAAGAGCCATTTTGGATGCAGTATGAAACCTACCAATGGGAAATATTTACGTTGGGAATTTGGTAATCCAAACTGTAATATCCTCCACAAAGCCAGTGTTTCACCAGATAGAGGGTTGTGACATACTTTCCATTTCAGTTTTGAATTGCTGTGGAGTACTAGCAATTGTTAAAAATATGGAAAAATGGTGTTGAAGCAGTAACTCTACAGCAAAAAAAATAGCAGAAGAATAGTACAGAAGGGTCTGCATTTTCCTGTGTCTCCATCATAGTGTTTTATTGTGTTCAGGTATCTTCTTTTTTGCACAGATCTCACTGGAACCAGTCTGGAGTTCCAGAGTTTCTGTGAGTTTCCAGCCCATTTCCAGGGCTTCAAGGGAATGTTTTAACTGCTGGGTTAATAGAAAAGAAAACCTTGTTGGAGGTTGTTTTCTGTAACTTCAGACAGCATTAGTTATAATTCAGTGCAGAAGGTAAGGACAGTGAGCAGGAGGAGAGCCAGCGAGGCTCTGTGCGCTGCCTACAGTAATTGCTGTGGCGCAGTAAAGCACAACACTGACATTTTATTAGGTTAGTTTCTATGTCACTACACTCAGATACTCACAAATGATGACTCAGGCCTGTAAAACAATTAAATCATTAAATGAATTATTAGACTTGATAATAGATAATGCATCTGGGGACTCCGCATGTACCATCTGTATTTTGTGAATACTCCTGGAATACAACGAAGTCCCGTTTTCAAGCATATTCGTGCAGCCAGGTCGGCTACAATCTGCTTTTCTAAACAAAGGTGGAGATTTCCCAATAATCACATATTTTTGTAACTCATGGCTTCCAAGTAAATTTCAACTATATCACTGCTCCAGAGAAAGCCGTGAGAGCTGGCAAGGTTTCTAATCTCCTGCAAAGCATCTGATCAACATATATCTTAAATATTTTGTAGCCAATGTCTAGGTTTTGAAATCTGAGATGTAATATTGAGATTTTCTTGGATGCTTGGATACTTTATATGCTTCTATTCTTTGGTGGCTTTTAATAAGGGAAACAGCTATAATTTTTATGAAAGAGTCTTCCTTTGTCTACAAAAGTCACCACACCCTCTGTCACATAAAGGGACACCTAGTGAGCATGTAACATTCTACAAGATAACATATCCTTACTGTACTAGAGCACGGAATTTATCAAGCTAAACTTTTATGTAGGTAATCCTGTGATTATCTAATTTGTATGTAAAGCAATTATATCTTCACTACATGCACATTTGAAATGGCAATAAACTTTTTACTAGGCAGCTATTAAATTCTGAAGGTGTTTTCAGCATATATTTTTGAAAGGACAACTGTGAATATTTTTCAATAAATGAGTTAGCTATTTTTTATTATCTCTACTACATGGATCTGCAGGTACTACTTACCGTAGAAAAATATAAACATTTTTTCCTTCACTTGAAAGGGGTGTTTCTTTATGGTATGTCATAACATCTCTGTCTTTTATGCTGACACTCACAATGATGAATCAGTTCAGCTTTCCACATGTAAACTTTTATTCTGTTCCTAATCTTAAGTGGATCAAAATGAAAATATAAAAAGGGACAAAATACTCATTTTATTTGTTTTGAAATCAGTGAAATCACTGTAAATTACTGGTTTCCTAATTATTATTTATTATTATTTATGTTATTCTTTCCCTCAGTTTCTGTGTCATTCTTTCTGGTGGCAGTCACAGAAAATGGAAAGTGTCATTTTGCTGGAACAGAAAACACAATTTTCTTATTGAATTGCTCACTGAGGCCATTCATGTCCTTATTAGTAAGTAATGTTGTAAAATTCTTACAAAAGCTTTTTCTTAGTTTTTAAAATGGTGATATGTGTAATGATTATTAATAAATAAAATTGTGGTCCATGGTGCATTAAAGTGACAAGGAATAAAAATTCAGAAAAGATATTATAATAACTGAAATATTCATGTCCAGTTTTATTCCTTATTTATATATACTCAATATTTTTTCTTCTTTCTGAATGTATTTGGCCTGTCATTTATTTAAAACACTAACAAAGTTTGTTGTTGAATTTTCAAAAAAAAGATGTGTAATTATTGACTTTTAAGCTGGCATGAAGTTTTTCATGCATGTAATTAGGAGAGAAGTAGATTACTTCTTACCATAGAAAAAAATGTTTTTTCTCTGCATGTTTTAGACAATTATTTTCTGGACATGTGATTTTTGGCTGGAAAAACTCTGTAGCTTATGAAGTTGTTTGTTATTTTGCTGTGATTTTGTACACAATGGAAGGGTGAGGAAAAGGTCAACAATAACTCTGCTGTTGCATTTGCACTGGGAAAAACATAATATTGATCGCTAAGAAAATGGAAAAAGCACAACTATTAGCGTCTTACTTGATCTTCTCCGACCTTTACCCTGCCATGTTGATTTTATTCTTAAATGTTATGTCTGTTGTTCCAAAGGTTTGTCCTGTTTAGTCTTTTATTTAATTAATACATGATCTTCTTTACTCTCTCTAATGTTAAAACATAAAATTCGTTTTATTCCTTGTTGAACCATTGTCCTCCTTACACTCAGCAATGCATGTTGGATAATAACTCTGTGTAGGAATTGGCCCACTTAAAACTATTCTAGAATCACAATCGATGGGTACTTAAGTTCATCAAATTGTTTTTGAGGTCCATAGGAAATTAACTTTAAGGGTGTGTGAGCTCTTTAAAAAGAAAATTTAAATCTCACACTCTTAGTCTTTCTGGATGTGGACTGAAGAGCAGAAAATACGGTATTGAACCTCAGTACTTTACTAAATGGCTATGTATGTGCCAGGCAGTGACTATAAAATGTACTCACGGAACCACTCTACACTGCGAGGACAGTCTGCATATAGTACTATAGCTGGTACATATGCTCACACAGGCCAGGGTGCTGCGGCAAAGCCACTGAAGTGCCTTGGCTTGCCTCTTGGCACAAAATCTCCTCAGGCTCTGCCAAAGATGACCAACTGTATGTTTTGGCACTAAAAAGGAATAAGGGCCTGTTTTTATACATGGAGGCAGAAGAAAATAATTAAATGAAATATGCAAGGATAAACTTCTTGCAAAGGGCAGGAAGTTGAATTGGGCTTTTTGGGCTTTTTGGGCTCTACCCCTTGCTGAGGAGTGAGCGGAGGCAGCACGGTTCCCAGACTCCGTGGGAGCAGAGCACACAGGTGTCCCTACCCTGTGAGCAGACAGGGGCATTCTTGTCCAAGCACCCTGCCCTGGCTGGCACCTTCTTGTCCCCACAGTACTGCAGCTCATGGAGCACCCGTCATCATTGGCAATGCTTTTAAAAAAAAATTAAAAAGAAAATAAAAGAAAAGCAAACCACAGAAGTTGAACCTCATGGGATTTTTTTTCTCCCGCCTCTCCTGCTTGAATTTCCCCCTCTAAAAGGGGACAGAAAGCTAGTCCCACACTGGTAACTTGGTTTATAACTTCTTACTTGAGGTGCTCTTTAACAGAAAAAACGTGGTCGCAAAGTCATTTGCACTCCCAGAACAAAACAGGCTTCAGAAACAAGTTAGACAACTATAAGGCTTTTCTACCAAAAAACTAAAAAAGAGGAAAAAAAAAAGTAGACTCCTGATTACAATAATACAAGAGTTTTAAAATAATTGTGAGGGTTGTTCCTGGTAATATCGTAAAATTTCAGAATGGCAGGGAAGTTTTAAAGGATGGCAAGTAAATTTGTATTTTAAAACAGTCATTAAGTAACCTGTAAAAATGACACCAAATCTACCAAAATAATGGGCTAAGTGATATGAAAAATAAAGGATGAGAATATAATTAATTTCAGTTGACATTTTTTATATTTTTTTCATAAAACTGTTCTTGTTGGCCTCATTTCCTTTCTTAAGAGATGACAGGCTGATTAAAGGTACCTTTATGAGCCTGATCAGGCTGAATGTCTGTACAATTTTCCACATATTACCATGCAAATTTCTCACTATCATAAGATGATATGGTATGTGATATACGAATGATAAATATCCAGCAGAGTAATTACTGGAGAATCATAATCAAGTATGTTTCCACTGAGGTCTCACACAGACCAGTTCTTGCTCCAGTGCAGCCATAAATCATTGACAAAAGCACGTAAAATATAAAATAATTGTTGATAAGGTTTGCAGGTGCCACAAAAACAGATGGAATGGTAAAAAAAATTATGATGACAGGTCATTTGTACAGTATCCTCTCCATCATTTAGTAAACTGGGAAGAAATAATACACTTTTTAATATAACCAAATGCAAGGCCAAACACCTAGGGATAAAAAGTACAAGATTTAACATTAGGGAGACAATGCTATAAGAAACACTGGGCCTGAAAAGGCAGTAATACTTTTTCAGTGGAAATATTTTGTTGTTTGGTTCTTCAGCTGAAACAATTAGTGTAAATCTGTGGATTTATAAACAAGAAATCATGGAACATGGGGAGAGAGAGCAGTATTATCTCTGTCCACAAAGTTACTGACACCACTGCCACAGTGCAGTCTGATATCTGTTCTTCAAAAAAGATAGTAAAAGCTTGGAGAGTGTTCAGAGAAAAGCTACAGGAATGATTTTACAGACAGGACATTCCACCTTAGAACCAAACCAACAGGAAGCTAAAGTTTTTAGTGTATCTTAAAGAATCATACTCCAAGAGATGTATGTGGCTTGTATATAGTTCTCTAACTACAGAAAGTGCTTTCTTTTAATAGGGCACTTGAATTCAGAAGGCAAAAGCACCAGCTCCAGTGATCAAAATACAAAGTGATAACACTATGTATAGAAAGATTTTTATTTTTTTTAATTTGAACTTTTATATCAAAACTGGATGTGGGTTTTTTTTTTTCCTCTTTCCTAAAGGATACTTTGCAGTCAGTCACAAGTTCTTAAACTCAATACCAGATGAAAATAAATGACTAAATCGTACAGAAACCCAGATGATATTCTGGTCTGAAAAATCTATTAACCTCTATGAATCTTGCATACACCAACTCTTCTCTGTAAAACTCTTTGACATAATGCCAGAATAAAAGGCTCTGCTTATCATTATTATTTGTTCACATTATTTTTTTTCTCAAAGGTGAACAGTTGTTAAACAGATATTACAGGCTTTTTAGTGCCACTGAACTCCTCTATCATCATATCATTATTTCCCCAGCGCTCTCATTTTAAGTGCTTGAAAGATGTTTTCAATTGCAAATTAGCCAGGGCAAAAAGAAGAGGGGCGGTGAAATCTCTTTGTATAGAACATGTATCTGATTTTAGTGACCTGTGGTTTTGGATGTTTGTTGTGAATAAGGATTGTATAGTAAGACACTGTTGATAGATGTATTTGATCTAATGCAAATTATTCCTTATGAAGTCTGATTTATTCTTCTCCAAGGCTTTGCATATTTCTTCCACTGTGTGAGGTTAGGAGGAAGAGCCACAGATAAGAAAGTATCTGGAAGACTCAACAAGTTATCTGCCTTGACCTTTGGAGAGCCTTAAAGGGAAGTGTTGTCACTCTGAGGAGATGTAGAGGTCATACTAGGCACAGAGCCAGCCTACAACTTTTTTTAGAGTGTGTCAGAGCCAGGGCAAAGTGAAGACAGACTAGATTTAATCCTTTAACCTAACCTGTCAAAACTGCATCAAGTCAGCACTGCCAAATCTGCAGCCACCTCATAACTCAAAAAGGTATGCATGAGTGCATTTATGAATTTGCTTTTGAAAAGCGGTTTTATGGTTTGGTATTCACAGCATTATGAAATCTGGCCACATTGCTGGGGATGCAAACATAAAGCTAAATGCTGCCTGCTGCATGAGCAATTCATCCCTCCGAGTAGTAAGAAGATATGAAATAAGATTATTGCAAAAGGTGATTGTTTTTAAGGGATACTTACTTCCAAACATTAAAAATACAGACTTCAAAGAAATTAGGTTTGTGCTGTTTTAACGAAAACTGGAAATAACCTATTTGTCAAATCCATGGTAATGGGTAAAGCACACAGCACATTAACCTGATATTTTATATTCATTGACTGTGCAGAAAATACTATTCCTGTGTAGTGATGATAGTTTGTTTAAAAGAAACATATTTTGTTTAGGTATTTGGAGGGTTTACATATATCCATTTGTGCACGTTGGCTTGTGTGTGTGTAAGTATGTCCATGTACATTTTGTGTGAACCTGCAAATAGTTATAAAAAGAAGCATTCATGTGAAAAATAACACAAATTCATGCAAAACACAGGGCCACATCCTAACCGCTGCAAACTAGTGTGGTTGACAATGGCACCGCAGCCATGCTCAGACGTGACAGTTGTCACAGCTCTCTATGTGGCTGTGAACTTTAAATCGCGAATATACTGTGATACAAATGAAAAATGCTAGAAAGCTCATTTTGTGCTGTTAATCCTTGAGCTTTTTCTTTAGATGGGTGAAGACACAGTAACAATTTTATCTGTCCTCAAGGAGGATATTCTGAAAACTATAGCCTGGATACACAAAGGGACTGGGACTATAACCTTCTCTTGAAAGAAAGGATTCTAACCTGTGGGAAAAAAAAGCTTATGTTTTGGTCCTGTGATGAGCTGGTGCTGCAAATCCATACCCAGGTGTAAGAAATAGATCATATCCCCTCTGTCTGTGAGGGTTCACATGGTCAGTGTTGGCAAAAGCACCCTGCCATGGCATGGGCTCCTTGCTTGACACTGGGACAGGTCAGGGCTCAAGCCCTTGCTCCAGCGCTTGTTTAAGCGCCTTTATTGTTGGTCCCCTCGAGTGTGGCATCCAGCTTGGCCCACTGGGGCAGCTCGAGCAACCAAGTGGTCCTTGCCTTCTGCCAAATGCAAGGGCTACCACAGAGAGGGCAAGGTAACTTCTGCCCCAGGACTGGTGGTTCAGCCAGCACGGGCCTTTGTGGGGATCAAGGAGCTTTGAAGAGGCTCTGTGTGTGCGTGTGTGTGTGTGTGTGCACACATGTGTGTCTTCAGGGGGCTGGTGCCATAGAAAGATCTGTGTCTGTGAGGGACAAGGCCAGAGCATGAGTGTGATCTCTGCCTTAATGATCAATTAACTGTGAAATTGTCAAAAGAAAACACAGAAGTGTCAAAATTTTGTTAATAGTTCTTGCTTGTGAGCTTGGAAGAACCGTTAATGACACTGAGATTTTTGCACTGGAAACATCAAAACTAAAATGCAATCTTCTTTTCTCTTGGAAAATGAGTGTGCTCTCATCTTAATGAGCACTTCCAAGGCAGGACAAAGAAGTCCTTGTATTTACTTTCCACTTAGAACATGACAGAATTGGAAATCTATGAAAGGTAGACCAAAGCATGAAAAGAAAAAGGAAAAGTATTGAAAAGAATAAGGGAGTCTGAATTATGAGGGAAGTCAAGTAAAAAATGTTAATCACACATGCTGATGATTTTGATTCATATGTATTGGTGATCCCTTGTGAAAAGTCCATTGACTAATCAAGAGTTACGTTTCCAGAAGGAGCAGTACGTTGGCAGATGTTTTCCACAGTCTTTGTGCTCTTCTGAGGAATGACTGTGACAGTCTATTTATGTGATAACCCAATGATCATCTTGGGCACAAATATTAACTTTGTCAAGTGGATACAAATTGAGCAGTCTAGCTGATTGCTAACATGAGGAGAACAAGACCCTTTTCCCTTCAGATCAGAACAGGACTCAGAATTGCAGCTATTTCAAAGGAACAGAAAGTATGTTGTTTCATGTCTAAATTACTGAAGATAGTTAATATAATATGCATATAGCATACATTTACAAACAAACGAATCATTATGCTGCCATAAAACTGAAACCTAGATTATCTGTTACTCAGATAGAAATGAGTCACCTCAGGATATGTGAAGAAAAACAGATTTCCAACTTCAAATACGTATACATCAATATATTTTAACTTACATTTTTAGACTTTAATTCCAGAGGGCCAGTCCAGGTTTCTGGAATGAGTGGCTTCATAACCCAGGCCGTAACTCAGGGCTCAAACCTCTAATGGCTTACAAGTGGCCACAGGCCTGAATCTGCACTCAGAGTTAAAGATTTCCATCTTTCAAAGGAGATCTTACCTGTTTTTCCATTCAGTCTTTATTCAGACTTGTCTCCTGTGCTTTTTGTAGAGAATAGCTCCTCCGTAGTAAGAACATATGTTATGAAACACTTATTTTGTTCCCCAAGTTTTAAAAAGCCACATTACATGTTTCATAAGTAATTCTGTAAAAATACACTGCAAAAGCATAAATTTCTTCAGAATAGGCATTGTAACTTTGGACAGTTTAGAATGTGTGTAGCCATACAAAAAATTAGTCTATAGTTAATATGTAACTTATATAACAAAATAAATTAAAGGTGACTGTGGATTAGAAATCCTGCAATAGTTGTACTTCAGCTGCATCTTAGTATGAAAGTTAATGGCTTTTCTACCTAGGAAAGAGGAGTGGGAGACATGGCCTTTGCCATTTGCTTGCTAAGTATTTGTACTCAACCACTGACTTGAGAATGGTAAAGAAGAAAATGAGTTGTTATGTGTCACGCAACAATTACAGAATGAAATCAGAGCTCAAAGTAGACGTTGCGCATGCAAACCTCTTTGAGTGAATGCAAAATAAATAGATGGAAGTTCGCCTTTTCTAACTAGTAGCCTTATGACAGTTTGGTTGTTTTGTCTTGCCCAGATGACCATTGTCACTGGAGACTAAGCATTACCGTTTATGCTTTCTAAAGTACAGAAATCATAGAAGTATTTGTGACTCAAAGACTTGAATATGACTCAAAGAGTTGAATATGGTGCGTGATGTCCTACTGAGCTAAATTACAGGGGTAAAGAGATCACGAAAAAATAGCAGTCACTTGTCAAAAAGCTTCTTGAATGTAATGGTATATTTGCTTCAGGTATTTAACTGAAAGAGTTAAAACAATTTAACAACTCCTCCTGACACTGAAGCAAAAAGCAAAAGAAAGGGATTGGTGGCAGGAGGAGCAGGCATCTCCCAGCACCATGGGTTGGCCTGTGCTGCCTGAGCACCATGCTGCTCAGCTGGCAGGGCAGAAGGTATCGCCAGTGCTGGTGGGAGCTGTGAGCAGGAGAGTTCCTGTACAGGAAGAATTCCCTAAGCTCTGTCCTCTGTGGCTTGGGAAGGGAGTGTTTCTTTCAAGGGTCTCAACAGTGCAGTGCGAGCCTTTGTTTTGAGCTCACCCTGGAGGGTGTGGTGGGCTCTCCACCAACTAGGAAGTTGGTGGGTTTACTGACATTATTCCAAGGAGCCAAGCTTTTTAATCTGATCTGACTCAGAAACACCCTCTTTCACCTCTGACAGGAGCCTGATTGCTCTAGTGCTTTAGATCTGAGTTACTCAAAGATACCAAACGAGGCTGATCAGATGCTGAAGGGCTGCCAAGATTACACGGCTGTCGGCCCTATCACTTTTGTTATTAATTATGATAAAACTGTACAAGCTGCAACCTGGTCCATTTAGCGCAGACACCGGGACAGCTTTCCTCCCTTATAGTCCCCTCTTTTCACTGCTACAGCTATTCTTAGCTAGGGGAACAGTCCCTTGTGGGATGATTGTCATCTGGTATATATACATTGCAGCGGCTGACTCAGATAACCAGGAAACTATAACCAGCTCCCTGACTGCCCTGAGAACTTGGTGGCATCAGGGAGTCTGGCCCAGTACCAGAAACAAGCACACAGCCATGGACTGCATCTTGTAGGAGCAGGACACGTGTTTCTCATGCTTTTTCGCTTTTCAGACTTACACCATAGAGACTTTTACAAAGCAGTGAAACATAGACAGATATCCAAATTGCAAAAATGATTCCCAGATTTAAAGACAAAGATGCCCTACAGAGCTTGATAATGTTTGTATGGTACCCACTTTGTATCATCACTGTGGAGATTTCTGTCTCCATTTAAATTACAAAAAGTGTACCTTCTTTTGCTCTTATGTGGTGGCTTTGTGTTTCCTGCTGACTCCCCTACAAGTTCCCTTACTGTTCTTCTTCTATCAGTGTGTCTGTTCCTTACAAAGTAAACAAGGCAGAACTATTAAATCATTATTAACTCTGAGTGCACAAAGTTACCTCCTCCACAAAAACCCTTTTCTGAAAGTCTCTGTTATTAAGTTCATTCTGATCTGGTCTCTGAAAATTAGTTTACCACAAGAAAATGTGCAGGAAAGGAGGAGTGGAAAGATGGGTTACAAGCAACCGCATGACAGGATCTGGCAAAGCTGGTGGCGCCTTGGAGCTGGAAGGACTTCCTTCTTCTGGCAGCAGTGAACAATTCTATCAGCTTGAAATGTGCATATAACTTCACATCTAGGCTGCAGTTTCCCAGGCAGTCGAGCCTATAACTAATTGCAGACAAAAGGAGGAAATCTGGTGCACCCCATCCCTGCTTCCTATCCTCCTTCCCCTGCTCCTTCCTCCCTGTCTCTGCTCCCAGCTGCAGACCCCTGTCTGCTCTTGAGCTTCTTGGTTCCTTTGCTGATTCACAACACCTCACTAAAACAGCTGAAAGAATATTCACCTTTTATTTTTTTCCCCATTAATTACTCTTCTGCCATTTTGGTGGGCTACATCGGCTCATGCAGAAGGACTCTGTCTCTGCACAGAAACAGCTGAGAGAAGGCAAAAGGCATCTATCCTGCACAACCAGGAGAAGAGGCTGGGGCAGCTTGCTCCCTGCTTCTTGTCCTTTTACTGCCTGACCAAGGTTTGGTTGCTCATTCTGTTGCACCTGAAGGATGGTGATGGGCTCAGCCCTTGTTTTGGATAAAGTCCTTGACTATGTTTGAACTTAAGCTCTTCCTGCCATCAGCCATTGGGAATAACAGCATTGCTGCTTAAGCAGACTGGTGGAAGCAATAAGGGGAGGTGCTCAGGCTGGATTCATCACAGCCCCCCTGTGATCATTCACCTGAGGAGCTGATGGAGTTGTTTTCCTCAGTGGCCAATGAGCTGCAGTTTTGGACTTCTCTGAGAGCAGATATTTCTGCCAGCTTTGCAAGTCTCGGCATTGTACTACGATCCATCACTGGAGTTTTCTTGTCACTGTTTCCACTCTGGGGTTCCTATGCCATTCTGGTTTGCAAAGTAAAAATCCCTGGTAGTGCTCCTTACTCAGCCCTAGTATGGCCTTTTTCCAGCTCTCTGCTTTTGTTCATTACTATCCAGTATTCAGCTAATTTCTGTTCCCTTTGAACTGATCTCACAGAGGATCACTGCCTTTCAAGGAGGCACATGGCAGTCAACAAATCAGGACTCTTTGAATTAAGAGCTAAGTCTAGCTCTCAGAAATCAATGAAGTGATCTACTCACATTCAGAGGTCCCAGAGCAAGCTCTATCCAATCTTCCAAAGCCTCAGTCTGCAGAATGAATGCAGCCTGTGGGCAATAAGCAGCAGTGGATGGCTGGTCATGCACTCTGGAGGAGTAGGAGACATGAGTTATCACAAGAGAATATGGCCAGTCAGGAGCTCATAGCAGGTTTTCCCACTTGTCACTTCTTGCCTTCAGCTTTCCTTATGTCAGGTTCAAAGTATGTCTTTTCCTCAGGTGGTGAACAGGGTAGATATACATAAAATATATTTTTTGTTCTTCCTTATTCCAGGGACATTTAAAGAAATGGACATGTCTGAGAAGTCACTTGGAGCTTTTGGGAGATATTTGCAGCTACTACTGTTATGACTGAATGGAATTCAAGTTAAAAAAAAAAAAAAAAGAGAAGCTAGAAATTAGGTTTAGGTATAAGACGATACAAAACAGTAATGGTGAGAGACTGAGAGAGAAAGAAAGAACAACAGCAGGGCTAGTGGGAACAGTGCTAGTGCAGAACTAGGATGAGCATTAAGAGGCATGGGGAAGGGGGGAGAAGAAGAAAGAGAAGATTATGATGCATGGAAGCAAACCAATCCACCCTTCCTAATTCTGTGGCATGTTCCACTTTGAAGCCTATTGTGCTGTATCAAAGCAAAGACTGTATCGCAGAGCCTGGGCAGCCACTGCAGCTGCAAGCTAATAGGAAAGGGAAGAAGTAGCAGCTTGCCTTTTAGGTTTGCATGATGCTGATAGCATGCCTTGCAGGATGGAGAGGTATGCTAGCAATGTCTCCCTTATTTCAATGGGTGTGTGCAATATTTAGCTCCCAGCTTTACTTACGAAGATTAGTGCTGTTCCCTTTTAACTATTGCTTTCTGGAAAGTCCAGATCAAAAGACACAAACCAGTTCTACAGAGAGTGTTGTTCACGGGGAGACAGAGAGGAAGCCATCGCATGCCCAGATTATTTCATACTCAGACATTTTGTCTGAACCAGTGCTGAGAGCTCTGTGTTCGGATTAAGAGAAGTCTGACAGTGCTGCTGGAACTGCAGAGAGGAAGATCCAGACAGTCTGAGTTACCCGGGTGCTTTGTCCTGGCCCCCAGGTTAGGGTACCACAGTAGCTGCTGTTGGCTGAATGCAAAGACAAATCCCCAGTAATCACCATTTCTTCTGTGCTTCCTGTTCTGCACTTGAAGGTAACCCGAACAAGCAAGGAGGGAGTCAAGATCTGTTGCAGCAATCCCCTGCTGTGAGTAGTCAACAGACTGGGACTGTGAGAGTGAAGGAACAAGCCTGTTCCTCAGTTCAATCAAAGCTTTAGTGTCAACAAATGCAAGCAAGGTCTCCTGTTCCTGTACAGGTCAGCTCCTGGGACTTCCTTCAGGATATTATTAAAAAGAGTCAAATAAATAGACCTGGTTTCTGTCAGATCTGAACCCCTGACCAATACATTAGAATGAACTAACAGCCGGGGACCAGCTAGTGAAGAGGAAGGCCCTGAAAAGTACTTGCCTAAATTCACAGCAAGACCTGAGTGGGATTCCTGTAACCCATCATGGATATTGGAGGTTAGAGGACCTACCATAGGAACCATCTCTTTGGACTGGCTATAGAGGGAGTTTAAACTGATTAGATGAACACTTTATTTTTTAACTCATCTGCAGTTGGGTTTGGCATTCTTATTATGCAGGAACAAAATCTCTGTGGGGCACAAAGAAAAAGCTGAAGCTTTAAAAATAAGAATCTAAGATCAGGCAATAAACCACATACTTCCTTTGGCTTAGGATGAGACAATTACATTACCATTTTAGTTACTGCAAAGTAGCCTGGAGGTTTTATAATGCTTAAAATCAGGTAATTCCATTGACTTCAATGTGTCAAAAAGAAACCAAACTATTCATTAACCTGCTGTCCATGAGTGTAATCAAACATAATCCTTTCAAAAAGGCAAGTTTTACAAATAATGATAGAAAAAGCATAAGCTGTCCTAAATTTCCTGTGCCTGCTGCCTTTTTCTGCTTAAAGTGCTCTCTGCTTTCCCTTAAAATTTCAAAGCTTTAGAAATACTTTTTGGCTTTGCTCATATTTATAAAGCTAAGGGTATCCAGAGGAGGGGTGGGGGAGTTGATTCACATGGTTGGTCATACATAGCAGAAGATGTAGCTCTGCATTTGAAGACAAACCATAGTCTGACATTTGTTCACATAAATGATGTGATGAATAATTATGAAAAATGATCTAATTTGGGAAAATTACAATCAGGTCATGTACATTACGGGGAAAAGAACTAAATTAATTATGTATAGTATGTAACTGTCAAATACCAACAACATATGTAATGGAAAGTCAACAATATATATAAGGATCCAGCTAATTTCTATAAAGCCTGAATTTCTCTCACGCTCACGTTCCTCAGATTCACAAACTGCTGTGCTCCAGCTTATCAGGCTGTACTTGTGAAAAGATGGGCCAGGATTCAAAGAAATCTTTTAATGAGGATTATTGTTCTGTAGCATCAAAACGGTAGTCTGACTGCTGATGGCTGCACCGTCTTGTGTCACAGGTTTCAGCAAAACTCCTAGTAAAACTGCAGGCAATTACCGAGCACCCAGTTTTGAAAATCAAACTTGTTGTGAGAAATAGGCTAACTATGAATCACTTATCTGCATAAAAATGTCTAAAGAGTAAATAATCTTTAAGATTTTGGTCACAGTGTTGCTTTATCAATCCCTTAAATTATAATAGTGGAACTGCTAGTATTACTGGTCCACTGTAAAATTGCTTTTCTGTGAAAATAATATGAGTTTTTAATGGTTTCTTGATTACTTGCATTATAATTAGACTGCCTAAAACTTTTTTTAGTGTAAATATTCTCTTCCCTAGAGGCATTAAAAATATCACTATGTCTGAATTGTGTTAATTATTAAAGCATGAGCACTAAAGAATGAAAAATTACTAGAAAAGGCAGCATAAAAACCCATCTGTTTTTTTTTGGTTTTTTTATATCCTCAAAGAATTTTCAAAAGGAAGAAAGTATGTCAGTTGTGAAAAGTAAGACCCTCAACTTTCAGTTGAAGTAGCTGGTCTCTTTGCCTTAGGTAAGACTATTGTGATTAAACACAAATTGTATTCCAGTTATAACTTTGGGAGTTGCTGATAGAAAAATAAGTATTAATTTAAAATATATGATCCTAAGCTTGGAAGTAGCAATTTTTACTCTAACTCTGTTTCCAAAACCAATAATCTTATCACCCAATGTGTGCTTACTTCACATTTACTTTAATATGGAAGTCACACATCTTGTACAAAATGCAGAAAACAGGTTAGAAAGAATAAAAACCCATTTCAGTATGGACTGAGTGTTCACAGGCTCACTGGGGACCTTTGATCTTGCAGTCAACAACCATGTATTTCCATCTCCTCAGTTTTTCTTATATGATTACCTTAAAAGTATTCTTGCCATATGTCATTTGAATCCATTGGGGACTTCGAAGGAAAATGAGAAGCCTACTTAAGCAAGCTTTGTAAATGTATGTGTCTGTCCATATGTATTAAAGTATACAGATAGTTTTACCTTATGCCATACTTAAATTTATTAAAAATAAATGAAAAGTACTGAATTTTATCACAGCTAAAACGCGCAGCTTAACTAGTTGATATTCATTCAGTTTTTCAGATATTCATTTAGGTTTTGCTGACATATACCAGTTAAGGACCAAGCTCAAGTATTTATTTTAAAAGAATGGGAAAAAAAATTAAGCTTTAATATGTTTCACAGAAACACCTCTATTTCTACTTGCAGAGGTATGTACCTGCAGATATCTGAGACTATGCAAGTGCTTTTTATTTCCTCACATAATTATAAATAATTGTGATAATGAAGAAATTGATATTGCTTAAACTAGATAAGATGATATAAAGTACTGTGCATGATCTATCATACAACAATGCCACCCTGAATTACTAGCTCACCTTTTTCCTGGCCTGTAGTCTTAATATCGGCAAACTACGCTAAAAATATAGATCATGATTTAACGTGTGTGTGTGCATTTATGTATACATATGTTAGGCAAGCTCAGTTCCTATGCTATTTAAAGCGAATTACATGTATGATGGGGCACAGTTTGAGAGAGAGCAGCTTCTGTGGTCATTCTTCCTATGCTCCTCAAAAGGGCAGGGCCAAGATCTGGTGGGCAGGAACAACAGATAGGGGAAATAAGCATTCAAGAGGAACAAAATATTGGAATCCAGGGCTTTTTAAGCAAATACCATATAGATACAGTTTGCACAATTGCCAGTTTCTTGAATCAGAATCTTCAGGACCTGGATAGAGCTCTGAAGTGAAGGTAGCAAAATGGTCAAAAGCGGTTAACTCTATTTCTCAGAGAAATGCCTGGCCTTTAATCCGACTCCCTAAAACATGTGGCAGCCTGTCATTGCTGAAGCTGTTAGAAAATGTGTTACTGATTAAAAGCATATATTGTTTCTGTGCAGAGTGCATTCACTGAGTGTATTCAGTCTCTATTTCTTAAATTATGGCTCTAATGGGCTTACTGTTACCACAGAAAGATTTGGTGACGCGGGGCATGCTGCACTAAAGTATCTCCCATTCACATGAATCTGCATGTGGAATGGATTCAGTCTCTTTGCTCCAGCTTTGAAGAAGGAAGTATCCTTTATTTGAAGCTGGATGCAATCATGGCCACACATCCTTCTTTAGTTCAGGAAATCTCACTGGTGAGGCTGTGCCAAAGCCTGCCTTTAAGACAGCATTATCTGACTGAGTTTTGGTAACATATGCAAAGTCAGGGACTTATCCTTTTCCAGATCACAAACAATTAATATATTACTTCCTTCTGGCAGAGCATTAATCAGGATAAATCAAGACGAAGGCTGAAAACCTTGTCTCCTTACATCTCAGTGTCTGAAGAATTTATAGTAGTTAAAAGCAATGGAATGAAAATAAAACACTTCCTTACATCCTTTGTTTAACATTGTCCTGTTTGCAGAGCTATCTGTCTACCAGCCAGCTACCTCTGTGACAGCAGCAATCAAGGTCTTGTAACGATACTTCCCATCACATTCTCCTGGCCATCTAGAATCCCAACTGCTTAAAAATAGCAACCCCAGGGGTATACCAGCTGAAAAGAGGTGTGCCCAAAGGGGGAATCTCTGCAGCTATCTTTGCAAGAATCCTTCTTCACCTGTACCTCTGGCTGTCCCGTATACATAGCTTCACACAGCAGTCACTCATGGGGAAACAACAAGCTGCTGTTATGCCTTGGTCTGCAGAATCTCTTCCTGTGCTCAGATGACTTTGTATCAAATTTGGGAACACGTTCACGGTGAACAGAACATTGTGTTTCACCACTGTCCTGTAAATGATGCATCACAAAATAAAATGTCCCTGATCTGCTCTGTCACTGTCTGTCCTACCATTGGGATTAGAGAGAGAAGGATGTCAGCAGTTGCTCACAGCTGATCAAGAATGGACTGTGTCCTTTCTCTAGCCATCTGGGAGCGGTGCTTTAGAAGACTTCAAGACACCACACTGTTCTTTCCCCGTGGGAGTGTACCCTGTGGTACACTCAAGAGTACCAACCCTTTTAGTCTTCAGGGTCCAAGCCCAAAGTCAGGTTGTGAAGAGCTTGGGCGTTTTGTTTGTGAAGGGTTGGGATATTGACTTAGCTATAGTCATCTGGGAGATCAGCTCTGAAAGGCAGAGCACCAAGCTCAAATTCAGCCACAGTAATCCTCATGGGAGGCTGATCAGAGAGGGCAGTAAGTAAATAAACTAATATGCCCATGCACTGTGACTCAGGTTTCCAGACTGATATTATAATACAGTTTGCTTGTATTAAAAACTGAGCCCTTTCAGTGATCAAGTTGGCCCACTTATGCTCTTCAGGATTAAGGAACTACAGTTTTGAATTAGTGGCAGCTATAAATTGCTTCTATGGTACTGCTGTGCACTTGCCATGTGAAGCTTATTTGTTTGTTATTGATTGGAGAAGAATGGCACAGGAATTGCTAAGTAGAGTCTTTCCAAAAGCAAAAAGCAGGAATTTGGTGCCTGCAGGAAGCACTGATGGCCATGTTTCAAATGTCTGCAGCATTATTTTTTTATGATGTTTGCTTTCATCCTACTCTTAGTGTCTAATCTCATTCTCCCAGACTTCTGTCAGTCACTTTCAGCAACAAGGAAATTCTGTTTTCTTGATGTATAGTTCAGTTTGTCTTGTTTGCTTGCTTGCTTGTTTTTCACTCTTTTTTTGTACAGAGATTCACAGCAAGAAAAGACGGGACATTGTGTAGTAGGCTTGGTTTGTGCATATTGTTCATGCTTAATTTGGGATCAGGATTTGGTGTCCATGTCATTTTGTTTTGCTTTTACTGTGGAACGAGACTAATTTCTCAGAATCAGCTGAGCATTTTCTTATGGTAAATTCCTTACTCTTCAGTCAACTTGCACGATTGGCACTATTTCTTGCTTTTTTGAGCAAAAAAAATAATTTGAGTTCTTTAGGTTTGTAATTTTAATTAAAAAGTCTTCCTTTAGGATTTTGGAAAAGTTTTATTTCATTAAATGTGTAGAATGGAGGTGTGGTGGCTATTTCCAGGAATACCTTTGTATTACATGATTGCTCACAATTGCAGAACTCAGCCTCATCCACAGTGATAGGCATGAGCTTGCGTCTGTAACTCCTTGTTCAAGTGAAGGACATTACTTCCCACCTGATATTTATTTCTCTTTCATCACTTCTCCTAGAAAGGGAAAATTCAGGCAAAGGAAGAGCAACAGCAAAGATTCATGCGTAGTAAGAGAATTGTTGTATCTGAAGACCTTTTAATGACTAGGTTGTGTAGCAGCACATGGGAGAAGAGCAAACGTCCTTCTTTCTTTCACAGATCTGTCAACCAACAGGGGCTTTCCATTCCTCCAGATAGGAAGATGAGGGGAAAGTTCTTGGTGTTTCTCTCTTGCATTACTGTCAGAGAAGAGAGGCTTAGTGGAAATGTTTGAAGGTGAACCTGGCAATAAGTTTGGGAATCTGACTTTTGGCCTCCACATTTGTTGATTCCGTTTCCTTCAGTTTAATACAGAAGTAACATAGCTTGAATTGGCCTGCTTCAGTAAAACATTCCTTTTATGTGACTAAAATCCTTAATCAAAACCAGTTACATATTGTGAGATTCCTTCATGTACATTGTGGGTGTTGCTAGACCCCAGGTTCACATGCAGGAACTGTCAGCAGAGAGGGTACCCAAGTCAGCCTCATATACAAGGATCCTCCCTGCTGTCTGATATGATATCATAAATATGGAGAAGCATTAATGAAGTTAATCTGACTAAATCTGATGTAAATGAAGGCAGAAATCAGTACTGGGTTGGTGAATGGATTTAATAAAAAGCTTTAATTCCTATCTAAAAACCTCTCATCCTCTGCTCCTTTTCCTCTAGTGAATCTTCTGTCATAGTGGGGCTTTCCTGCCTTGCTCTGCCAGTAAAATCAACATTAATACTTTACTTTTTTTAGTTATTGTTTATTTCTGCTAGTGTGGGCCAAATCTGTGGTAAACGAAGTACAAAACTGTCCAGGCTGGTTCAGATTCGGTTTACTTTTACCTGCAAGACTGTGAGACTGCTCCATTAAGTGAGCAGGTTGTCACTTGTTTCTCTGTGAAGACTGTAACCAAAGAATTAAATTGCATATACCAGGCTTTGTGGCAAATAAGACTAAAAAAAAAGGTTGTTACCTCCACTTATCACAGATGTGACATTGGACTAAAAGTTGTGTATCACCTTTACTTGCAGTGACAGCAACAGCTCCCAGCTTCTGCCTCTTCTGCTTAATATACCATCAGCCGTTTATGTCCCAAGGTCGGTGAGTGATGGTATATGCAGAAAGAGGGCATCCTAATGGCATGAAGGGTCAAAACCAAAGCATTCTATTCACATGGGTACCAACAACTGATGTCATCATATAACATCAGGTTATATGACACCACTGTCACATACAGCACTCTTCTTTGTGTGCTGTAAGCTAACCAGGCCAGAAGGAAAAACGCTATGTTGTGTTTTATGTAACTTCTGTGAGGTCCTGGCAGGACATTTTTCCTGTTCCCAGGAAGAAAGGAAGAGGAACCCCACTCACAATGGATTCCCAAGCACTCCACTCTTTACTCATTTCTTGGCCACTTCTCCTACCTGTAAGTGTTCCCCTTCAGCTCACTCCCTGGGCACTGTGATGCCTTTCCAATAGTTTTCTTCCTGGCAAAAATGCTAATATAATTAACCTGTAGTTAGCTGAACACCTTCAGATTGAGGACAATGGAACTTACTCTGAATGACTTGTCAGAATGTTTCAACGCCAATATTGATAGGTGCCATGAGATAGGACAAATCTTTAGAAGACTTGTCAGCCTTTGACGTAGCACATCTCCCGTCAAAAGGACATAGCTAAAGTTTGGTTATTCAGCTTTGTTGTATTTTCTAGCGAGTGTTTTTATCCTGTTTCACAACAGAAGGGAAGTATTTGATGAGATCTCAAGTACAGGTTTTTTTAATTGTTTGATTTCTGACATTCCATAGGAGTCATATAAATCAAAGAAACAATGTTGGAGGGAGGTGTTTCCTCCATTCCATTTCATCGCCACTGTCATCCTTGGCAGTATTTCAGAAAGGATTTCTGAGGTATTCTTTGAAAAAATGGCCTGATTATGATCCCATGGAAACCACTGACAAAATACGAAGTGCAACTAAAATCCATCCATTTCAAAATTTAAATAATGACATGCTGATTTGGAGAAAGGAAATAGAGGTAAAACTGAGAAGAAAAAGATTTTTATCCCCTCATTTTTGTCTAGCCAAATCAATGAGAATTTTTTTTTCATGTATTTGTGTCAGGAAAAAAAATATATTAAGAGAACAATTTCCTTCAATATATTTCCTTCATTTTCATGCTGTCCTTAAACTGAGATGGTCAAGAAATACCTCTTGAGCCTTGTAAGTAGGTCAATTGCAGTTCTCGTGCCAAGATCACGTTCCCAAGCAGGATACCAGTGGGGCTTGCCTATATGCACTCCCTCTAGGTTGTGGGGGGGCTTCTTTCTTTCCTCCCTGAACCCAGACCCATTTCTCAATGGGGTGGGGAGATACTGGAAAGTGATTATCATCTTTTGTGTTTGGATTGCTCCCAAGTGTTTCCTTTTCCCTCAGTCCTTCAGGTTATGTTAAATGTATCTTCATGTTTTCAACCTAATTAAGATTTTACTATATCATCATATAGTATCGGAAACTGATGGCTTGTGCATTAAACTGGCCCCAGACCTATGCAGTTGGAGTGTGTGTGTCTTAAAACTGACGGCTTTTTGAGGAACCTATGAATCTGGAACTACTTTCAGCAGTGGTGCCATTTCATAAGGAGTATGAAGAGAGCCCTTCCCACAAGTCCTAAGCACCCCACAGCCTCTTTGACAGTCAATGTAAGTTAAAACATGCCAGGTACACAATTTCGGGATCTGTGTTTTGGACATTTAGCTATTCCATCAGAAATAGCTGTTTCCTTAAGGGGAAGCACAACTACTACAGTTTTTTTAATCAAGCAAATAAAAATGTATAATTTGAACATTGACATCTCTGCATTCTTTACCTTCTTATGTGCAAGGTTACATGCACAAACCTCAAGAGACATGGGACAGATCCAAGCTCATTGCTTAATAGCCAGTACTAACTTCATCTGAAGGGGGACTAAATATTTTGGCCAAAACAAAGGCCAAAACAAAAACAAAGGGTGATCCTTTTCCTTCCCACTCACTTACAATCCTACTCATTGAAAGAGCTTTTGATCCCCACGAAGTCAGTGAGTTGTAATATTTTCTTGCATTTTCCAGGAATTCTGCATGAAATGGTACGTGAGCATTAACTCTTTTCTTGGCATTTAACTGGATACACTGTTGCACTCTCAAGCCTTCATATTATTTGAAGGTCAGATTTAAATGGAAAAGGTAAATGTATATCAAAAAGACTGTAGTAGGTCAGAGTCTCCTTCTGAACCATTATATCTTTAAAATACGTAATGTTCAAAGTCTTGCCAAGACAAAAGTCTTCTTGGACATCTCTGTTCATGTGGCTGATGGGAAGGAGCTGATACACTGGGTTCTGTAACTGTGAAGATTATGCGGCTTTAATAGTCAAATATGCACTCAGGATGAAAAGAAATGTGCTCCTAAATATTAATAGAAAATATGTGTACCATTTCACCTATTTGTCTTTTAGTTAGGTACCTGTAAATAAGCTGGCTGTTGCAAGGTGCTCTAGAATCAGATTTCCTAAACATCCCTTTCTTAAATTAACATTTACAATTATGTGAGATGGTTACAGATTGTTAATTGCTACTGTTTCTATTATTATTAATAATAATATTGTTATTAAAGGAACAGGCAATATGCCCCATTGCAATTTTGCATACATGCCTGGGAAAAAAAGTAGATGACATAAATTGCATGCATAATCTCAGGAGACAATCATTTTAAATCTTAATTGGCTGCCTTTTAAATATCATTTAAGGTCTCGTTTTCCCTGCCTCTCTCTCTCTAGTTAAGAAGGTGTTGTGTCAAAGTCTATTACCTTGCTGGACGTCTCGCCTCTAAGTTTTTTTAAAAAAATAGAACCATCAGCAGAGGTTTGAGAGGTCGATAAAGCTTTTAGATTTGGAGATGTTTTCAGGGAGCCCATTTCCTGCGGCTAAGAGTTGTTAATGGAGCTTAAGGAATTATCTTATGACTCGGGCTGGGAGAGCCGTATATTTCTTCGCTCCTGTTCCCTTGTCGAGGCTGAATATGCTGCTGTCAAACTCGCTTAATGAAAAGTAACGCGTCGCTGATTACAGTTTTATTTGGGCTCTATGTAAAAAGCACTGTTAATTTAGCATCCCCTCCTTTGTGTGTTTGAATTTGCCATGGCTGAATGATTTAGAGTCTCTCAGTTTCAAGCCGTTTCTCTATGATTTCCCTCCCCCCCCCCTCAGTCTGCCTATATATTTCTGCTTTGTACAACCATACAAGAGGCACGGCTTTCCCTTTCAGCCCCGTAGCCTCCTCTAAAGCGGCTGGACTTGATCTTTGACTTGTGCCATTGAATCAAAGGGCAAAATTAATTTCTCACACTCTTTTGTTCACACTTAAAAAAACCCACCCAAAAATAGCAAACAGCAACAACAACAACCAAAAAAAAAAAAACACTAAGGAAAAAAAAACCCAACCTTTTTGAAAGACCACTGCATTTGACGGCTTATCTAGAGATAAGGCTCGTGTACCAAAGCAAGAAACTGTCTTCCCTCCCCCATAAATTATACCGTCTCATCTTGGGATCGGCAATGTTTTAATGGGAGTGAGGGCATATACACACACACACACCTAGCAGGTCTAACACACGGGCAGTCCCCTGGTCCGGAGAGATCTGCTCTTGTGTAACACACATGTAAACTTACTCAAACTTGTTTTGTAGCGACATTGACATGAAAATAAAGGGATAAAGGTTTGATCGGCTATTCTTTTGGCTTCTGACATTTCAGTGCGCCTGTGTTTCGCCCGCAGTGAGGGGCGAAACCTTCTTTTTAAGCCCTGTGGAGGGGGCGGGGAGCTGCCTCCCAAACGCCGAGCTGACCAAATCGGACTCCTGACCGAGCCCAGGCCGGTCAGTAACGACGTGTAGCTGCGTGCGGTGCCACCTGTCAGTCGCCTGCCCGGGACGGCGTGGGGGTGCTCGGCGCTCCCCGGGAACCGGGGCACTTCTCCGGCTGAGGGAGATTTCTGGCTGCTCCGCGGAGCGGCTCTCTCCCCCCACGCAAACACGCACACTCGGCTGCGGCCGCGTTGGCAGCGGGAATGAAGTCCCCTCCTACCCCACCGGGCCCCTCTGTCGCACGGAAGCCGAAGCCCACCGGGAGACCCGGCGTCACCCCGCCCGGTCCCCGCAGACACAGCGAGGCTCTCACGCACGGCCCTCCCGGCTTTAAAGCCGCCGCCGGCAGCGGGGGTCCTCCCCCCCTTCCCTCTTGGCCCCGCCGCAGGTTTGAGGGCAGCCCGAACACCCGCCTTTCCACCCTTCCCTCTTTCTCGCCTCCTTCATCCCCACCTCCTTAGTTTGGCTGAAAATCATTTGCTTTGTCTAAAGGGTTTCAGAGGCAAAGCTCTCCGGCCGCCCCGGCTGCATTAAAATTCCTGCCGGCCCAGCCTTGAGCTGAGATCGCGGCTCCCAGGAGACTCCACTTTCGCTATTACTGTCAAGTACCCTTGACTCTTTATTTTTGCCCTTTTATCTATTACAACTAATTCGAGTTCTTTTGCCCTTTTCAGTTTAAGACGTGGGCTTTCTGTAAAGCCTCCCCCTGCCACCGAGCTCTCCGGGTGCAGAGCCTTTAGAAATTGAGGGGTTTACTGTCAAAATGAAAATTTCACTTCAAATTATCTTGGCTGATGCACGTTTTCCAGGCCGGGGGCTCCTGTCTGAGCCTTTTGACAGCCAGATCAGCAGAGGGGTTCAGTGATCTCGATAATATCATCCAAGAGAGCGAAAGTCAATACAATGACAGGGAATATGACTGGATACAATCCAATTACGGCTGCTCGCGGAGAGGGGAAGGGCTTGATCTGATCTCCGCACCCGGATTCCTTTATTCAGTCCTTGCACTAACAGGTCTTGCTAGAAACTTTGCGGGCTGGAGTATGTTACATTTTGGCTGGGTACCGTCTCGGTTGTGTTTACCATTGCGTATACATATAGATACATATATAGCATCGTATTCTTTTTTTTCTTTTTTTTTCGGGGGGAGGGGGGGGAAGGAGGGGAGGGCTGGCGGGGAAACGCAGGGGTGGGATGAGCGAGGGGGCTGAGAGGCAAGAAAAGCTCTTCTGCTTGTCCGGTGCCAGCAGCTCAGTCCTTCGGGCCCTTTGGCTTTCCCCCCCGCGGCTCAGGGGGGTGAGGCAGGGCTGGGTCACACGGGTTCTGTTATAGCAGTTCCTTTTCCAGAAGCTCTCGCTCTCTCCCGGCCCGGGGATCGGTAAAGTTTGTTCCCGTTCCGGCGAAGGAAAGGAAATCTTTTAAACGTCTGTTATCTAAGTGGTAAATTGGCTGCGAGTGCTCCTGAATCACACGCCGAAAGCGCTCCCTCTCTTCTCCCTCTCTCTTTTTGTTGGCTGCACTCTATTTAATGTCAAAACGGTAAAGCATCTGTCCTGAAGTGCTGAAATATTCATGGAGGATCAGCGATTCTCCATACTGGCGGAGGAGCTGGAAAGCTAAAACGGTTCTTTAAAAGATCAAATTTTCCACGTGAATCAATTGCTCCGCGCACGGCGGAGGCGACTCCGCGGCCGAGCCCGGCCCTTTGGGGCCGAACCCCGTCCCACCGCCTCTCGGGGAAGGGGGGAGGGAGATGCTTCCCTTCCTTCCCCCCCCCCCACCCCCTCCGCCCCCCGGACCTACCGCCCCGCCGGCCCGGGGCCACGGTAAAGCGCGGAGAGCAACCACGCCAAGCATCCCTCCCGCGGATCCGTCCTCCCGCGGCAGCGCTCCGCGGAGCATCCTTTCCCCTCTTCCGACAGCCTGTTGACTGGCCTTGAATTACCGGGAGCGGCTCCGACGGGAGAATTTTGAAACCTAAAAAGGTGTTTGTTGCTCAATGCAAAACGCCACCACTTGTGTTACCTCTGAAACAGACAATTTATTGGAGTGAACATACCTTTTTAACATATTCTCTCTCTTTTTTTTTTTTTGTCAAGATAAATTTGTGCAGTAGGTGTAAACTTAGTAGAAGTGCTGTTTGTGAATTATATGCTAACAAGGAAATCAGGAGGAAAAACTCTCGAAAAGTCTTTATAACTAATGTCGGCATGCCTTAAATTAAATCTGAATTAAATTTCCCGTTTGTAAACTTTCGGATGTAAACTTTTTAAGGAGGTCTACGCTATAGTACGTGCTTTTTGAACATGGAATTAAATAACTTTCACGACATTGATCCCTTACAGTCGCAGCCAGGAGAAGTGCCTCAGAACAGCAACGAGCAAAGTCTGTCCGTTGAACTGAGCAAACTGAAGTTTAAATCCTCGGTTTTGTTGGTTGGGTTTAAAAACAAAGGGAAAAAAAAAAGAAAGGAAAAGTTTTATATTTTAAATTTAAACTCTCGCAAGTCTCTTTTCAGTGTAGCTGACTCTTCAAGCGTTAGAAAGTCCTTCGCCCCTCGGCGGGCCTGTTAGGAACAGAACATTTTGCTTCCTGATTTGGGAAACGCCAGAAACTCTTTGTTTGAGTCATGGTGGGCCAAGTTTGAGAGCTGCCCCTTGAGCACGTTGGCGCCGTTCCCCACCGCGCGTCCCAAGGCGCCCGTTTCCAGAATGGCTCCTTTGGTGGTAGCCCAGGAAACTGTCGTGTTGCTCAGGGCTTGGTTCAAAGTACTGTGCCTGAACAGGGGGTCGTGGAACACCCCGTCCACCCAGTTCCTGAGGCTGGTGACCGGCGAATCCTGGTGCCTGTCGATGACACTGACCGGGGCGGGGACGGCGGTGGCGGCCGAGCCCCCCTGCCGCTTCAGCATGCAGGAGGGGTACTCGGCCTGGTTGAGGGAGGTGGCGGTGTGCGCCAGGGACCAGATCCTGGGCTTCGCCTCCAGCAGCTGCTGCCCCTGCTGGAAGCACATTTTGGACTCGCAGCCGCGCTGCCGGGCGCCGAGCAGGTCGGGGCCGCACTCCTCCGCCGCCGTCTTCAGGCAGCTCCGCGCCCGCTCCGCCGCCGCCTCCTCTTCCTCCTCCCCGCTGGCGGCGGCCGGCGGCGGCATCTTGGCGGCGGGGGGCTCGGTGGCCCGCGGCGGGTGGCTACCGCCCGGGAGCGGGAGCGGGTGCGGGAAGGGCCGCCTCAGCTCGCACTCCGAGCTCTCCGACTCGGCGGCGTCCAAGTCCTCCAGGTCGCTGAGCTCCAGCTCCTTCTCCTCCTTGCCCGTGGGCTCTGCGGGGTGGGGGCGGGGGAAGGGACAGCAAAAAGAAGACACACACGGTCACTGGCGGCGCCGCGCTGCTCCGCGGCCGCCCCCACGAGAGAGGCCCGCGGCCGCCCCCACGGGCCAGGCCCGCCCCGGGGGCGAGCTGGCGGCCGAGCCCCCGCCGCCGAACCGCTAAGTGCCTGTTTTTAGCAGGGTACCCTCGGATTTCCCGCTCTTCATCGCCTCTTCCTGCGAACCCTCCTCCTCCTCCTCCTCCTCTTCCTCGTAGGGCCGCTTCTCATCCGAGCACTTGTTCCGCGGGGGCCAGGTCATCTTGTTCTCCTTCTTGAGCCGCCGGCGGGCGTTGGCGAACCAGGTGGAGACCTGGGTGAGGGTCATCTTGGTGATGATGGCCAGCATGATCTTCTCGCCCTTGGTGGGGTAGGGGTTCTTGCGGTGCTCCTGCAGCCAGGCCTTCAGCGTGCTGGTCGTCTCCCGGGTGGCGTTTTTCCTCCGCGTCCCGCCGTCCATCGTGCCGTACCTGAGGGCACAGGGGAACACCCCCAGCGTGACACGGCGCCCTCGCCCCCCGCGGACCTGCCCGACGCGGCGTGCCAAGGCCCCGGCCGCTTGCCTGAGGCAACCCCGGGCGAGTGGCTGGGCCAGGGGTGGGGGAAACGGGCGAGGACGGCTCAGCTTTTAGGGGGCGACCTGCCTCGAGAATTCAGGCCGAGGAAGAAAGCAAGGAGGAAGGGTTCAGCTAACAGCAGCACCGGGCAATGCAAATCCCCGCTGGGCGGTGGTGGCGGAAATGGGCAAGAAACCGCCTGCCTTTATTCGCGGTGAGGTCAATGTCAACGTTTCGGGCAGCGGGGAAATCCTAGCAGCTTGCAAACGCACAGAAATCCCACTTCCCTGTTGTTTGATCAGTTCCTCCCCAAACAGAACACATCTTGGGCGACCCCAGGGTGTTAATAGAAATATATTTCCTTTCCCACCCTTTTATTAGTAATCTCTTCTAGCCTTTTGTTCCTGAAATTGTAGAAACCTAACGCAGATGACATCGGGCTGCGACTGAATATTTAACGCACATCCTCCAGGAAAGGTCACCGGCGCCCAATGGGCCTCCGAGCTCGGAACGGCGCGGAAGCGGTTTTGCGCTGCTTTAAAACTAATAAGCATACCAGAGATGCCCGGGCGCCTAAGCCTCACTCCGCGCAGGAAAAGATAATTACCGCCCCCCATGGAGAGGGACCGGGGAGGGGGGGAAGGACCCCGTGCCGGTCTGCCTGCGGGAGGGGGGCGTTTCAGTGGGGAAGGGGAGGCGGCATGGGGCCGGGGCTAGGACCGGGAGGGAGACGCTGGGCGGCGAGGAGGCAGGTCCGCATCTGGGCCCCGCGGCGGGGAGGGGTGGGGATGGCGAGTGGGAGGGAGAGGGGGGCGAGCGGGGCCGGAGCGGGGGGGATGCGTGGGGCTTACCTGTCGTACTGGTACTGGCTGAGGGTGTGATCGTAGGGGTAGTAGGCAGCCGCCGGGGCGATGCCCGCATGCGCAGACCCGCTCCCGTCCTTCGCCTCCAAACTGTTCTGCAAGAGACACCGCGCCGCCGCCCTCAGCCCCCGCCGCCCCGGCACATCGGGTCCCCCCCCACCGGCCCCGGGGCGGGGGGACAGGGGACGAAAAGGGGGGGTGCCGGACCTTCCCGGGGCCCCTCGGCCGCGGCGGCCAGCGAGATCAGATCAATAGAGACATTAACTCGCGCTGTTACGGTGCCGGGGGCGGGAGGGGGAAGGGGGGGGTGGAAAAAGAAAAACAAGGAAAAAAAAGAAAGGCTGGCTGAGAAGAGCGCATCATTTTTTTGCCAGACGGGGTCTGGGCCGGCCCAAACTACCCGCCCGGCCGGGCCCTCCGCGCTCCGCCGCCACCTCGTCAGGCGCGACTTTTAATTGCGTTACCGTGAGAACCGTGCCGGGATCGAATATTTAATGACCGCAGGGTTGGACGCGCCGCGCTACCGCGCCTGTCGCCGAAAGCGGGCTGGCGCGGGCGAGGGAGGAGGAGGATGAAGAGGAGAAGCAGCGCCCGGGGCTGCCCCCGCCGCGAAGGGTCCCACCGACGGGCCACCGCGCCGCGGGGGGAGCGCGGGGCGGCGCGGAGGACGGGCGTGAGCATCCCCCTCGGGCGGGGAACATCGGTCCCCCGGGGCGGCGGGCGGCTTACCAAGGAGTAGAAGGCGGGAGCTTCGGTGCCGTAGGTCACGTAGTTTCCATAGCCCTGGGGCCCGGCGTAGGGGCCGCCGTAGACCCCCAGGGCGGCGGCGGAGTTGAGTTCGTGTCGGGCGGTGGCGAGGAGGCGGCTCTCGTACACCGGGCAGTAGACGGGGGTCTGGGCGGAGGCGGCCGCCCCCGTCTCGGCCAGCGTCCGGCCGCTGGACTCGCAGCAGGTCGTCAGGGAGTTGGTGCTCATCAGGAACTGGAGGGAAAGAGAGCGGCGCTGAGGAACTGGGGGGTGGGTGGGGGGAACAAATTCCCAAACCGTAACCAAGTTTGGGACTTCTTTTTTTTTTGGCAGGTCGCAGCTTTGGGGTGTCGCTCCCCCCTTCCCTTCCTTATTTTACTTCAAGAGGGGTAAAAACGCTCTGGAGGAACCCCAGAGGTGCAAGTATCTTATCAGTTTAAGAAAAAAGAACCCACAACAACACCAACAAACACCCCGTGACTGTGGGCGTTTAATCCTCTGTAATACGTTGCTCCAGCACTTTGCATTAAAAAACCTAACTTTTCTGGTGTGTTCTCACAAGACTGGGTTTACACCGGTTTCCTCCTCTTGCAGCACAATGCTTCCCATCTGCGTTTTTAAATCTTTTTTTCTGAACCACTCATGCATATTTATCTTGACTGCAGATTTGTAGCAGCCACGCACGCATCTGTTATTAACCTGCTGGTTTAGAATATCCCATTATGTTTCTGCGTTCCGGACCTCTGTACTTTCGTGTTTAATTGCTAAAAGTGGGAATTTAATAGGGAATGAGAAAAAAGCGCTTGAAGAGGGGGAGATGGGGGGGGGGAGACGGGGACACGACGCGGGTTGGGGGATCTCTAGCTCCCCTTCTCACCTCCCTCATCTCCGTAATCCTCCCCCACGCACCGTTAGCACCCCCAAAGCCCCTAAATCCCTCGTGTTCCTTCCCCTTTTAAAATGCGTGCTCGAGATACTTCAGCATCTCGGAAAGATGCGGAGCGAGCAGCCGATGTGCCGCTCCCGCCCGCTGGAGAGGACGGCGACCGCGCTCAGCCCCTGACGGAAGTAATCAATATGGATTGAAAATCAATCAATTAACGTTGGTAGTCGAAGAGTCTTACCTGGGGTGCAGAGGAGTAAGGGTAGCCAAACTGAGGGTAGGACATGGTACAGAGGCTCCCAGTTATCTAGAAACAAGGCGAGACGTCTGATCTGCACGCTATTGCAGCCTGGCTCTGCTCTATTGTACCAATTGATTGGTAACCACAGGTCCCTAGATGCTTATAGGACGAAGCAGAAAACCACATTTAATTTAGTTACATGAAATCTTAAACTTACTTTCTTCTTTTTTTTTTTTTTTTAACCGAACAAAAAGAAAAAAGGATGGATAGTGATTTTAGCACTTTCTCCTCTGCAGCTACGAAACAGAAGTAATTGTTACGTGTGGGCTCCGAGGCTGGCAAACGTGACAGCAGAAATACATACTTTGCACCCACGGCAAAATAAAAAAGAAGGGGAGGGGAATAAAAGTGATACAGATACATCAGTTCAGAAGCAGGTTGTTTTAAAAGAGTCGAGCCTCTGACGTCACGCAAAAAATCTATTCAGATTAACCTGTCTGTAAGTTTAACACTCATTTTCGGGACCCTTTGCCCTGGCGTGGAAAAAAAGCTCTCCAGTATCCCTAACAGGAGCGAAAGTTTGGAAAGCTCCAGAGCAGCGGCTCCGCCTACTCGCAACATTTCTATGTATTTCTGCCGGGAAAGGAAGAGAAGTAAATGAATGGTTTTAATCTGAAGGATCAATGTTATATCAGCTAAGATTTGCCCCCACCCTCCTTCGTCACTGAAGGGCTGGTAAGCACTTTTAATTAGAAATTAATTAATGAGCAGCTGCTTCTTCCCACCCCACAGTAATAATTAGTCTCAATTACAAACAAGACGTATGAAGGGACACACGACTGACTCTTCATTTAAGATTTAATCAACAGTTAAAATTAGCGCTAACGCTGACAATAAAGCACATGACATGCAACCCTGCTTTTCTTTTCGGCTTTTATTCCAGACGTGTGATTACAGGTAGAAAACCCTACAAGCGTCTTCCGGGGAAGGACTGAAGGGACCTGACTTTTCACGTTAAAGCGACTTTGATCCCATCGTAAACCTCGGGTAGAACAGCCAGCCTTCTGCGGGGCGGCGGGCCGTATCCAGCCCGCCTGTGCTCCGAGGGGCGCACGGCTGAGGGATGTGGGTGGGAGGAATTAGAGGAGGCGAGAGGGGGGTACAACTCAAAAGTGCCAAGTGCTATTTCTCACCCAAGAGCAAACATCTCTGTCAGGGCGGTTTTGTAGTTCCCCGGGACCCCCGAGTGAAGGAGGGCCTGGGAAGGAGTCTCGTCTCCATCACCCCCATCTCCCCCAGCCCGCCCCACCGCTACCGTCAGCGTCCCTGTCCTCTGGGGGCTAGTACCCACGCCCCCACCTCCAAGCAGGCAGCGTCCTCTGTGCTGCCGTCGGGGAGGAGGTGCTGGAGCTGGCGGCGGGCGGAGGTGGCCCTGGGCCACTTCCCCCGGCCGGTAGCTCCAGGCTCTCCATCCGACGGCCGGCTACCGTCGGGGCAGGGCGAGCAGGCAGCCGCTGGGCGAGTGGAGGAAGCGGAGGAGTCAGCTCCGAGGCTGAAGCTCGGCTGCTGGTGCAGTTGCGCGCTGCTCCGTGGTGTGCAGACTTGCTCAGAGAGATTCCTGGGTTCAGACATGTGAATAGCCCCAGGGTCACACTCTAATTAATGATGATGTTCTCTTCTTCTCCCCAGCTGGAAGACTGCCTCCCAGAAACGAATCTGCCCACACTGACAGCTCGATTGAGGGTGATTGATGACTATCTGGAGACCACAGTACACATAATATAATATCTGCTGCGTAATTGCTTTAATTTACAGATGAAAATAGTAGTTCTCGGATTCAGTTAGACTAAAACGAGCAGCGTTTTACGGCGCTTTAGAGTGTTTGCAAATAAAAGATATCAGATACAGTACATGCAAATTATCCTGACAGCTACAGTATCTGTAGCCGGGAGAAAGGTATAAAGAACGGGAATCAAATGACATTAATAATCTGTATTGATTTTGGGGGAGAAGGAAGTGCCTATTCTTTCCTCACCTGAAATGCTAATACCTCCTTCTTTCTGGGAATATTAATAACTTAAGCATTGGGTTTCTCTTTCAGAAACGCTCCTTTATTCCTCCTGCTACCCCGGTGCTGCCAGGCTGGACCGGTACTTCCAGCCACTCTTTACAAGCAGCTTCCTTCTATGCGACGTGCTGAGGGGCTGGCGCATTGTTTGGGGAGAAAAGGCACCCGGTGCTCACACAATGGTCCGCACGCAGCCTTGGGAGCTGCTGGCTCTGCCTCCTGCGCCGATTGCGCTGGGGGATGTTTATTTAAGCCCTGGGGTATAACTCACCGGTGCTGGGGGAGAAAACAGTTGCACTTATCTCAAGAGCGGCTCGGTGTAAAGCACTATAATTAGCTGGGGGGAGAGCTAGAGGACTGCCTGGAGGAGTCCTCTCAGTTTTCCAGGCTATAGTTTGGGAGAAGTCCTGGTGTTGTGGGGGTTTTGGATTCTTTTCTCTTTCTTCCTTTCCCTCTTTTGATACTACTGCAGATGTCCGCAGCGGCCCACAGAAGACTACAGGTTTTGATATTTAGATGAGTCTATTAAACTTTAAAATACAAGGTGAAATTCAATATTTATAGTCCTTGTCTATTTATATATCACAGTTGTCTTTCACTGCACCACGCAAGTACTCTGGTGCCCATTTTTGCGCTGAACTTTCCTGTATTAATCATGATAATTATTTGTCATTTTTCCTTGCAGCCTGCCTGCTCTATTACTTTACCCCTGGTCAGCTTTGTGCTAGTTCCAATCTGTATTCCCTAGAAAGCAGTCATTAAAAAAACACACCACCACCAAAACCAACAAAAAAAACCCCTTAATAACCTTAAACACTTAATAACCTTAAACGCTAAAAGCTGACGTTACATCTTCCTCCAGCGTACATGTCTTGTTTCGCTTACAATCTACAAATAATGGCCCTTTGTTGATAAGAAACTCAACACAATTTATATTTCATCTTGAATTTTCGGTGCCAGCGCACAAACATGCCATAAGCCCTGCAATGATTTAAAATAACCTTTGTGGTTCTTGCACATAAACAACACAACACTGTTCAAATCCAAGCAAAGACGCTTAATGCTGTGGGCTATATCCTTAAGCATTTGGAAAATGCAAGTCTTTGCCGTGCAATAAAAATTGATCCTTGTCAAAGCCCCTTTCCTGAACAAAGCAGTTAACAGCTTTCGAGAAAGAGAAGCACAGGCTGCTTTCTCCAAAGTTTGAGCAAGGAAACCCATGGCGATCGATAGGAAAGGCTGGAGAGTTCCCCTCTCCTGAGGGCCAGCCTGCCCACCCGGGCGAGCGGGGATTTTAGAGCCAAAGCCCAGGTGAAGTCTCTCTCCGAGGGTTACGTGTTTCTTCTCCGAGAACCTGGAGCCAACGTTCATACAAGTTTTATCATAAAAGCACGAGGCGAGAAGGAAACGCTGTGATGCTGGAACAGGCCACAGCAGGTAAAACAGAGAACCTCTTCAGGACTAACGCTTTGATGGACGTCTTCAGGGACATGATCTAGAGGCAGTTAATGCAGCTACACTTTTACTATCTGCGTTTTCATCGCCTCCTCTTTTGGAGGGGTTATTGCCACTCCTGGAAATATTTCAGCGACGGAATTTGCTTATGGGCTAAACAGACTTTAGGGAGCTATTTCCGTCGACTTTGCTTTGTTTTCACGTTACAGATTTAAAGCAACCTTGACACCGCCTGACAAACGCTGTGAAGCTCTACATGTTGCCCATTTGGGATCTGACATGGAACCGAGGGCAGCCTCCAACATTTTCAAGTAGATTAGCTCCCATAAAGTCGCTATCGACAGTAAACACTTTTTATTTTTTTTTCCTGAGCCCATCTGAGGTGTAATTGCATCTCCTGCACTCTGAACCGAGGGACAGCGAGCTGATGCTGCCGACCTGCACAAACCTGGGCAATGGCTTGTGATCGCTAGAGCTGTGATGACAAACAAAACAGTTGCATAAGAAGGCGCCGCTAATTAATTTGCTCAGATTACAACTGCACGTAAAATCAGTTGTTCAAAGCTAGCCATTTGAATGCTTTCATTTAGTAAGTCTTCAAACCTCTCGGCAAACGATCTAGATTTAAAAGCAAAAAGGCCTCACATGCTCATTCTGTTCTTTGCATTTATTAACTTTTCACACTTAAGAGCTAGAGCCAGCACACGCACTCTCTCTCTCTCTCTCACACACACACACACACACACACGCAGAGACAAAACTTTTCAGCAAGAGAAGCAAACGCTGCGACCTGGGCAGCTGCTGTGTGGCTGGATGGACCCTACAACACGCTCACATTTACCTTCCCGGTGCAGAGCATCCCAACCACCCTCTCCCTCGCAAAGAAAAGGCTGTATAAGGAAGATTTCTCCTTCCAGCTCCTGTGCCCCCAGTGCCGCAGACTCGTAGGCACTCAAACGCCACCGCCTTTGAGCTCTCTGGCAGCGGAGAGCTTGAACATACTTGCCTGCAAAGATAAAACTTTCCTACTTGCAAGGTCAAATTCTACGCCTTTTAAAGTTTGCCTTAAAATTCAGAAAGTTTGGCTCGACACCTTACCTTAGCGCTCGCTGAATATCACATCCACACCCCCTTCCCGGGAAATAGCACACATGTGTTAAAATACATTTGCCCTCTGTCCTGGGTAAAGATTGCACAAAGCCAAATGATTCATCACAGATAGTTTCTCTTCCCTCCAGCAGTTCGTTTTCAGCTGCCTTGCTGCTAAAGCAGGTTCCGAAAGGGGGGGCGGGGGGGGTGGGGGGGAATAAACCCCCCCGCTGCCCCCCCCCCCCCCGCTTCCGTATAGAGAGAGAGAGACAAACAGACACACACACACACACACACACAAACATCACCGCCAAAAAGAAGAAGAAAATGTTTACCTGCGATCACGCCGGGCTTCGGCTAAAACCTGGTAGCGGTGGCTGTGCCATGGCAGGGCTTCTCTCCCCTCCTCCGCGCTGTTCGACTCGGCCGGGAGCTGGGGGGAACTAAGGCAGACATTTCTCAGTGTGCAGTACCTGAGCCGTGCCGTGCCTTCGGTCCCCAGGCGCCACAACCACTTCACTAACCCCCTGTACCAGAGTGACGTTCAAGTGAACAGCTCCACTGATCACACTCTTCCCTACTGATTAACACTTTCCAACGCGACCGGGCGCTCCACTTCCAACTTTCCCCCTTTCAAACCAGAAGCAGCTAGCACCGCTTGCTTCCGCGGGTTATAAACGCCGGCTGGGGCGTGGGGGACCCCATAATTAATAGCAGGTTAGTAAAATTAGTGCTGCCACTCCAATTGTTGTCCTTGTTGCCAACAATAATCGCATTGATTCTGGAAGGACACGAATGTCCTCCATTTAACCTAATGATCTGCGGGTTGCACACGCTGTGAGGCAGCCGTAGCGTTGATTAACTGCGCGCACCCCCGAACTATCATTTATCTCTGCGAGTCACGGCCGAGAGGCGCTAAACTTACAGGCAACTCTCCCTGCCTCTCTCGCCGTCTTTGTTTCCCTCCCGTTCGAGGAGGCGGGCTGGGGCGCCGGCGCTAGCCCTGCGCGCAGGAGACGGCCACCTGTACCTGGCCACCCATCGCCCCGGGCTTTATGCATAGCCCTGGGGCAGCGCGGCGGAGCCAGGAGCCGCCGCGGGCTGCGCGGCCCAGCGCGCCCCCCGCCGCAGGGAGGGGGCGAGAGGGGGCGACTCGGTGGCCACCGGCTCCGGGACTCGGGGCTGCCGGCGGCGCCCCGGGGGCCGCCCCCCGCCCGCCCTGGGCACGGCCCGCCGGGGCTGCCCGGGCACCGGGGGCTTCCTCCCAGGGGGAGGGGAGGGAGGCAGGGTGGGGGCGGCAGCCGCGGGCAGGCAGGGGCAGCAGCGCTCGCTCTCGCTTATCCCCTCTGTCCTCCTGCGCCCGTCCTTCTGTCCGTCCGTCCGTCCCGCCCGCTCTCAGCCGCAAGCTGCCGCCGCCGCTCTCCCCCTGCGGAGAAGTTACTCGGACGGGAGGCTGGGCGAGCGGGCAGCGAGCCCCTGGTCTTAAATGTCTTTCGTAATGTGCAGCCCCCCTCCACCCTCTCGGCCCCACTGCAGGGTCCTGCCCGCTGCCCAGGGGCTGCGCGGCGCCCAGGCAGCCCTGCTGTGGGGGGTGTGTGTGGGTGTGTGGGTGTGTGTCTGGGGGGGTGGGTGGGTGGGGGGAGACAGCCGTATGCTAAGTTTTACGGCGCAGTCGGTACTTTCTTGTCTTAATTGTTTGTTCAGCGCGAAAAGAGACAAATCGGGATTGACAGAAGTGGGAGGAGGGATCAATATTATTCCTGTTTAAAGGCGTAAGCCTGGGCAGACGTCTCAATAAGACAGAGGAGGAGAAAAAAGATAATATTATATCCTACCTAATTAAGCGAAGACAAAGAGGTGCGGGGAGAAAGGTTCAAGAGAGGTGGGGTGGCAATGGGAATTTTTAATCCGGTGTCTTCCCACCGTAACCACCAAGGCTGAACAATAACGTTAATAGGGAACATCTGTACATCGACAGATTTATTCTTGCCAGGGCTCTTTCATGCCTGTGTCATTTGCATGGACCCGTGCGCGTAATGTTCGACACACGCTGCACCTTGTAGTGCAATGACAGGGTAAAGCTGATGAATGCCGAAACTGGGAGAGATCCTCTTCTCTTTCCCCGTTCTCCCTCCCCGGGTTGCCCTTGCAGCTTCCAAGGAGCGGGGGAAACCACACGGAGAAAGAGAACGTGAGCCTTCTCCCCATCTGCACTTGCAAACAGAAAGCCAATCGAGCAGCGAGCCCTTTGCATTTTAAAGCAGAGTAACAAACCCACAGCGAGGCGGATGCCGGGGCTGGCCTGCCCGCGGGAAGGGAAGACGGGGGGGTTATGTGGACGGGGACAGCGGCACCGCTCCGCTTCCCGGCCAGCCCCGTGGGACACTGACGCCCTCCCCAGATCACCCGGGGCGGGGCGGGGGGGGGGGGGGGAGGGGGGGGGGGAAGTGTGTTGCCCCCGGTTGTCCCCGACCCGGCCCCGCCGATCTGGGCTTTTTCCTTCCCCTGGGAAGGCCCGTCCCTCTGGCTCTGCCTCCGGGCTTCTGCCCCGGGCTGCCTCCTCGCCTCCGCCCCGACGCGGAGCGGGGCCGAGGGTCCCGGGGGCAGCGCCGTGCCCGCGGGGGGAACCGCCGCCCCGGGGAGAGGGACACACACACACCCCCCGTCCGCCCCGTCCAGCCGCCCACCGAACCCCCTCTTTCACAGGGTGGGTTGACATCTCCCCTCCCGCCCAAATGCGCTTCGGGAGACGGGGACCCCGCCGCTTCCCACCGGTCCGGAGCTGCCGCTGGCGGAGGGTGCCCAGGGTCCGAGTGTCCGGGGAGCCGCCGACCTGCCCCCTCTCCTGGAAGCAAAGCAGGAGAGGGGGAACTGCGGTGGTGAGGTGGCTGATGGATACAGCTCCCCTTGAAATTTGCTACGGTGTTCAAGGGCAGGAGGCATCATTCCAAAAAATCATCTGTTACATTAACACCTACCACCAGTAACATATGGTAACCTAGTTAATGTGCTAGTAACCTAGCACATCGATATGTATCTTTTGTAATATAACAACCTTGGTTCCATGATATCAACTTTTTTTTTTTTTTTATTATTATTTCACTGATGGTCAAAGAAAGCGAGCCGACTCTTGAATCTGTCTTTTCCAATTTGCTCGTGTCGACTTGCACACCTTGGAAATTGCCACCCATTGCCACTTTGACCTTCACATAGTGGCTATCTGACAAAGACGGGCCTAGCCAGGCAGGAGGGCGATAGCACTGAGCAGAGCTGAAATCCCAGCAGACGTGCATGCAAGTCAACCGTAGTGACCTGAAGGACACAACCACTAAGGGAACACAGGTCACTGATAAATCCAGAAAGGTGCTTGCAACCAGAGCAAAAGCTTTTGGGAAGCGCTCCCAAAAAAATCATGGGCCACAGCTCATGGCTGCAAGGACATTTGTAGATTTTGCTTCATGCTATTAATGACATTGTTGCAGATTCTCTTTCTCTCTCTCTTTTTTAATTACAAGTAATATTAAGGTTTCAACCATTTTTAATATTTGAACTATTAAATGGTGCTCTTTTCACAATGTTGGTCCTGTCTATCCTGGCATTCTTTGGCATTCTTTCCCATTTCTGTAGGTAAATCAATGCCCTCTCTGCTGTGAAAAGGCCATCATTAAATGATACCAAGTGGTTAAAACCCGTAATTTTCCGTGTCATTAGACAAATAGCGCTGGTGATAGCACCACATACTTCCATTCAGAAAGGGAATATCATTTAATTGCCAGTATCAATTCCTGCAGCACATTGGCTGTTCTTGGAAGACCTACTTTTTAAGAGATCAGATGGGAGAAAACACTAGCTTGCTCTCCTTTTTTTTTCCTTTTTTTTTCCTTCTTTATTTTCCTGTAGAGGTTATTAAATCACACTTAGTCAAGGAATTATATACTAATGCTTGTATCGTAACTCATGCACACTATGAAGGTTCTAGAAACACATTAGCTTAATCATGAAACCTCTGAGATAATTTATGTAATTGGAATAATTTCACAGGAAAGCAAATATAATTCAGAATGTGCAAATATAATATAATATAATATAATATAATATAATATAATATAATATAATATAATA
>JAOTQQ010000012.1:87925566-87944346 GCA_026546715.1 Gallinago undulata
TAATATAATATAATATAATATAATATAATATAATATAATATAATATAATATAATATAATATAATATAATATAATTCAATATGTGGATACTGAATCAGATTTTTACTGAAACTATTTTTGTCCTCACCTGGTTTGGGTGCCAAGTTTTATGCTAGCCTCAGAGCAACAAGGTTTATCTTAATGTGCAGGGATCCGTACAGGTACATTTCTTTTCCTTTTCTCACATTAAATTCATTATGTGATGTTCAAAAGACTGATATACATTAGAAAACCTTTAGGCGTTTCAGTGTAGAAAGGATGGTTTATTAAAAGGATAGGTTATTACTTTGAACAATGACTTCAGTGTGTGCATTTAAATGTGAAATGTTTATCTGGTACTGACCTGCATTGTACTGATCTGTACAACTATACTTTTATTCATAAATGCGCATCTGAGCTGATAAAACACCTTTCAGATTCTGTGTGATCATTTGTGGGTCTTTTGTAATCCACAATGATAGAGGCTCATAATTATTTTTTCAATAATTTTCTAAGCGCTACCATAATTCCACTTGTGAGCCCATGACTTTGAGAAGACACTTACCCTGCAGTAGAAAAAAATGTTGTCGTGGTTAGAGAAATAGGTAAGGCTGCCTTAGTGTATTCAATACATGGATGAGTGGAGAGAATTACTTTTTAGTAGGAAAAGAGCATCACTTTAAATGCTTAAAAGCTTAGCCATCTCAACTTAGCCTCCTTGAAGACCCTGAAAAGGCAGAAGATACTGAGCAAGTCAGCAGCACCAGATTCTGCTTCTTGCACTGAAGCTTTGGCGGAGAGGGGAGGGCAGCCCGAGCCTGCAGACCTTGCCCAGGTGAGCAATGCTACTGAGGTGGAGCTCCAGGGAAGCAACGCAGGAACGAGCTCCTTTCTTCATGTTATACAACCAGAGAGAAGTGGATGCCGGATCTCATCCCACCAAACTTCCCACCAGTCAGTTGTTCTGTGAAATGCTACTCGTGAGTGATGACTTCTTGCTTGCTACAGAAGAGAACTGTGTGTGCCTCAGAAAACAAAGACGCGATTAAAGCAGCATTTGTAGTCTTCAGTTAGGGTTATCTTTCAATGCAGGATGAACCAACATTTTTTTTTTTTTTTCTGCTAATTATTTTCATTAGCTGTTTTAACTTTTCCTGAGAGCTCTTAATAATTGCTTCAGAGCAGAATGTGTAAAACTGAAAATTATTTATGGCACTGATTAGAACTACAGAATACTAATATGGGTAGTCAGAAATAATTTACCATAGCAGGAAAAGCATTATTTAATTGTTTAATATAGAAGTTTAATTGTGCTTGCATATAATTATCATGTAAATATCACTGTGATCACTTTAAGAGGTTATTTCTAAGTGTGCCAAAATTCTGAAGCAATCTGAAAAGAATTAATTTTTTTCTTGCCTCCCTTCACAAGTCTCTCAAGTGCACTATATGTTTTAACTTAAACCAAAATATAGCCAAAGGCAGACAGGAGTTCCAACAGTGACCAGTGTAATACTCACTGCTTTTAATTACTGTAACAATAAATCACACAGGAATGTCCTCCAGGAACTAAATGATTTTCTAAAAACATTTGAGAATATTTTTGAAATTCAATTAATTGAAGGCACCAGATAAAAGGTACACATTCTTAATGGCTATAAAATAACCCTAAGGGATGTAACTGAGCTCCAAGCTTAACTTCAAAGTGTGACAGAAATACTTACTGTATTACTTTAAAAGTATTCAGATCAATGAATCAGTTAAAATTACTTATACATTTACCAACCTTTTCATTTTCTTTCTGAATATGATAGAAAGAATTGCTCTCATTTCCCAGGATACAAAAAGCAGTTGAGACCTGTAAAAGAAATTGTAATTAAAGCCAGCCTTCAGTCAAAATTGCTATTATGAATTTTTGGTTGACACAAGATAAAGGGTCCAGGAAAACATAAAAGTGTCTTGATAAAACATACATTTAGACATTTTATACTGAAATGTAACTGGCATGTGGAGATATTTCAGGTCCTGGGATTAAATCTGTCCTTGTTAAAGCCAACCTGTATTGTATACAGCTGTGTACTGGACCAGCTATCTCATTGTGGGCCAAACCACCAGTTTTCTTTTTATTTATTTATTTATTTATTTTCCCCCCTCTCTTTTCCTCTCTTTGGCCTAATTATGCTAACTTGACCACCCCCATGGCTTTGCAAGGTGCTGAACATCTCAAACAGCCAGAGCACACCTTCAGCTTTTGTGAGTAGCAGTGACTCTATGAATAAATACCTTGGCATTTGGCCTGTACTTTATGAACAACAGAGGTTGTTTTTTAAAAAGATGATAATGTTTAAACCATCACAATTTTCTGATTTTCAAGGGCATTTTATAACACAGCATGACTCAACAGCAGGAAAATGTTAAGAAATATGTAGAAGCTGAACCGTCGCTACCAGTCAATTGTTTCTTAGCAGAGATGCTCTGTTGTGAGCAGCTCTTCCTTCCCTCTGTAATCTCAATCTACAGCCATGCTCCTAATTGTACCCAGGCCATGAAAGCAGATTATAGACCCAGAGACTCCACACCATGGAGATAGGGGTTAACTTCTAAATTTTGTAAAATTAATCACTGATCAGAAATAATTGAACTGCATATATACTATTCCTTGATGCCGAAAGTTTAGAAATAGTTGAACTAGAATTAAGCACACACCATGTCTGCACATTGGCATGTACTCACACACACGCACAGAAGGAATGGATGCAGAGAAGTGTCTGTTCCATACGAAGGGACTGTATTCCAAGAAAAGATTGAAAATACTCTATAGAAGACTAATTACAGTATTTTCCAATGGCTACCTACTTTCATTAGTCACTGATAATTTTCTCAGCAGCATGCTAACATTTTCTCTATGTTTAAATTGTTTTAAACTGAGTAAAGCGTGACAATAATGCTGCAGAGTTAGAACACCTTTATCCCTTCTGTTTCTTTTCCTTGGTCATTCAAAATCATAAGCACCTTAAGAATCGAGCATTTAATACGGAGGTTGTGTCGTGAAAATGTAACAAGTTTTTTATAGCCCCAGGCAGTAATTCTGCACCCTGCAACTGCAAGGTGGAGGAGTCTCTGAGCAATGGAAAGATCCACAGTTGATTGCAGTTGCAAAAATGCAGTTGCTGACAATACATCTGCTATACAATAGTTATTTTAAAACTGTATGTAACAAATATAATACCAGGCTAGAAACATCAATGAGACTCAAGTTTTGTCAAAGAATTCTGTTCAATAAGGGCAATAGTCTAACCATGATGCTCTCTCAATCAGGGACTATGGACTAGGGACAGTTTGAATATTACGAGCAAATACCCATAATATTCACAACAGACTCACATCTACCAAATTAGCAGCTGGGACTCGCAGCCAGATTCAAATCAATTTTGTATAAAAAAGCCTGAACTTTCTATTAAATGTTTGTTCTACCAATTAGTCCAATCCACTGTTCACAAGCATTACAAAAGCTTTTCTCTTCTAAGGGCTATGCAGTTAAAAGAGAGTAGTCAGGTTTATTTCAGAAAGGCTGTTTGTCTAATAAAGGAGCACATGGATTTATGAGTATATAATATCTCCATAAATTCCAAGAAACTGTAGGACATTCCTTCGTTTAACCCCCCCCCCCCCCTTTTTTTTTTTTTGGAAAATCAATTAATATTTGAATTGAAAAAGTCTCTCTCTCTTTTTTTTTTTTCCCCCCTAACCTGTGGTGAAATGGTTGAACTACAGTAATATAGAAGAGCTGAAGTAAAAAACAAGTCAGAATATTGGCTTCAGATAAAAGCTGGGTAAACCCTGGAAGATTTGTCTGGAAAGTAGAATCATTCAATTGAAAATACATGTCAGGCAAGGTTAAATATGATTATCAAAGGAAAAAAGTACACTCATATGTCTAATTTTTAGGTTGGCAAAAAGTCAGTGCAGTCAAGATATGAAATGTAGTCACCTTTGTTGTAAGGTGCTGTGTTTCATCAGTGCTGTATTTTCCAGATAACACTCCTCCTCCTCCTCCTTTCCCAAGCATCTGATTTCACAGCAGGTAGAACTACCAGTCCTAAGGACACAGACAGTTGGAAGCTGAGGGATTTCTGCAAAAATCCTCATTAACGTTGAGGGAAGGCCTTCCTTGGGAGGATGACTCCATTTCTGGTCTTTGTCCGTATCCAGAGACAACTGTGGGAGGTAAAGAGCAGATACCTGCAGCTGCACAGGTCCACAGACAGCGTGTCCTGTTTGACATTTCAAGCCTTGCACAAGGCTCCCAGCAGCGATTCATTCCCCTGCCAGCCTAGTTTTCAGGTGGAAGCAGAGCAGAATAGGACAAGAGCTGCTTCCCCAGGAGCCAAGAAAATGTCAGTGCCAGGCTCAAGCCCAGAGTGGTTGGGGATGCAGCAGAGCCAGCGGTGACATGGGTGAAGCTGGTTCCTGTGGCTGACTGTGCGTACCCTAGAGGAAATTTCAGCTGAAGTGACGTGACGGAGCCAAAGGTCAATGGCAGCCCGTGGCACCACAGCCATTTCCAGAAGATACTCCATCTCTCACCAAAGCTGTAAAAGGATGCCCGTTGCAAGTTTGGCCAGGTGGCCATGCGAGCTGCTGCCTGCCCGTGGTCAGCCAAATGAAGATGTCTGAGTGTGACAAGTGTGAGAAAATCTGTTCCTTTCCAGCATTACCAAAATGCAGGGAACCCCTGGGCTTGTCCAGACTTGGTAGCAGGAGCTCAGCTGGACCCTTGCTTTTTTGCCCACTGTCATTTCTGCCTTCAACCAATAATTAAAACCTTGAGCTATCAAATCTATTTTGTGGTTCCCTATGGTGCTGTTCTTGGCTTGTGGATTTTAATCAGATTTTCTTACCACAAGGCAGTTAGCCATGTTACACCGATGTGTAAAGAAAGATCTCCTGACTTTGTCAACTCCTGGGCCTCAGACAGTGCTTTCTAATCTTGCTGAACATTTGGGAGGAGGACTTGCTGGAAGCGTCAATCCCAGCTGACTACTCTTTCATGAAACTTAAAGATTCAAAAAAGAAAGCACAGTGGAGTAAAACCTGAGATGACCTGAAAAAGCAAAAGCTATAGATAGATGTAGAAGACTCCATACATGTAAGTAAGACTTATGAATCTGAATTTTTCCTATTTAAAAGGTTTTATGTGAATTAAACTGCTGGGAAAAGGCAGATGGGGATACTGCAATGACTCCTGAGAGCACAGAATGTTGCATGAAGGCTGGGAGGGCAGCTTGTTCCTCTGGTCTGTGTTATGCTGGCCCTTGTGATACATGACACTAGATAGCTTTTTTGGGGCAGTTTGTGAGTCATGAGACTGTAATGGTTGGCCCTTGTGTAAGAGAAGAAAAAAATAAAGAAATTTTTTTTTTGCCTATTTAATGCAATATATTTACTTTTAAGAAACTTAGCTTAATCTGCAATTCAGTAACCACCAATAAATTTATAAGGCTCCCTAACCTGTCTTTTTTTTTTTTTCCTGGAATTGCAAAACATCATGGCTTGCCAGATAAACAATCCCCTGCATTGCTCACCTGCAGTTTAAAGAACTTAAAATCACTCAGACTGGCTTTGTGAAGGCACTTCAGGATTACCAAAAGAGACAGGCAGGGAGGACCTTTATGAATTTATAAAAATGCAGACATTAAGACTGCAGTTCAGGAGCCCAGTCCCAATTCCCTTTTCATTTTATTTCTTTCTTTTAGTGACTCATATGAGTTTACTCTTGGCTTAGCTTGGTTGCATTAAAATATCCACATGAAACTCAACAAGAAAGAGGATCTTTTTCTGTTTTGAATGCCACCTTTCTTTTTTGTAGTTTTGTTATTCTCATGGAAGTGCATGTGCCAAGATAAATTTGTTCAATAGTAGAATTTACAATTGAAAATTTTATAGATAGAACTAGGGAAAATAAAGTCAGTTGTAACAATACAAATAAAGAATGAATCTTGTGTTACAGATGAATCATGCAATTAGTGAATTCCACTAAGGACAGTAATTGTTCATTACTTCAGATCTGGAAGCTATTTTGAAATACTCTGGAAACTTGAATGAGAAGAATATTGTTTATCTTCAAAATCAAGTTCAAAGAACTTACCTTCAAGCAAATGACGGCATTCCCAAGTAGAGATCACACTACAGAGTAAATGCTAAGGGGAACTAAACTTAAAGCCTAATATAGAAGCTTGGCTGAAATAAAACTTTGAAGGAGTTTCCAGGCAGATGATACAAAAAAAGTTTATGGTGAACAATAGCAAGATGAATGAAGGCCTAGGACATTCACACCAAACCCTTCTCTTGTCCACTTTACGTGTGCGCTGCAGAACCCAGTGCAGCTGAATCCCATCAAAGGTCCTGTATAAACCTAATATTTTTCTTTCATTTGGAAGGAAAGGTTTAGGCTAGTACTATATAGATATGTGTAAGTGGTACAGGTTCTGTGTATATAACCAATTTGATTTTCTTTCCTCTACTAGATTTAACTTCATAAATAATGTTTGCAATGGATGAAATGCATAAGAAGATGTGGCAAAACTGTCTGCCCCAAAACACTTTAAAGACATAAGTAGCAGTCCAGTTTTCATACCTGAAGCTTCATTTAGCAGGATTCCGGAAAAGAAGGGTAATTCTATGGGTAAATAAAATGCCCAGAATCTTTCCTCTTGCTTTATCTGCCCCTAAGATCAGTAAAGACATAAACTATCATGTCTTAGGGCATAAAACAATTGATGAACTTGAGTTTCTTTAAGAGAGGATTTTGTAGTCTTTTTCAGCAACACATGGTACTGGTCAATATTAGAAATAGGATACTTGATGGATGGACTGTAGTTCTGTTTCAGAATAGGCATTCCCATATTTCTTCCAGATTCAGCTTTTCTTTCTCCTTTCTTGACTGCCAAGATTATTGAGGATATTTACCATTACTGCTCATGGTCTTGTTTTTAAAACTTTCATTGAAGACAGATTTATTTGGACTTCTGCTAACCAGTTTAGAGGAAATTGTCCTTCTGGCAGCAATATCTCCTTGGGAATATGTCAGTGTTAATTCTTTCCTTAACTGTTGAGCCAAACCAGGAGTCAAAATACATATTTAGGAACCTAAATAAGTTTTCAGAGTTTCTGAGCATCAGTAACTTCCACTCTGGTCAGTAACAGCTGATGCTCAATGTCTCTGACTAGGTCACTTTTTGGAGAAAGCTCTTAACTCTTTTATGTGTCAAGGGATGGAACTCAGCTCCTTGTGCCAACATTTGCAGAAAGGGATGCATAAAGTCATGTTTAGGAAGGAAATTTCATTCAGAGATTTAATAGTAAGAATTGGTCTTATCTCGTGACAGACAGTAGATTTAGAAGCAAAAGCCTCTTGCAATGTATTTAAGATGGAGCAATTTGTCATGAAAAATTCTACACTAAAGGGGCAGGAGACAAACCTGAACTCAAGTCTTCTGTGAGTCAGATTGAACATGTGTCAATGATGTCTCTCAGTCAAAACATTCAGATTTCAGTACTAAATGCAAATTCTGGCAGAATTTCCTTTTTTGTTTTGAACATACCAGAAACCTTTAGCATAGAGGTAGAACAAAACTGGTCCCTTCAGGGAACTTTTCACTTAAATCCACGTATGCATAGCCTGATTTTCAGCAGTTATGATGAGCGCAGAAGCTCTCTAAAAACTTCTACAGGGGCTGAACAAGGACAGAAGAAAAGTGGAGTGAAGAGGTACGTGGCAGAAAGGTTCTCTTTTCTGAAATTGAAACATAATTAAGAGATTTCATACACCTATATGTACATATGCATACACATATATAGAGAGGAAGGACTCCTGTCCCTCTGTTTGAAAATATTGATCTAAAAGTTTTAGATTGTATCTGATTCAAAAAAAAATTAAGCAAATTAGCTTTATATTGAAATGCTCAGAAAATTTAATCTTTCCTTGAAAATATAATCTGCTCTAAACTGGAATAAAACAAGCAAAGCTGGTTTGCAGTTACTGAAAACTGACATTGCTTAGCTGAAAATGCTTCAAAACTTAGAAATACCTGGTAAGTAGCCAGAAAAGTAAATAAATCTAAACTTCTTTTGCACCTTTAAGCACCTAATGACAATTTACTGGTAGAAACTGGGAGTGGGAACAAATGAGAGTAGGTTGATGATATGCACCTAACTAGAAGACCAAAAATAGAAACTGAACACTTGTCTCTTCTAACACTTGGTGCTTCTATGGTTAAAACCTCTAAATCTTTGTTTTTAATCTGAATGCAATATTTTAGACAGAGATCTATTTGCCTACTTCAGAGATAATGGAGAATCTCCTATAAGGGAGGTAAGGAAAATCTCTTGAATGCTTACTGCAATTTAGGCATTTGTTTTGGTTTGCCTTTTTTTTTTTTTTTTTAACTAAGTCATAGCAGCATGGAATATATATACACCAATCTGGCAAACAGACCATATAAAAGACAATTTTGACTACTTGCACTTGCTCTTGTATTCTTTGACCCAGGATTTGTATACACAGAGTAGAGGCTTAATCTCAACTGTTTACCCAGGCATTGTTATGGATCATTTGGTTATGTAGTGCATGACCATTAGACCTTAATTTCTCTAGACATAGACATACCATTCTGCAGATTCCAGTTTCTTTAGCCAGAGAAATTCTGATTTCCTGGGCTATCTGTTTCTCTACTTTCCTTCTTGTACACACCAAGTTTATGTATTACATTACAGGGTATGTAATTTTTAAAATGCTATTTCATCTTTTGCAAGTTTATTAATATCTGTGTTAAACTGCTTTTGCAAAAAACAAGATTGTACTTTAAAATTGCTAGAGAAAGGAAAGCCTTTGAGTGGCTTTAAATCTCTCTAAATGTGAATAATTGCTTTTTGGAAGTTCTCATGAACAATGCCTAATATCAGATGGCATCTATTTTTACAACATTTCAACACAAAAAATATTTGACTCCTAAGAATCTAGCTGGATATTGGGCCAGACACATAGTCCTGTTTGGGCAAGAGCACATTCACTTCCATCACTGGAATATGGCTTGCTATCTTGTCCAGAGTTATTACCACTGAAAGCAGAAAGTTGTTCAATAAGACTTTGATAAACTATCCACAGAATCTTTGGCACTAAGTCTCTGCTCATTTGGTGACATAAACCATTCCTAAACCTGCCCTTTTCATTTTGATAGGAACAATACATTCCATCTTGCATAGTTAAGGAGTATTTTGTCAATGTAGATTTCTTTCTCTAACAATCAGATCAGACTTTGCAATCAAGACTTCCTTTTCATCAGGGTTTGTAGACTCCTTACAGTCCTGAAGAACCATCAAACGAACCTTCTGTTGTTTAGAACCCCTCTCCTGGTCAGGCTGTATCTGTCCTTTCTTTGGAAGGTTGATTCATAATTTCTAGGTTCTTAATGTCATTTGAAAAGACTACTCTGGAAACTGCTTCCTGGCATTTGGGCCTCGTGGTTGAGGATGTGTTATGGTTCCTTATCATCTTTTGAGTACCAAAAAGCAGATTTTGAGATATTGGCATTTTTAGACAAGTAAGATGGTGTAATTATCAACTTGGAAGCACAGAGGTGAAGCTTCTGTCTTGGCTATTTTACTTTGCTGCAGAATGTACAAAAGTTTCAAAGCACTGTAGACCAGCAACCTCTCAATAACAAAGGATGATGTTTCCCTTCTATGTGAAAGTTCCAATACTTGCTCAAACGACATGCATTTGCTTAGCCTGAAGGTGTCACGATTAAGTTGGATTCAGAGTGCACCACCCTTTTCCTTTTCAGTGAAGGATCCTTCCTTTTAGGTTATGAAACAGTTGGAACAAATCCATTTAGAAATTGTCCTTGATCCACTTTCTCTGGGAACAGTTCTAGAGCATAAGATTTATTTCTTCATGATTGCTTCATAATGTTTTTGGGGAATTTATTTTATCTCCCAAGGAGACTTTCTGTGAAGCCTTTTAAGAGGTGGCTGCTAAAATACGTATAAACATTCACATTCTATTTGAGGACTATGTCTTTATACCCAAGCAAATGTTTGAAATACTACAGATAATTCATTTTCTAATTACATAAAGGGGTTATATTTGGTTTTTATATGGCTTCCTTGCTGCTTACTGCTATATTAGCTCAATGCGAAGGATTTTTCTTTTTCTATTTATTTTGATGTCTGTTCAGGCTAGGGAAAAGACATGATGTGTTTTTCTGAGATAAGAAAGATAAGAGAAATTTTTGAAAAAGGAGGTGCTTGCTAATTACCTTGTTGTTGTCATAACCTCTTGTTTCCTACTCTACATCGCTTCCTGCCTCCTTTTCTTCCTGGGACCACATAGTTGAGTTTGGACAGTTTGGTTTGAATGTCTGTTTGAATGCGACGTGTTCTGGGTGGACCTGAGCACCTCAGAGTCATTTGTACTCCCTGTCACCAGACCATGGAACTGTTATTTAACTAATGTGAGGAATAAGCAGTGGTTGTTTACAGATGGTCTTTGGAAAGGAGGAGGAGGAGATTATGATAGATTGAATTAGTAGTAAATAATTCTTTCCATAGAAAAGTGGTTCTGTGATTCTGTGAAAAGGACTTACAGTCATCTCAGTGAGTTACTAATTTGTTTACCTTCAAGTAAAATCATATCTCTAGAGCCAGCCAATTTTTATACTGAGGTGTAAAAGAGCTGTCCTATGTGGCAACGTGATGGATAACTTCATTATACAGCTTAAGAAGCTCTTCTTCCCTTTCTTGTACCTTTTCACACTCTAGTTAATCACCTCACCTTGGTTAAACCAACTGACTACTTCAGCATTAAAAGTATGCAAAATTAACATTTTACTGCACCAGTACCAGATAAAGGCAGTCTTTTCCACCTGGAAATCAGACAGCCTTCTTTAAATGACTCTGTCTTCTCCATCTGATGTGTAGTCCAGCTGATGCCATTCCCAATCAAGGGGTTGAGTCTTGCTTTCAACTTCTATCCCTTCTCCATCTTTTTTTCACGATCACAACATAATGTAAGGATGGCTGTCCTGGGCGGTGTCTTGTGTCTTCAATAGTGGCAGATACTGACTGCTGAGTGTGTATGAATGGGAGGAGGATACAGAGATTTTTCTTCAGAATAATCTGTCAACCTCCAGAAATCTATGGTTCAAGGGCTTCCTGAGTCCAAGATGATGAAGTCCTGGTTACTGTCACTGGATCTGATCCCAACCTGTGGGCTGACATCCTGCCCAGCCTTGGCTAATACCCAGGGAGGTGTCGTGAGGTGCCCCCTTCTCCCTTTTATCTAATGTGAAATGACTCTGATGATTCTTTCACCTTGTTAAGTACATTTTCCATCATTTTGAGATGAAAGAGAGAATCAGACCTACGTACAGCATGCAGCATATTGGTTCACATTAGATTTATAAAGCGATATAACAAGATTTTAATTTTTTATTTTTTTTTTATTTCTTGAAACACTTGCATAATCATGATTTTAAGTTTGTAGTTTCTTAAAATTGGCTGAAAAATGTTTTCATCCATGGGGCCCAAATCATGTACAACACTTTTAAAGAAATTGCTGCAATTTTTAATAAAAAATCTATCCGTTTGAGAGGTTGTTTCTAACTGCCGAGAACATCAGGCTGTCCAGGTTTTTGAGGTCATCGTTAGAGTAAGGATCTGTATCTGCAAGACCTTATCTGCCCTTCCTATAAAGATAAGATGGATTCTCCTGTGGCAAGAGACTTTGCAGGGTAAAATTCACTGCACTTTCTCTTTGTAAACAATGCTTATCATCTCCCTAAATTCTGGGCTTCTGTTATCAAACAATAAGAACAGTGCTGATGCACTATTTAGAGATTTTTCTTCGTTCTTTTCAATTGAAACATTTTCCCTCAAAGCTCTTGCACGAACACTTCACAGTTTGAAAACAAAAGCCAATATGACATCATGTTTTGTCACCATCAATCATTTGCTATGCAAATTCAGATGCCTACAGGACTTCAGAGAGTTCAAGGCTTGCCTGCACACAGGGCTTGTACAAACTATGAAAGATTTACAATATGAGAAATAAGTACTTTCAGGAAAAGACCGATTACAAATCAAAGTATAAAAGGATATGGATAGAAAAAGAAAAAAGAGCAAATGTTGATCATGAAAGGGAAGAGTGAACACATTTGGTAAAATGGTCTTATGAAACACTTTTTTGAAAAATATGTTAAACTATTTTGCCTGAAAGTTGTGCTTACTTTTCAAATTATGAGCAGCTTTGAAAATTAAATGTTTTAAAAAGAAATTAAAAGCCTTAACAAGAGATCAAAATTCCATCCACAGCTTGTTTCTGAGAGGCTCACAGAGGATGCCTATGCAAAAATACAGCAGCAGGGCAAGAATACAGTGATGTCCCAGACTCCAGCCATTCTCAGATCAGGACATGCAATAAAGGTAACACATGTATTTAGTAGCCCCTGATTTTCCCCCCCCGCATTAATTTTTTCTCATCCTAATAATTTTTTTACTTGCTCTACATTTCTGCAATTGCAGAATCTTGTGGCAAGGAGTTCCAACACTTGTGCATACACTGTATGAAGTATCATTTTTTGCTTGTTTTGAACTTGCCACATGTTAATGTCATGCTATGATTCTTGCCTGCTGGCAAGAAAAAGAAAAGTACACTCAGTATCTAATAACAAAAGAATCGACGCTACTGTGTCAGGAATGGGAGACTTGATAATCATGATAAATTCTGACCAGGCTATGTAGAATTTGAGATGCCAGTCTCCAAGAAACAGATGTCTCTATGTGCAATCAATGACACCAAGCCATATGCATAATTATATATAAACAATAATAACAAAAAAGACCACGAGACACACTTTGTCATCTGATACTAAAATCTCTCACTCAGTTTTTCAGTCTCTGCTGTAGTAAGAGCCTAAACCTAATTTTCTGGCAGTGTTGCAGGATAAGCAGTTTCACTCTAGCCAGTAGGCTTCAAAAAGATATCTGCACCCAGGTCTTTGATGGCAACATTAAGTTAACTACCCTTTTGGAAAATTAACTGTCCAATTTTCTGTCAACAAATTGGGCACAAGCCAGATGAATTTTGACAACCCATACAGGGGGCTCAGGTAAAACTCAAGAAATCATATACATGAGTACTGTGCTACTGCAAGAACAACCTGTTCATTATCTCTTCAATTAATGGCAATCTGTAAGAATAACCTTCTTTGAAGGTAATAGTCTATTCTAATTTTAGTCAGACACTTCTTGGTTTGTACACTGAAGAATGAAGGTTTCCATCCTTAAGGAATTTTAATCCTATGGAGATTTTCTGAGTGTCCCCACCGGTGTCCTCCTGCTTTCAAAACAGTGCAAGTCTCCTGTAGATTTTCCATCATATTTGCCACACGAACCTCTTAGGATACTTTAGATCATGTTAAATGTCTCTACGTGCCATGTTCAGGCAGCTGAATGACCCCCTTCCACTCTGTTCACTTTTGAGCTGTTGCTCTCAATTGTATGCTATCACAGCAAGTTCTTCTGCTTCCCTTCACACAAGGAGAGGATGAAATTCCTCTTCTAGGTTGTTAATTTTCCTTTAATTTTATTGGCTGTTTCCTTGTTTGGGTTTTTTTTTTTTGTTTGTTTGGTTTTGGTTTTTTTTTTCAATGAGGAGATTAATAAGAGTTCATAATTTAGTCTTGCTTTTGCATGCATTATTTTATTTCTCTCTTACATTTTTTCCTCTCCAAAGGAAAGAATGCATGAAAATCTGTCATTATATTTGCATTTATGTTCTGTGAACACCTTTTGTTTGCCCTCTATTATTTAGTTTAAATGAGGTGACTAGAATTAAGCACAACATTCAAATGAAAGCATACAACTAATCAAGTAGTAGTGTGTGTTAACTTGTAGTGTGTTGGTACCCACAAGTCTCCAGACAGTATAAAGCTCCTTTAGGCTGCATACTGTGCAAACACAGAGCTCTTGGCTGGAAGATCTTCCAATCAAATTTTAACACAGATATTAAAAAGGTGAATAAATTATAGAAATGGGAAAGGAAAAGTATGCAAGGGAATAAAATGGTTTAGGAGCAGTTAATGCAAACCCAACTAATCTGATTGATCATGGCATTATATAATTTTTCAGGTACTATTGTAATCCAATTTTTTATACATTCTAAAATGTAGTCCCCCAAATCCATAAATAATTAATAAATATGTTAATGGCGATGCCAACAATGACTCATTGTCTCCTATGCATGCCTCCCAAATGGTTACCATTCACTTAGAGCTCATGAAGGTGTATCGTCAGCTCAGATCATATTGAATGTTTTACCTCCCACTGTACATTAACATGCCTTTTTTAATATGGAGTTTTAACTGCAGTCAGGCTGCAGGGTTGTCTATCTTTTAAAGTGCCTCTGGAATTCCACATAGTTCTTCCTGGTTTTCAGTAACCTAAATTATTTTGACATCTGTGAATATGCCACCTTGGATTTCACCTTTTCCCAAATAATTAATAGACACATTAATTAGTCATTTCCCTGCATTTTTAAAAGAGTTCCAATATTAGCTCTATTGCTTATGTGCAGAACACAGTACAGGAGTAATCACAGAGCCAAAGTGGTAAAATGTTTCCTGGATCAGCTGGTATTTTTGAAATTAAAAATTATTGCTAAGCAAAGTCTAAAGGTAATTCCTTACTCTAGACCTGCCTTAAACAGAAGGAAGTCACAGTCTCCAGTTATTCCGGGCCAATGGAGGTTATTTACTCCAAAGTGAAGTTATCTTTGAAGAGAAAATGCTGATTGTATCTCTTCTGTTTGAAATGAAAGGTATCCACGGGTCTCAAATGCATGAATGTGTCCTGGGAAAACTTACTCAGGTGGAAAAGACAAAGCAGGGCTGCACAGGTGAAAAGCATTGTCTTAACGTTCACCTGGAAGTAGATCTTCCAGCCCCCTGCCCTGTTGACAAGAGCAGGGAGAGCATTTAAAAATAAATCTCTAAGATTTGTAGCTTCACTCTAAATCTCTAAAGGTGTAGCTTCAGATAGATTTCACTGCAATATTCTTATCTAGAAATGCCAAGAGAGAGCTATGATCGTTATTTCAGAGGTAAGATGGTTGCATCTTAGCCAAATATAGCTAGAAAAAGGAGTCTGGTCACAGTAGTTTCTTTTATGCAGTCAAAGAGCAGAGAATCTTTGTTTTTGAAGCAGAGGCCTTTTGATACAAAAGTGGGTGCTGTAAATTACCTCATGGGACTATTTATACTTACTGGGGTTTTCAAAAGCTTGAAGCTCTGAACTCCTATGGAAAGTGAGATAAATTAGGCAATTTCTAAAAAATCCACTGAGTGTCTGTGTCTAATTCCTGTGTCTAAATGTCTAAGTCCTTGTGTTGAAATACTGGTAGTGTCATATTAGTTTCTGAGCTGGTTTGGGTTTGGATTCTGATTTATTTACAAGCTTTTGAAATTTTACGTTGGATACTTTATTACATCGTGGGGCCATGACTGGATACAGTCTTTTTGCCATGCTGGATAATTTCAGTTTATGAGGCTAAACAAAACTGGAGGAAACTGGAAAAATTATCTCTGAACAGAATAAAGATTAATTAATGGATTTCCTACAGAGAGTAGGTACAACTTACTTTTAAGGCAATCTCTCCTTCTTAGGAATGAAATTCACTTTCTTGTAGACCTTACCAATTTGGAAAGACAAAGATGCTGAGAGCAGATGGTTGCAATACAGTTGGCACATCAGCTTTTTGTCACTTCTAATTCCTGCATTTTGTTTTCTGCCCTGGAAGAGTTCCCAGGTATAAACAACACTTTACGCAGCTTTGTTGGCGGCAGCTGATATTGTTTCAGTTCTGAATTTCACATTACTAAAAAGACCCTGGGAGAAATTTAGAGAACAACAGAAATAATCTGGATAGAAACAATGGGAGACAAAATTGGTTTGTGGGGACAGAGCGAGGTGTGCACAGATTTGTCAAGAGGTGTCTGCAGAGGAAAGGTGGTAAGAAAGAGAAAGCAGCATACTAATAGTATATAATGGCTGAAGGTTTTTCAACTTCAGGAAATTCATATGGTTTAAGAAGATGTAATTTTAAGTAATAAAAAGAAAGTAAGAAAAAAATCAGGTACATGAATTCTGTAACATCAAGACTTTAGGTTGCAAAGCAGTTTAGTAATTAAACGTCTAAGTTAGGAGAACATTTCTCCTTAAGGGTGGGTGATGAGTGTGATGCAGCTCTAGATTCAGACAATGAACAGAAGTGTCTATTGATAATGGAGACACTCGCATGTGAGCGAGTGTCTAAATCCTGTCAGAGTCAATGGGACTCAGATTCAGTTGCCTAAATGTAGGCATCTAGCATCATTTAGGTGCCCATGGGCATCACTTTTATCCAAAAGATCTGGCAGATCTAGCACAGGTTGTAGGGGAGACTCATGCCCCCCTGAAGCAGCAGCTGGTGGCCAGGCAGGATGTTGTAGCAGGAACCTGCCTTGGGGCACTGGATGCTATTGTCCACATTGGCAAAAAGGTTCATCAGCTTCGAAGGGAGCTGAGACCCTCCGCCTCTGGCTTGCGTGCAGACACTTACTATAAACACCTAAAGGATATTTCAGAGTCCAGAGCTGTATCCTGCCTTAGCTGTGTTTTTCATTTCATCTTTCTATGACAAAGTAATTTCTGTAGTTAAATCATAAAAAGTCATCTACAGATTATAAAGTAACCTCAGCTATAAAGGATCTCCATATTAATTCTGATGTGCAATTAAATCATATGCTGTCTTTTGCCTTATAATAACATGATAAAATTTTAGTGTTTAATTGAATTAAATTCTAACAGTGTTGATAGATTTCCAACTTATTTTGTGAAATCTTCTGGGATGGTATAAAACTAAGCAGAAATATTCCAAATCCTTTCCTATTACCATCTCTGTTTACTTTGGTAATGTCACAAGTTCTTCCACAATTCTAAATAACTTAATTATTTAGTGTTATTCAAATAATGTGTAATAAAAAGAGACAAATCATCATGTTTTTTTCAGTAGCAAGTGCATCATACCTGAGTAAATGACCTGACTTTTCCATTAGAGATGACACGGCATGCTCAGAGTACTCACACTCAAAAGAAATGAAGAATTATTTTTAACAGTTTGATGAACATTTAAATACAGAAATGGTTCAGCAAATTTTTTCCAATAGTTTTTCTCTTTCTGTATCTAGTTCACATTATAAATAGCACACAATTTTGACTTTTAAAATATTCTTATATTTTAAGAATCAAAATACAGCTGTGTGTCTCAGAGTTCAGTACATAAAATGTTTATGTCAAATGACCTTTCACTGTCACTAGTTTCCATGGGAAAATAAAAGTTTTACTATAAATTTAAGGCCTGCTGGGAAAAAAAAAACAATAAAACCACAGCTGATTTGCTTATTTCAAACATCCAAATAAATTTTAGTGAAATAGGATTTGATATATTTTATAACCTACTTGACATGTAAATGAAATCAATTAACTATTTTCTGTTAGGACTAAATCTGTTTCCCTAACTCACGAATAGCCACTCTATAAAAATGCATTATCAGAAAAAGCTGGGCTTACAGTTCAGCCTTAGCAGTTGGTCATAAAAACACACTTCAAAAAGATGATGACAAAACCAAGATAAACTATAATTCACAATGTAAAAACAAGACAAAAAGCTCAAGCCTGAAAAGAAAATATTGCATTGTCTGAAGCTGAAAGAATTGACATGTTGTTAATATTCTGTATTGTGCTTTGCTCCCGCTTTTATCTTCAGTAAAGGATGACAGTGTTACAAACTTCTGGAAGAGGTTGAGCCCTGTCACTTTTATCAAATGTGGTATCAGCATTTTTCTTTGGTGGTTTTGGAACAGTGTTAGCTGTTCTACCTTGGCTTAGGGAGTGAGTCGACTGCTTGCCTCGTACCAGCATTTTGACTCTTGCAGTGAAATTTGAGTGAGGAAATTAGTTAAACATGAAGAAGACAGGGAAATCCTTATTTGGGGTGTGTGAAAGAAAAGGGTAGTTGCCTTTGACTGCGTTTTGTTATTGGTTTGCTTTCTTTGTCAGTATATCCCATTTCCAAGCACTGAATTACCGTGTAGGTTGAAATCTTTTAATGCTGCAGTTTTCCAGAGCAATTTGTTGAGACTGGAAAATGAAAGACTAACCTAGTGGATGAATAATAAGCTGGTACTTCTTACATCTGACAAGTTGGTGGATAACCCTCTATCTGAAGCTCTCCTTTAAGTTGCTTTTAATACTACTGTTTAGTGTAACTTGATTAGCACTTAATGTATTAAGGCGAAATGCTCTTCTATTAAATAAGGAAGTCGCAAATTCTGTCTGTGTAACAGCTGTCAACAAAGCAACCCTGTGAAGGGGGAATTCTCCGTACATCTTAGCTATGTATAGTAGCCGGGGATGCATGACCTGGTTTTCTGTGATTAGGTAGCTGTCTTACTGTAACTCATGTACAGTTCGTGTCAGGGTTTGTTTTGCACAGGGATCTTTCCTGCTAATTTCACATAGCAATAAGATTATGCAGCTTAGTGCATAGGAGAAACAAAAAAAAAAAAAAAAAAAAGTTTTGGGGTTTTCTTTTGTGACCTGTAGGTTATAAGGATTCAACAGATTAATAGGTATATGAATGAAAGACCCAGGGTTATTTATTTCA
>JAOTQQ010000012.1:87948082-87967187 GCA_026546715.1 Gallinago undulata
TTGTAGAGTAGGGTAGATGGTTGGACTCGATGATCCCAAGGGTCTTTTCCAACTGAAATGATTCTGTGATTCTATGAATGCTGAGGACACAAAATGCAGAGGACTAAGGGCGTTGGCTTTGTGGTTTACATGGTGCCACCATTAGAACTGGCAGACATTTCACAAAGTATTTGCAGCCTGGAAACCTACCTTAAATGTAAGTAATTATGCTCTATTCTTAAAAGAGATCCTTTTATTTATTTATTTATTTTTAAAGTAGCAAAAAGAGCACCCATCTTTCTGGGCAGTAGCCTGGTTGAACACCAGGTACTCTTTTTTTTTTTCCAGAAGACAAATCTTTTGAAAGAGAAGCATGCATTTCCTTCCCTCATGGCTTCTCCCGCATCCTCATGTGCCTGCCCCGTGACAAGACTTGTGCTGAAACAACTGTCTAATAACAGCAAGTAATTTTTCTGAGGTGACAGTTTGAGGAGACATTTCTTTGCCTTCAATTTCTCCCTGCCTGTTCCATGTTGTAGCTAACGATCTTCATTACTTTGGGTCTTTGGGTTTTATGATTGATCTGCTTCTTTTAAAGTCCTTCAGTGCTTGTTTTTGTATGACTCCTCCTCCTTGAATGGCATTAGTGGAAAATGGAATGGTATTCATGCAAGCACCTGCACTCCTCATCTTTGACTTCTCTTAAAGGAGAGAAATTTGCATCTTCAGGGGCTCAGATCATGTCATTTTAAAAATGACATCTAGAGTGGGTCATGTGAATCATGACTTAAAATGCCTATTTTATACCCAGTTTGAGTATGAAAAAAGGGTATGGACTGCTACTATCTTCCTGAAAGACAAAAGTTTTCTTTCCTTTTTTGTGTGACAAGAAGCAATGGACTCAAAGGTGTTATCAGGAGTCTAAATAGAAAGCAATTCAGGGAGCTGAAGAAATGTAACTGAGAGACTAATCTGGCTTCCATGAGCATTATTACTGGTGAGGAGAAGAAAACTGGCCTGTCCATTCACCCTGTTTAAATTTGGCAGGGCTGGCAGGTAGAAGGTTGTCATTTTTCTCTAAGACTGAACACACTGATATGGCCATCACTTGAAGCTGAATCTTTAGGTGTTCAAATTTGTTATTTTTACACATTTACTTTTTAAAATGGGTGTCCTCTTCAGGTTTAATTTTGTACATTGACATTTGAAGAAAAGCAAGCTTCCTTCATCCCTGCCTTCTTTTCTTCCTTTTCTTCTTTGATTTGTACACTACAGAATCACCATCCCTGATAACGACAGATAAATTTCAAATTCTGGGTTGAACAGTTAGTGTCTCAAGTGTTTTATTCATGGGCACCATACGCAAAAAGTGAGTAGTTTTTCCTATTGTGGAAAAGTAATGTTATGTTCAGAACTGCCAAAGTTAGTTGAATTTGACTTAGCTGTGTTTTCAGGTGAACGTAGAAATAAATTGAAAGTTGAAAAAAGCAGCTACATGTTAAATACATAGTATACCTGTAGTTTTAATTCTTTTAGGTCAAAAAATATTCAAATGCATTCACAGTATTTTTGATTGAAAGAATTTGTAATTGGATTTCCAAACATGCTGCTTTCATCTTGGGCAGTACAATATGCACTTTGATAATAACATGGCTATGTCATTAGAAAGAAGTCCATTTCCTAGTTTAGGCATAAAATGAGATAGAGAAGAAGACAATAAAATGCTTTCTAACATAATGTACCTTATTTTTTATTGTATTCAACAGAGGCATGATGACTGAGTAATCTTTATAAATGCATCAGAAATACAACTCGGTTAATCTCTTAGAGGTGTGGAGATTTCACTGTTATTGAGACTATTCATAGTATCACTTGAATTTCTAATAAACTGCATAAAATTTTATAATGGATCAAAATATGTGCCCACAAGCTGCTTAGATCATCTGCTAGAAGAGACAAACTTCCACACTGTAAAAGTAACCCAAGACAGGAAGAAAGGAAACGAAGATGAAAAGTAACATCTTGAAAATTACTTCTTTTTAAAATATAAAGCCCTTAAATAATAATTTCCTTATTTTCACTTATTCACACTCTTTTACTGGTAGTTGAGCTATATATCTATAAACTGTTCTGGGCATTAGTTACATTTTCCCCTATGTTTAATGTTATCTCATGCAAATTAGATTTGCAGCAAACTAATCTGGTCCAGGTAGTAAACGTCACTGCTTGAATTATTTTATTCATCCATTCTTTTTTTTTTTATCTATAGCATTTATTCAATTACCAGCGCTAGTGGGATTCTCCCCTCCCTCCCCCCATGAAATCAGAAAAAATTAAATCCAAGGAACCTAAATAAGGTTTATAATTTTTTTCTAGCTTTTCTTTTTCTTTTCTAGGAGAAAGTGAAAAGAGTCTTATTTGCTTTTAAGACAACCACAATTTAAAATTTAATATCAGAACATAAGTATTTTTCCTGATAATAACAGTACTTACTCTATTAATAGGAAATTCTTGAAACTGGGTGATTTTGCAACCTCAAAGACAATAACAAAAGCAGTAGAGTAGTTCTTTGTCAGAAGGTGTGCAGCTCTGGTTTTGGACTCTCAGCATTTCATGCATGGCAGTTTTGCCTGCTTAATAAAAAAGAGACTCGTATGACTACAAGTGTATCTAGACTGTTTTTACACGGTATTTGTTTTGAATTTTGTTGCTCACAGGGAGAAAAGGAGGCTTTTGAATTGACCATTATTTCTCTTTAAAAATACATTTGAATGATGTACTTTCTTGGGAAACTTATCACAAAATAAAATATGGTAATTTTTCTAGTTTTTGAAAATATCCATCAGTATTAATGTTTTTGATGTTAATAATATCCTAGAACACATGAAAAACTGAAAATTGGGGATTCATTTTGCACATTGAGCCTTCATATTCTGAAGGCCACTTGATGTGCAATATTGCACCTACTGAAACATACACTTTTTTGAAAGCCACCCTTCCTCTTGAAAAGACTTCTGAAACCTTAATGAATTAGACAGGGATTTAATGTACTTTCTATTGCTAAGAATAGTTTCTGAAAATTCTTTTTGATTTTGTTAAGTAAAAGGCTGGCAATGAATTCAGTTTTAGAATACAAAAAACCAAATCCATGATGTATTGCAAGAATTTAGAGTGGAAAGTATCAGCTACTATAATGGCTCATTAGTAGTAATTTATTGCTCATACACAAAGTATATCATAGTTGGCTTTCAATGCCCTCATCCTAGTTGTTGCTATAGTGAGTTGAGTACTGTATAAACATATAGCCATTGTTTTCCAAAATATAGGCCTTTTAAAGAAACCAAACATACCGTTGATTTGAGCCCATTTTATTCACAAAAAGTGATTTATTTCAAAACCAAAGGTGTAATTCCAGCTTTTCCAGATAATTTTTGTTTTTCATGTTGAAACTGTTTTCATTTAGAAAATTGCCAAAATTGAATGAAAAAGAGATTCAGGTCATTAAAAGATGAGCAGCAGCATAGAACAATAAATTCAGAGTTTATAAACTCCTCAGTTAAACAACATTTTTATCTTATAAAATAAACATGCATATTACCCTTTCTGGGTTTTTTTGGGAGTGAAGATAAGGTTGATTACTGTCAACAATGGTCCTGATCCTGCAAACAATTGTGCACATATTTAACTCTTCTCTTGCAAGAATCTTCCTCTATTTTAGCTGGTCTGCTCCTGATGTTGAAGTTAAACTTATGTGACCAGAGACTTTCAGATTGGGAGTTATGTAAGATTGATGTAAAATGCACAAAAAAGGAACAATCTAGAAGTAAATCAACATTATTTGGTTACATTTTTTTCCCTATATATTTAAAAAAAAATCTTAGTTTGTGGTAGGAACAGAATTACTATGGTTGCACTGCTTCCTTTTCCTAGAGAGGTAGAGAAGAAATCCAGTTCTGCTCAGTTCCTTTGTGTGTTAGGTCTGTGAACCATGTTTCTGGGAGGGTGGACTTTTTTTTTCCTCTCACCAAGTTCCATGGCAGATGACCTTACCTATAGAAATGCTACAGACTTTTTTCTTTTTTTTTCTTTTTTTTTATTTACCCTCATATTTACTATACCAAATCAATAAAATGGGCTTAGTTGCTTACATAGACTAGATGATGTGCTGTGATATATATTGTGTTTTGCAATAAAGAATGTTAAAGATTCCCTTCAAAAGAAAGAGAAAAAATCCCAAACCACACCTCCATCAGACTCTCCAAACCTATACAGAAGTGACCTGAATAAGCAAGCAAGGAATTTGTGTTCTCAGCCATGTTTCCTTTCAATAAAGTTTAGAAAACGGGGGAAAATTCCAGGACAAAAAGAAGTGTCCCTCATGTTACTCCAAGAGGGTGCGTGACAGAGCCTGGGAAGCGGTAGGGTGGGTTTCATGCTGTAGTAAATTAAGAGAACACCCTGTCATCATATAGTTCATAAACAACCAAAAAGAACAGACTAAAATGAATACTGGCCAGCATGGTTTCATGGAAAATAGATCTTTGTTAAACAAGTTTACTTTTATTCTTTGATGATTAAATATGGCTGATATAGTAGATGAACAGATGTGATGCACTTAGACATTTAAAAGGCATTTGACTTTGTACAGCATGCTGTTCTGATTTAAAAACCCCCATATCACTACACCGTGTCAATAAAACACATTAAATAGATTAGATAGCTGACAGGTAATGCAGGGAGTTGTCAATGGAAAGCCATCATTGGGTGTAGGTGTTTCTCACGGTCTTTTGCAGGGACAGATACTGTGCTCAGCACAGTACAACACTTGCCTTAGTGTTCATGAAGCTAATACAAGATCATTGCTGATAGGCTAATAGAACGGTAAGTAATCATGAGGACAACATAGTCTTGTGCAGAGACTGCCACTTGCCAACCACTTTATCTTGATTTCTTTTTCTCCATAAGGAGCTACCCTATTGAACTGTGGTCTGTGATATACGTTCATATTCACAGGATAACAGAGTTGTTCATTTAAGAGTTGTGATGGCATCTCTGTGTTAAAAACCACAATGGAATAAGGTTAATGGACTGGTGGGAAGATAGGGTGAATTTCACATGGACACTAAAGATTTCTTTACATTGTTGAGGAACATGAAGTATGGGAACCTAATCATGTTTAGCATAGTGATGAGCAGCCAGCTAGTTATATACCTGATTAAATCAATGCTTGTAAAGAGAAAGGCAAGCAACGGAATATAGGCACCATGTCTGAGTCACCAATGTAATGTGCAGATGGCTAAACTGATAGCCTGAGTATTTATGGATCTCATGACACACAGGCAGCAGTACTTGTCACAGATCCTTGAGGGGATCTAGGTCCATCTTACTCCTATTCACTCAGCATCAGTTCAGTAATCAGCCTAACTCAAATCAGTCAGCCCTGGCTTTTGGGGGGATTTATGTAGCCATGTTATGCTAGGACTGGAAGTGACATGTCCAGCTAGCTTAGGGAGCTCTGGCAGATCATGTGTGGAGATGCCCAGAAAAGGCTTTCATGTTTGTCATACAGTTTACCTCTGAGATGGAGAAGACAGATCTGTAGCATATTCTGGGACACTGCAGTGCTTCATGAACATAGTGACAGAAAAGAAATTCTGATGAGGAACATCAACTGCCAATTATAGTTCTTTGGGTAACACTTCATACTGGTGTCTTTACTTTTCAGCATTCAAAAATGCTGCTGAGTGAATAACCTGCAATGGAGAAAATCAGACTTTGCTCCTATTGCTGATCTAAATCCTGACTTTTTCTTGAGACTGTTTATGTGTAATGCTGGTGGGGCTTCCAGGCAATATTTGGTTTCCCCCCCATTAAGTTAGACATCGTTACGGTAGAGTGATGTGTTGATGGTACTCTTCCTATATCAGCAACATTAAATGTAAGTCCTTTTTGCAGTAAAACTTCTAGTTTTCTGTAGTATTAGTGTTGGTAAGTATAAGTTCTGAGTTAGATTAATTTATATAGAGGTAGATGGATCTAGCTAGTTATTTTAAATGAAGGTCTTACTGAATCTAAATAAGAGCACAACACCATAGTAAGTGTAACTTCCTAGAAAAAGAAAGGATATGTCCCTTAGAGGTTTGGGACAGCCAAAATTGGCCTTGCAAACAGCTGAGCAGAGAATTAATCTGTTTGTATGGGCTTGGTGTTTATTCCACCAGCCAATCAGCTAATATTAAAATTTGTGTGTGTATACTAAATTTGGGCTTCCCTATTCATATGTCAGCAAATGGTTGCTAAGTAGGTGGCAGTCCCCCTACAAACGTGTACTAAAAAAGCTCTCAGTGCATAATGGATAGGAGATAAAGTGCATAGGGGAAATGAGATTCAGATTTATTTTTTTTTTAAACAAGGAGGGTAGATTGGACTGGTTTATGTGTAGTCATAGTGATTGTGATACTGAGCTGAAGGAAGGAAACACTATTATCTCATGAGTACTACTGTGAAAGACCAAAACTTCACTTGTAAAATTCAGACCTTGCCACAGCAATTTGTGCCATTGTGCCTTTGGACTGTGCTCTTGCAGGTTGGAGCTGGACATGGTGGGAGTCAGAAATTCCTTCCTACCTCCCACAGTCTGTCTGCAGACCTTGGCCATTTGTGTGCTCTGCCCTCTCCTACTTCTGTCAACTCTGAGATGCCTCAACTCCTAGGAAAAATAACAAGGCATGCAAGCTGACAGAGGTCCTTGGTGTTTCAGACAGGTCAAGAACATGAATAACTAGAGATGAAACACGGTCTTCAGCATGTACTGGCCTAGGAGTCTGGAGCGAGAGTGTCTCCATAAGAAAAGACCGGAGGTGGGGGGAAGGGGAGCAGTCTTCAAATATACAAAAGACTTCTGCCAAGACACAGGAAACACTGATATATATTTTTTTAATTTATTTTTTAATTTGTGATGGGTGGTTCAGGAAGTCATTGTTTTAAAATTCAGAAAGGAATGTATAGGGCAGATTGTAAGAGCTGTTTACTTGTGGTAAAGACAGAGGGAAAAATTGGTTGAAGAGCTTGTATGTAAAGACTTTCAATGACGAAAGTGCTAAAGCCTAGAAAATATCTGTCAAGAATAACATAAATGTAGTAGATTTTCTTTAAGGAATGAGGCTGGACAAGATGGCCTCTTGAGGTAACTTCCAGACCTTTGCCTCTATAAACTGTATTTGAACTGACATGGAGACCACAGGCAGAATGTTTTAAAGGAAGCCCATCACACAACACGTCTGGGGATCCCATGTCCCCTTGTTCATTTCCTATACCAGTTCTGGCCTCACCTATACAAGATTCTGCATTGTCTGAGCGCTGGTTGCCTGAGGTTAACCCATTTTGTGCAGGAATACCTGGTATCAGCTGTAAAATGGTTGAGTTGACAAAGCTTTGATTTTAGCCACGAGAGAGCTAAAAGCTCTTACTTGAGGGTCTTAGTGCTAGACCCTAATGGCCAGAGAGAATTTTTAGATTTACAGAATCTTTCTTAAGAGATGGGTTTAAATATCTCCTCCTTAAGGCACTTCCAGAGATTCATTAGCAGGTTTGGACTGCAGTGATTCAGCAGAAATATAAATTAAAATGTTCAGTTAAGTTTTGTAGATGTGCCTCAGGATGGGACAAAGCATATGTTTATAACCTGGGAAATAGCATGTGAAAGAAAATAAAGAACAACAAGCCTGTAAGAAACACAGAGAATTTGTAGCCGCAATATTGTTTGTCTTGTGAAGGGAACCATGGCATGTATTTCTTAGCACTGTCAGCTGATGGAGCTGAGACCATAAAGTGTTCCTTGCCACTAGTGGAACATTTCTATTGCTAGTTATTGATTGTATTGCTAGTTATTGTGAAAAACATATATTATAAATTACATTCCTTTTGTGAAAAAAGTTGTTGTGTAGTGATGCAGAGGAAGCTACTGCCACAGAAATTTTCTGGAGAAACAGGAGGGCATGCTTCCTCTCCACAACCTAAGTTAATTATGCCAAATAACAGGCAGGCAGGCAATCAGGCTTGTCAAATGCCTTGCTTTTTCAAGAATTCTTGTTTGTATGTGATGGCCAACCCATTCCCACTCATGGTCTGTGAGTCTCAGGCTGGTTGAAATAGCATATTATTCAGTAAGAGTATCTCAGTACAGGAGATGATAGACGAGCATGTAAGGAGGTACACAGAATTGCAAATGCTTCTGAATGGTGTTTAAAATCACTAGCTACACTCAAGTGGTAATAAGGTAGGGAAAATGGTTCAGCATTTAAACTCTGATTAAGTACGTACATAGAAAAAAGCCATCACAAATAGAAGAATGCCAGGAGGTTGGCTAGACCAACTCTTTGCTGGTATGAGCTGTCACAGATCAAAATGTTCCAGACACAAGAAGTCTATGTCTTGCTTCTGATGTTATCTTAATTTCATTTGTAGCCTTCAGTTCCATAATGTTTGATTTCTACATTTATACAACTGATCAGGATGAGCGAATATTTATTTTTTTTTTTCAGAGAGGTAAAAGTAATAATAAAATTCCATCTCTACACCTCACATTTTCTGAGGGATGCACCCCAGCTTCCCCATTTTAAGGCCTTTTCCTTCCATCCAGCTCCCTGGCTATTGCTTTCTAAGCACAATAATGGAGAAACATTAATAATTCATGTTCTTGTCTTGCTTTCATTTTCCTCCTTCCAGGCTCAGTCACAGCCAAGGTTCAAGCCTTAGACAAAATGCTGGGCAGTGTTGCACACCGAGTGCCTCCATGTGCTCCTTGGCTTCTTTTCCAAAAGACCTTTCCCCGGGAAGGAGCACACTTCACCCCACAGCTGGGTGCAGCGTGGAGTTGCTTCCCACCCGTCCCCTCCCCTGCCCACTCAGTATTACTGACTCACCCACCCATGGGTGACACGAGGTCCCCTCCTGGTGCAGGGGCTGCCATGCTCCGTGCTGCCTTCCTCCTTTCCACCGCTCCTCACTGCCGAGTTGGTTGTTCCTCTCCCTGATCAAACATGTCTTGTAACTAAAAGTTTGACTGCCATTCCTCAGGCCTTTGGATTTTTTGATTTTTTTTTAAATTTCATTTTCTTTTTGCCTTTCCCCACATGCGCTCACTGGTTTTTTGTTTAATTTCTCCCCATCCACCTAACCAGTTGCCCCATCTCTCCTCATTACCTTCTCCTGGGCCTCCCATAGTCACCAGTTACCTTTTGTCCCATCATCAGGGACAAAACACCTCTCCTTTGCGTTTTGGACCCCTCTTTAAATCATCTCTCTTATTACAGAGGCGTCCAGTTGGATCAGACTTCTTACTAGATACCTCATTGCTAACAGCCAATTCTTGCTACTCCTTTTTTCCCCGCTGATTTTTCTCATAGAGGCTCATTACTTCAGTCCCGGTCCTTTAACAGTCTTCTGCCTGCAGAAAAGTAAAATGTGACATTAATGTTTGTTTTTTTGTTTAGACAAGAACATTTCAACCCTGGTTTATGGAACTGACTACGTGCTTCCTGTACTGAATACCAAAATATACTTTCAATCTGAATGGCTTTTATTTTGAGTTGTAAAATCCCCTTGGTTTTCCTTTTCCTCAAAAAGTAACAAAAACTCAAGAACAGATACTGCTGTTTATCATATGACAATTTAAGATGTTTTAGGAATAAGAATATTCCAAAAGCTTTTTCCAAACTTTCACATGCCAAGTTCCCCTGAAGAGGAAATTATTTTCATCCACTTTCCAGTCACTTAATGCTTTGTATGAAATGCAGGTTTATCAGTTAGAATGATTCCACAGTTCTTAAACAGTGATAAAAATATTTTGAATGAAAATGCTTCTGAATAAGTTATTTTAAAGACTAATTACTGCTACTGGCTCTTATTACACAAACCTGAATATTCTATTTTAATGATCAATATCTCGTAAGTTTAAAATCAGCTTTTCAGAGGCTTTGTATCTGAGCAGTAAAAATTTCTTTATAATCAGTGAAAATAATTTGATTTTGTTTAAGTAGCTGAAGGAGATTTTTTTTTTCAAGTTGCTTTCATGATTCACAAGCCTTTGAATAATAAAAGAAAGGCATAGATATAGAAAGTAAAGTTATCTAGGAGCAGAGGATCCAGATCAATGAAAGGTTAGGAAGAGGAAGCAAAGTCAAAATCAAATATGCCTAAAATAATTATACTTTACAGATTTATCTTCTCTCTCCTCTAGTATTGTATTTCATATACAGGGTTTAAAGTGACTCAGAGAGGAGAATGCTAAAGGATACACTGACTGGAGAACTGTGCCAGTAATTAACGATCTTGGATCCTGGAGGCCTTATATGTGATGGCTTCCCCCTGTGCCAGGAACATTGTTCTGAAAATAAACGTTAGCCAAAACCTTTTTTTAGCTAGAGTTTTGATTAACATCTCTAATTTCTTCCAAGTAGCCTACAGACAGGGGAAGCATTAGAAAATTGTTTTTCCTAGTTTTTAAATTGACCCTTCCCTCCAAGATGCGTAGATAAGAGAAGTCAAAATAAGCTGTTTCATGTCTGGAGAGCAAGGAGAACTGGATAAAATGTCAGGTATCACATTTGTTCTGTGCACAGGGAAATAACCTCTTACTCCTGGGCTCTTCAGGGGAAGTACCACTGCATGCTTGACAAGAAAAGACCGTTGTTAGGGGCCAGATTCCAAATTATTGGTGGGATCTGCTGTCTCACTTAATGCTGTCGCTCTTTACGTTCCTACCCTGTTCATGTGGACTTTCTTAGGCAGATGCTGTCAGTAGCATGGTGCTGGAATAAGAGATCCTTTGGTCTGATCCAGGTGCAGGTGTCTTGCCTTACAAAATATATCATCACTGTTTTTATTTTCTTCCACTGAGACAATGGCACTTGAACTATTCTGACAGAACACATAATGGTGCATTTTCCGTCTTCTCCAGAATTTTTTTCCCCACTGCCTGTGTGACAGTAAGCTCAATCATCTGAGAACTCACAAGGCATTCTGAAGATAGGGTTTTTTTTGCCTTCATCTTAGAGCAACACTGGGAGCGCAGACTAATTTAGTAGCTGTTGTTCTGCTTTGTCTAACGCTCCGTGGTCTCAAAATCTGGCACTCTGTGAGCACAGAGACGATTCATACTTGTGGCATTTCCTGGTTAACCAGTGCTGTACCTTGAATCCCCACAGCTGGGTCTGCACCGCTCTTCACCTCCAGTAGCTTTTTACTTCTGTGCTCCTGGGCTTTCAGTTTATTTCCCCTGCAGTGGAAATGTGTATGAAATCAGGTAGTGGTCAATGGAATTTTATCTTTTTGGTAGTAGAATATTACATAGCCTTTAAAAAGGAAAACTTTAAAAATAAAAAAGATCAGAGAGCTTTAAACTTCTTACAGTTGTTGGGATTAATCACCTTATGTTTAGTATTATAACTGATCATGAGATGATAAAAACAGGGTAGAAAGCTGCAAGGGAGACCAAAATCTGTTCCTCAGGTTTTTATCTCATGATGTCCTGTCATAGCAATGTAATCTCCTACCTTTAATGGTCAATCACATTGCCCTTTAAGTTGGTTTCCTTTTTTTCCAGATTGTGTAAACAATCAGATGGAATTCACAGAATCCTGTCTGTATTGGTTACGATACCAAATACAAAATAATAACCTTCCTGATTCTAACTGCTTACAAAACACCCCTTACGTTCGAGACAACAGAGGACTGCAAGTCCAGTCATATCTGAGGAAATAATGGCAAGTTTTTTACCCAGTGATGTATTTGTTTGAGCCCTCTTTCCATTACGGCACCTGGATCTATAACTTCATGTGATAAAATAAGTGTTATTCATATATGAGTGAACACAGCGTACTGTTCCTTCTTGTGGGACTTACCACTGTTACTAGGGGACTCTTTTCTTTTACTGGAAGCAGTTAGGAAAATCTCAGCAGGCCTTTGTACAATTATCGTGGCCCCTGGTTTCCATCTAGTGCACTTCCAGCTTTGCTGTTGCTAGCCAGTGGGAATTTAACAAACTACTTGGAAGGAGATCTGGTCACTGAGGCATCAAAATCTACCTTCTCCTTGCACACCAGAAGGTACGGATGGAGCCTGAAAGCTGCACTGTGCCTTTTCACACAGCGATCTCATCAGGGAGAGAGTCCCAGTGTTGGGACACAGTATCCAAAAATAAACACCTTTCACTGCTTTCATTATGGGGGTTTGTTGTCTTTTGTCCTTTTGTCTTGGCTCTGGAAATCAGGTGAGGTATCTTGCCTGCTTGGCCATGTATAGGAGAAACCGATAATTTGAACGGATGTCCTAAGTTTATTAACTTTCCCTGGCTGCCATGAGCAAAGGCAGGGAGCGAGCTCTCAAAACATCTCTTTTACTAGCAGATCAAACCTATACATGTCTGTGACAGAAATATTTGAAAGCATGATTAAATGAAGTTGCCTGAGCCAAGCACATTTTGAAAAATAAGCACTGTAGTACTTCAATTTGCTGTAAATAGTAATTTACTTTGGTTATTTCCTTTAATTACAGCGCTCCATCTTTACACAAGGTTGTATTTAGGAACAAAGGGACCAGTGTCAGTGTAAGGTGTATGTTATAATAGAGACATTTGTATTAGACTTCAGGAGAAACCTACAGTGTACCCAGGAATTCTGTGGCTCTTGTGACCACCAACCCTTCTCTGTTTTTGTTAATGTATTTTTTTTTAATGTTTATGTGCTCATTTAGGCTCTTTCTGGTTCTGCTATGAAGTTTGTTTGACACTTCAGCTATTACCACGCACTGTTCTTACTTTTCTCATAGGCAATATTAGGATAAACCAGAATTAGAATAGCCTCTCCTCAATTATATAAAATATACAGATTTTAAGGGAAACAATAAACCCCCAAATTTTTAACCTAACAAGTGTTATAAATGAGTGAATTGTTCCAAATTTTTTTACAAAGAAACAGGAAATCAAGTTATCTAGCAAACCTATTTGTACACAGTAGGTAACCCTGGGTTGCAGGCAGGACTAATAAACAAAGAATGACAACCTATTTCTTTTAATGACAAGCTGACATATTTATTTTTATTATTTCACAAAAGTATTCACCAGACTCATCTGTCACACTAAAGCCCCATTCTCCCTCCGTGCAGACAAAGCATGAAGCCTTACCGCACCCAGGTTGAGTGAAAAAATAAAAATGAAAACCAGCATTTTTGGAATAAAAAAATATTTGAGGGCCTGCAGTATACTGTGCTGGAACATAAAATATAAGACTTTTTTTTTTGTCTGAATAAAGTTTTATGTTGTTTATTTTTGCAAAGTTAAATTACAGCTACAGAAAGTGATTTTTATACTAAAAAATGGCTTTATGATATGCTGAAGTTGAATTTCTACTTTTTCAGGAACTGGAATGCCATTTCCTATAAAATCTGACTGACCTTTTTACCTGAATAAGACACTTCACGATTTTTAGGGCATTAAATGAAACAGTTCCTTTAGAATTGATAGACTCTCTTATAGTATTTAGAAACTGCAATAATGAATTTCAGATACAAACTAAGGTAGCATAAAATGGGCTTAACATTTTCCAATAATAGCATTTTATACAAGAAAAGTCAGAACTCAGTTTTGCTCAAAGAAACAGTCGCCTCATTTTTGCCAAATGCACATTTTGTTGTCATTTGTGTAACACTAACATGGATATATAAAATAATTTAGAGTGTCTTGAACTAGAATTTAGAGTAGCTCAGATCACAATTTACTTTCTGATCTTGGACATGCAGACACTGTGTATGCAAATATCACACTGGAAAAGAATGAATATCTGTAATATCTGTTTTGCATGTCACTTAATGGGAAGCCTATTAATTAAATCCTTCAAATGAAACTGAGTTAAGCCATGGAATGTTTAAACCACAAAGATTTTTCTTTCACTGTCCATTTTTCTTTATATTTTATATAGATGTCAAACACATGTTCTGAGAACTTAAAACCCCTAGAAACGTAATGGTACTTTGGAATCTGCAAGAAATTCAGGTCTAGGACCCAAAAAAAGAAAATAGAATGATGATGTAATGTGGCATGGTTTTGTATGCTCATGTGTACGTGTTTTCTTTCTGCCACTAATAGCAGCTGTCTGGTTATGGGAAACATGTTAATGAGAAAGGAAGTTTTATGCTTGTTACGAGAATTATGTTATAATAGCTAGAGGATAAAATAAGGACTTCTAACCTTATAAAGTTATCATTAGCTTAATAAAAATAATTTGCGTACTATATGGACCCCCATAATTACAATAAAAATGAAAAGAAATAGGAAAAATATTTTTAAATGTTCCCAATCCCACATTTTAATTTAGTTCTAAATGGATCTTTCAGTTTCATGTAAATGCTGCTTATTTTGAAGAGGTAGCCAAGTGACTAAACATTTAGAAGTCCTGGGGATTTTTTAATGTTAGCATTACATATAAACCCATCCAAGAATGGATAACAATTTTGCTGACACAAAAGGAAAAGTAACCTGTCCATTTAAAATTATGACACCAGCATCTGCTTTATTAAATGCTTGAAAACTTCTTATGTCATGTCCATATTACTTGCTTGAAAATGTGCAGGTTTTGAATGTGAGCTAATATAAAGACACTGTCACAGCCTCTTGTATGAATTCAAACTTTGTGGAAAATACAGTCTTTCCCCTCCCTCGCCCCCCGCCCCCAATATGCTTTCACTCAAAAAAATTGCACTATTTTAGGTGTCCTCAATCCTGCCAGGTCCCTGCACAGTGTTTTATGATACCTGCATTTTATGGGAAAAAAACCAACCCAAAATGCCAACATAGTTTTTACATTACCATGGATATACTAGAAAAGTGCCATTATTGAGTTAGCTACCTATTCCTGTTCATTCATGAATGAATAATGCTAGAATTAACATGAGCTGTAGTGCATTATTTATTATTTCTCTGGGTTTGATGCTTAGCAGAGGTGTTAAAGGTCTGATGCCTTTTAAATGTAATTCATTTCCCTTTGTTATGTATTTTGCTGGCTAAAAGAGTTACTTCACTTTTCTTTTGCTATTGGCATTTCGGGGTAATACTTGTTAAAATTAGAGTAATATTAAAATTATTTCAAGTTAATAGTTAAATAAATAGAACAATTTGTTAAAAGCATGCAATTATTTAATGTTAGTGAACAGATCCTGAGGTACACTTGAAATCTATGTATTTACCTAATGTCTGCACTTGTATCATGAAAATGAAAACAGAATTATGCTCTAATGCCTTTTTGCTTTGATTTTTATTTCTGAAAGTTCAAAAACTAGCAAGAAAGCATCCAGGCTAGAGGGCTGGCACTATCAGAGTAATGGGAAATACATTCACAGTAGCACAACCCTGTCCAAAGATTGTTTGTTCTTGTTTAAACAAGATTCTTATTTATGTTGTTAAAGACACAAGATTAATATTTTATGATTCATAATACATGGTGTTGAAGGTTGGTGAACCAGGCAGTAAACCAGCCATTTCCTAAGAAGCATTTTCAGCACAAGCAAAACTGTCTGAATGTTGTTCAAAAGAGGCTGTTCACGTGGATCTGAACAGGAGAGGTATCCATACAGAAATTAGAAGTACTAGTTACAAGCTGGGAAAACACCCTGTCTAACTGTAAAAATCTATCTATTGTGTATCAAAGCAAATTGAACAGAGAGATTCTTACAAGCCACTGTGAGAATGCTTTCTCACCTGTGGGTATATCTGATTATCAGCCTTCTAGTTATGAGGGTTTTGGCAAGACTTGCAAATTCCTGCCATGACTTCTGTCGACTCAAAACAAGCTGTTGGCTAGTGCTCTTGGCAAGCTTAGCTTTTGCTGTGAGGCTTCTGCAAAAAAATGTTTCGGTCCTTCATCATTTAGGAGAACAACTGCTTCCCCAAGGCTTCTGTCTGCAATTTGAGTTGATGTGTCTCTTTTGTAGAGGTGCCATGTGACATGTCTCACAACCACCTTAATTTGAAACCACAAACCATATTTTCAAGGGTTTTCACAATACTTCTGAAGTTTCCTAAGCATCTCATTGCAACTCTCCAAATTGTAACTTTCTGAAGAACATCCTTGAATCGTGGTCATAATCCCTACACGAAAACCCAAAGGAACCAAAAGTACAGGTACACAACCTGCAGTGGGCAAGAAAAGCTGGGCAGAGCTAGAAGGACCTTTCTTCTCTGAACATTCATAAGATCCTTCATGATAGCACTGAACAACATTTAGTACCACCACCCCATTCATTTCTCCTTGGATAGTGACTAACAGGTATTTTGGCTCACATTAGGTTTTGTACTGTTATTAGTGAACACTCTAAACTTAAATAGCAGTTGTGAAATCCAGCCATTCTGCAACTGAGCATGTGTCCATGCGGAGGTAGGCAGCTGGTTAACTACGCTGCTTGATTGGACTAACAGGACTTGGTAGAGAGCTCGTCCAGTGTCAGCGCAGCGCAGTACCGCAGCTCACTGCAGTGGTTCCTGCACTGCCCAGAACGTTCTCTTTGAAGCTTGGCTGGGCATTTTTTGCCCGTGTTTCAGGATCTGGACTCTTTCTTTCGCCCCCCCATCCATTAAGTCAATATTAGAAGCCAGGACATTAATCGACAGTTATTAAATGCACTGATGGATCCATAGCTAGACTACTCTGAGCCTGTCTTCTGTAGAAGGAGGTACAAGAAGGAAAAGCACATTTCATAGTTATTAAATGCCTGCTAATTTCAGAAATGTAAGCTGAGCAGCAAAGATTAGGAAGGAAAAGAAAAGCTACAGCCACAATTTAGGTCTGGACAGTTTCATCCCCTTTTTCATAATGGCCAAATACTTAAACCAACAGTAGTTTTATTTAACTCCTGTTTATTCTAGTGACAATTATGAAGGTAAGTAGAGACTAGACAATGAAATGTTTGTTTTCAGGAAACAGTCTGTGTGGTTTGAGTAGGATTGTGTTGCAACTTGTTTCCTTAAGGCTTCAAGGACCTCTCACCTAAAACTAAGGTAAAGTATGACACTGTAATGAATTAATAAAGAAATTTAAACTACCTAATTAATTAAAATCCTGGAAAATTAGTATTAAAATTGCATTCCTTGCAATAGTAAGATTATTTACAGGTTCTTTCTATTCCATATTAAAAGAATAAACTGCTTTAATAGCAAACAAATCTTGGAAAAAGTACTTCCCACAGAGTATTTAAATTGTGTTGTTGTACTGAAATGATTGCACATGATTGGAAAAAATCTTTTTTTTTAAATCCACATGATCATTTTTGTATGTGTGCATGATTTATTTTTCTGACATTTTGGAGGTGCAGAATGCTTAGTGGTGACCAAAAACCCCACCCAATCCATTCCCAGCAATCCAAAACATGCCCTGAATTAAAAACCAAACCAAACCAAAACAAATGACCTTGTAATTAACACCCATTAATAAAACAAACAAATATCCAAACCAACAAACCAGGGACTAAGCACCAGAGGGATGAAGTCAGCATCCTAAAGCATATTTGTGCGCCCTGCATCTTGTCATGATTGATGCGTTGCACTCATGTGGCATTTGACAAACGTTGTTTTGCAGGTACTTAGCACGATGACAAATTAACAAATGGAATAAATGGATTACAGAGCATTTACATTGTCATTTATGCCTTTTTTTCCCATGCAGTCTGGACTACTACAAAGTAATCTGAGGCTAGTTGCAAAGAGATATACAAGCTTTACAAGGTGCAGCATGCAGCTGGGTGATTAATGCAGAAAGATTAATGAACATAATTTTGAATCAGTAGCTTTTGTCTTATGCTATTTGCTCATTTTGTTATTAATAGGCACTGAAATCGTGACCCTTATTTCATAAATCCTCAAAGGGCTGGCCCTGGGCTGCCACAGATAGCATTCTTGAAGCATCTTTGAAACAACCTCTGATAAACAGGGACAAAAGAGACGATCATCCAGGAGCAAACATCTGGGAAGGAGGGTAAATTAGCTTGGGTGACGGTCCACTCTGTCTTGGCAGCAGTGCTCCTGGCTCCTCCATACGCTACTGATCCGGCACTGTGAATCTCAGTGGGCTATTGCTGAAGCGGCCTCAGGTTTGAAATGACATACCGGGGTGTCTCCCAACATTTTTATGGTGGGGAAACGACAGGAGTAATTTTTCACATGCTTCATCCCTCGAGAAAGATGACTGCTGAGTAGTGATGCTGCCTTTGTAGACAGTGACCAAACGTGCTTCTTTCTGGGAGACACCTCCTGGGATCTCGATGTTTCTGCTAGACTGCAGAGGCTTCTGCAGCATGAAGGTGGCCCTCAGTTCAGGTGCCACCAGTGCGTGGTGCTAAGCTGCTGCAGCTGTATTCCTGCTGTCCAGCTGTATTCCACTGCACTGTATTCTTCCTCTCTCTTTCTCATTGTGTCATAAACTTGTTAAAACTTGGTTCATCCGCTCTCCAGCACAGACAGCAGAGATAGTGATCCTTAATATATTCTGTGGATGCTTCTCTTTGTCCTGTTTTGGATGAGTAAAAAGAAAGGCAATTTGCACCAAAAGTGTTTTGCGCTCACTCTTTTTTTTAATTTTAAGTTTGATTACTTAGATGATGCATGGTAATTTTTGATGTGTAGTAAATCTGATGTGTACTAGGAAACGTTTGATCTTATACAGCAAGTTCACACGTGTCAGTTGAGCTGTGCTAACTGCCCAATTTCGTGTTCTTTGCCTGTGGCAGCTATATAATGGTTCAATTTAGCTGGCCCTCAGAGAAAGCACCTGCAGAGATTCATTGTACCACGAACCGTCTCACCCCTTACAGGCATGCGAAGCTGTGAGCGAGTTCCTCAGTTTGACCACCGCAGTTTGCTGCATGCTTGTGCTATCTTGGGTTAGGACAGATGTATCTGTGGGGAACATACTGAAAGCCAAAGGAGAGTCTCTCTTCAGATACGAAACACAACACCTTGCAGGATGAGTTCCTTCTGGTGCTGCTCACGCCCTTGGAGAACATAATTGCCTGTATGACTGCCCGAGGACACATTTTCAGTGGTGGATAAGTTGCCCATTTGTGGCTGCTTGAGGAGATGGTG
>JAOTQQ010000012.1:87979513-87989851 GCA_026546715.1 Gallinago undulata
CCTGTGACTGCAGGGGGGTCGGACTAGATGGCCTTTGGAGGTCCCTTCCGGCCCAGATGATTCTATTCTATTCTATTCTAGTTTTCACTAAGGACCTGTGACACTTTAATGCAAAGGTAATGCTCTAAAACTTTCAACTGATGTTTTCCTGGTGTTGACTTTGCTCACTACCTGCACATTAAAGACAAAGGCTGTGTCTTGATCTCCACAGTAGTTTTCATGAGTTTTGCAGAGGTTATGAGCCATGGGAGATACTTAACAAATCCATTTGAAGTTTTTAATTTTAAACAACAGGAGGCATAAATCAACCCTTAGCACTTACCTACCTTTGCTATTTAATATAGATCTTAATTGTTTAAATAATTGTGGGAAATCGTTTTATTTCTAGAGATACTATGTGAGTCTGAAGACATATTTTTTGACTATCACCATCTTTTAATTGTCCATTACTGTTTCAGATACCAAGGTCTACTCAGAAATAGGCTCAATTATTCACCTGAAAGTAATGAAAAAGACAAAAAAATAGTGTTCATGGAAATATCCTGGTATAATTCAAAATCCAAGAAACTCTCCTTATCATTCTGAAAACTTGTGTGTGTTCTCCTTCTTGACAAAAGAGCAAAATTTGTGAGCAAAATTTTAAACTAGCATCTTAAAGCAACTTGTTAACTGTTTCTCTTCTCACTGGTGTAAAATGACAGACATACAGCATCTGTAAATACTCATGAAGACCACATAGGTAGAAAAATTATCACATCAGTGCTTCACTTTTCAGTACTTTTTCTGTGTGGTGGTCATTTTTGAAGGGCAGTTAAGAGTAAAAGGTCTATCTTATTGACTCATAGCTATATTCGGTGTAATAACAAAAATGTACTATCAGATTTAACTGTAAAGACTTTAGCTACAGTCTTGTATAAATTGAGTAATTGTGGGAAAAATAAGCAAGGATGGGATCAATGAAGTGAATTTGGGATTAGGAAAATAATACTGTGTTTCAAGGAGCATTAAAATATGTTTAGATTAATCATGGATTAACATGGTAAAAACTGAAAACCCATTGTTGCTAATCTCTTTGAACTAGACTGAGCTATTCTAAGCCATCACTTAACAAAGTTTTCATGTTTGGAATGAAGCAGGAGTTTTCAACTTTTCTTTTGCTAAAAACCAGATTAAAAAAAATACTGTGTTTGTTTAATGTGTTTGTTTCAGCAAAGGTTTCCTCAAGACTTAAGTAGAGTTTCATGTCAAGTGAAGGAGAGGAAAACGGATTCCAGCCATGGAATAATCCAGGTGAGGAACTGCATCTGGAAAGTGGGCAAGAGGAATAAAACTATGTGGTTTTATCCTGGGATAAAACGTGGTGGACCCTGAAATGTCACCTACTTAAACTCAAGCTGTATATTCCCCTGCATAGAGTAGGGAAATGAATCTATATTTTGCAATTAATTAATAAATTGCTTTAACAACTTTTTTTTTTTTTTTTTTCCTGAAAAAAGGGTAGACAAACTATTCTCCAACTCCTGAAATTTCTGTACTTTTACAACACAAGCACAGCTGGTCAAATTAACAAATAGCGTTAAAAAAACTGTGGTACTTAGACAAAAAAAGTTTCTTAGAGAGCTATCATGTTACACTCAGTCAGCCTTTCCAATAGTCCTGGGTCAATATGGTAGGTACAGTTGCTGCATGCAGCAGAAAGACAGGAGGTGCAACTGTCTTTTTAAAAGGTACATATAGCCTGTTGACCCAAGCTTTTCTATGGTCTAAATAACGATCACTCCAATTATACACAAGAGAAATAATAGTGTAGCTGCTTTACAAACTATTTTTTGAACTAAGTCTATTCGCAAGACATTTACTAATTACAAATAATTTACATGTTTTGAAGAGTTTGTTATTTCATTACTAAACTAAATTAGATCAAAGGTCAGGCCAAACTTAATGCCTTAATTCTTGAAGCCCTCAGTTTTTAACTCTAACTGATTTATTTATGGAGAAAATCCACTAAAATGAAAAGGAAAAAGATGAGAATGTAAAGATGTTTTTCTCCTCTGCCCTTTTGCTAGTGATCCTGGCCAGTAAGCATTAGGGATCCTCCACCCTCCCAAGCTCTTTCAGTTTCCTACTCTGTAAGAAGGACTACTTCAAAGCTTCTAATGTCCCGCATGCAATTTTTGTGTCAAAAAATTAGAGCTGGAAGTGAAGTAACCATGAGAACATGCACTGCTGTTGGAATGGATTGGCAAGCACAAATATGGGCTTTAGGAAAGTGGTTTGACAAGCCTGGAGCATGAAAAGGGGAACAAAAAGGTGAAATAATAATATTTTATCAATAATGTATAGTTAGGAGGGGCAAACAACTGTGCTTTTTTGTTTGTTTGTTTGCTTGCTTGCTTGATTTTTGATGTCTCTCTTACCTTCCTGCCTCAGTTTAGAAGGATTTTTTAAAATTAAGTTGTTCTATGTTGTCCAAAGTGTACACACACAGACGCACACACAAAGAGATATCTTGGAAAACTTACTTTATTTAGAAGTGAGCTACAGAAATGTGCTTTAATAATATTTGCAGCTGTCCCTGACACACTGTGCTGTGGTCAGCTAATTTGTGGGCACTGAAGTCATACAGCTCTCAGCTTCACGAGTGGAGTGTCCCTGGGCTGCGGTACAGCAGTTTGCTCCAGCACCACTTATTTCTTTGCCTGGAAGCGTAGGAGATAAAAGACTAACCTCAAGATGATAGTGCAAGTCAATAGCAAGGTCCTGAATGAAGTGGGAGACACCGCGCTTACAGTCCCTGCTGGACAGCAGTCAATATCAGACATCACACTTAAACTGTCACAATTTGACCTGACAATCCTTTTTCAGAAGGACCAGAAATAGAGCTAGCCAAGTTACCTTGCATTTCTGAGGAAGGTCATGAGTGGGTCACTGGCAGATGGAATTGTGTATTAAAGATGTCTAGTATGGGTATAAGCATGAACATTTCTAGCCTGCATAAACATAAATGTTAAGATGCATAAGGGATTGTTACTGCCTAGCTGGAACAGGAGCACAGTTAAAAGATCTTTATAAGGAACAAAGAGAGATGTTTGCTCTGTTCATGTGAAAAAAAAAAAATTACTGGAAGGAAAAAAAAAAAAGGAGACTTATATAGTCAGCAATATATGTTCTAAAAATGCAATTTCCGGATTAATAACAAAGACACTGTTCTAGTTCACTAGTTCCTTTAGGACGTGCGCTTTTGACCCATGCAACATATTGTGCCCCATGGCTCTTATCTGAACTGTGACTTAACTGTGCCTATTTTTTTAAAAATGTGTGATGTCTATTAAAACTAGCTGGTGCTTGTACCAGGACCCCAGTGGAAATGAAAGAGATGTCTCAGTGGACTGTCCATTGGTTAAATATTAAAGGATCAAACTTTAATATTTAAGTGTGTATGTAGTGTATTATATAAAACAAATTCCCATCTGAATATTTTAAGTTTTCTCTTTAATCTCGGGAAAGCCAGCGTTTCCACCCCTTAACTCTAATTAACCAGATAAAACAGTATTTCAAGGATATATCTCCTATGAAAAGAGTCAGGTTTTTCTGTGATTATATATATCTTTGCTCCAAGGCACTTATTAATTTGCTTAAAAGTCCATGCATCATTTCACAGATTGTTTTAGCACTTGTCATCTTATCAGTCCACGTCTGAGTAAGGCACACTTGAAAAAAATGTATTGAAAGATTAAGTATTCCAGCACGCTTGACATTATAAATATAACTGTCTTCATTTTATAAATGAATTTCCATAAAAACAGAGCAACAGAGAAGGGTGAGAGGTGATGGAGCACAGTGAAAGATGGTGGGCCTGACGAATGCAGCTGGGGAGGGAATCAGAAGCAGCAGCAGAACAGATACAGCTGGAAATCTTTTATCCCTCTGCAGATGCAGTACTCCTTGGCTCTGCTATTTTGTCTCTCATGTGCCAGGGATCAGGAGGAGCAGGTGCTTCGCAAGGGCATGGGCTGCTGGTGCAGCAAGAGAGACAGTGCTCCGCAGCTGAGGGCTGCTGTCCTGCCCTACCCCAGCAAGGAAGGGAGAGCTGCCTGGTGATGGTAACCCACAGTTCCCATCACCCCAACAGGCCCATCACGATGAGATGGGTCAACAGTCAAGGCAAGAGTGTGCTGTCCTTGAAATATCATAGTAGTCTGGAAACATCCAGACTAGTCATCCAGGTTAGTGAAACACAGGCCCTGATCCCCAAAGGTATTTCTTTGGCATCCTTATACACACACACTCAACCAAGTGCTCAAAATCTCGACCAAGTTACCACTTGACTGCATGGGTGTTTAAAACCTGTAGTTTAAAATCTGGGCAGTCTGCAATGAATAGTGCAGCTCTGTGGACAGATACGTAACTTGACTTTGAGCAAGTTGGCTCCAGAAGCAACGTACCTGCACCAGAGCTTCATTTCACCCAGGTGAAACCGTCACCCTACATGCTGAGATAGCTGCATGGGATCCAGGATCTGTCCACTGAATTGGTCAGGCAGTTGGACTAGATGGTCATTCTATGTCTGAAAAATCTGTTCTGTTCTATTCTATTCTATTCTATTCTATTCTATTCTATTCTATTCTATTCTTTCTATTCTATTCCATTCCATTCCATTCCATTCCACCATTTTACTTACTGGTTGCTTTGAGGTCGAGATTGGGCATATGTCATCCATTGTCACACAGATACGGCCCTCAACTGGCCTTAGCATACCAAAATAACCAGAATGTAGGTGGAGAGGAATGGTATTTAGGTCACTTAGAGCCTATGCAGATGACTAAGCCTAGTCCCACTTCTCTGCTCTTCAGCCTTGGCTGATTTAGGTAGACCCTTGCTCAATTGATTTCTGATTTTTTTTTTTTTCTTTTTTCAGTCAGTCCTTCGTTCTCACCATTCACCACTGCCTGGGATGTTGTATTTGGGCTGAGAAATCCACGAGGTCACAGGGGGAATAAAAGTTAGCTTTGCAACATTTAAGTACCTTTGAGGATCTGGGCCCAAAGGCTTAATCTTACACCATCAAAGTCAGTAGTAGCTTCCGGAAGTTAGAATAGGAAATTGAGGTAAGAATGAGAATATGTTCTTTTATCATTTCTTTTTTTATAGTTTCTGTTGATAAAAAGCCTTGGAGTAGCAATTCTTCTTTGATGCTTCTGCTGTAAAATCAGAGTTCAAAGGGGCTGGTTTGGATCTGTACAATAGTCTGACATTCTATCCCTTTTCTTCAGTGGCAGAATCACATAAGCAAATTGGGCAATAGAGTGAAATAAAAAGAAGTGCTATGAAAATCTTATTAATTTTACTGGCTGCTTGGCTTACTGGAGAAACTTGGCTGAGGAATCAGAATTTGCCAGCTCGAGTGAAGGAGTTGCATGGAGAGGCAAAAAGGACAAACTGGAAAAGTAGAAAGCAGATAGGAAGAAATGCAATGTAAAAGCAGCTCATTTTTTGTTAAGAAGATGAACTTTTACCTGAAAAAGTCAGGATGAATCTTTGTGATTTTCCCTAACATAAATGAAATATCCACATACGATCTAATATGAAGCTACTTCTTTTGCTTACAATTAAATGAAGCAGACTCAAACTATTGATTTGGTGTAGTAGCTTTTCTCTGTACCTGTCTGAATTGTCAAAAGGTTCAGCAGAAGGTTCAGAAGGTTTTGTTATGGAAAATTGTGAAATAATCTGCTGTTAGGAAAGTTTCATCCTGGTCTGACTCTGGTAGATTAGATAATAGCTATTTAAGTCTTGAACTGAAATCTGTCTAATGTAATTAGATGTTCACACTCTCTGTAGAAATTGTTGTATTTCTCTGTATTGCTGTAAGCTCTTGGTATCAGTGTTATCTTGTTTCAAGGGAAACCATGCATGACATATTTTCTGCATAAGAAAATACTTCCTTTTATCAGGTTTAAAAATTGTTGTGTCTCAGCTTTATGGTAGTTCTGTTTACTCTTATATCTTGTTCACTGCAATTTTGCCCATTTAACGACAGTTAAATTATTCTATTGAAGGAGGGATCAGAGATGGTGATACTGAAACTCATTATCCATTGACTAGGTTTGGTGAAATGGTTTGTCTGCAGGCAGGTGTACCCCAAAGACATTTTGATTAAACTTTTCCTGCAGTTTTTCCTATTCATTTTTTTGAAAATACTTGATTGAGGGGATTTTTTTTTTTCCCCTGTGTTTGGAAAGGAGGAATATTGAGTTCAGATCTGAAAAAAATTATTTGTCTCTGAAGAATCAGATAAGTCAGAGACGAAAAATGAAGGTGGATATTAATGGAAGAAAAACATCAGATGGAGAAGAAAGGAAAGAGCATCAAGATGAAGAAGAGTAAAGAAGTCAGGACTGAGTGTATTCACACTGCATTGAGTAGAAAGCAGAAGTTCCTTCCACAGGCGAGAGAAGCAGATACCCCAAAGCACTGGTAAACAATGTTATTAATAGGGAAACTCCTAAAATTTCCTTATAGTAGGACACATTTTCTGGCAATGACACAGAGTTGTTTTCCTTTTCCTTCTTAGCTGGGGGTCAGGGGCTCAGATAATGTGAGTGAAGAGAAGCTGGGAAGCCATCAGGCTGGAAAGCACAGAAATCTGGGTACTCTTGAGTTTTGCCTGATTACTAGCTGAGCTTCTACACCATTTTTCTAGTGGAACAAGTTTTGTTATCAGTGATTTTATTAAGGACTTGATACACAGTGCGAGCATTTCTTCCTGTGAAGATGCTTAAAGATCCATATGCTTAGGAGACTGTGACTAAATTTGTGTGGCAAAAAGTGCCCTGAAATTTTGTGTAAAAGCTTCTCTTTTTTTCTTAGTTATGACTATGTTCTTAAAGAAGGGACACTTTTGCAGAAAATAGGCTATAGTGATACTTGTGTACTTGAGTCCAAACTATACAGTGGCATATATTGCAAATACTAATGGCAAGCATAAAAGACTGTAGCTCAGTCACGCTATCATGTTTAGGGTTACCTTTTCAGATGTATTGAGTGGAGAAAACATGCATTATTAAGAGAGGCTTTGAATAATTGTAGTGTTGAGTGGGAGCCCTTCACAATTTGTTAAAGGTCCTGGTAGCTTCCAACAAGATCAGAATAATCAAAATGTGGAATTTCTGTTTTGATACACAGTGCACTTAAAAAATAAAAGAAACTTGTCAAAGGTTTAAATTAATCTATTCTGAAGAGGAAACGTATTTTTAAAATGAGTTGGTTTACGTATTCCCAAATTCTGTAACAACACAAGATCAGTCCTTTGCAATTTTGGGGCATGTTGCTTTTGGAAAGAGTGAGCAATCAGACTTGTAAGTATAAGCTGTGGAATTTGTGCAACTAAGAACTGAAAAGCTCTCTCCCTTAATTGAATAATATATTGGTAATTTGTTATGAATATTCAATTTTAATGTTGCCTTCATGGACTTGTGTTAAGTTTTCCATAAAGAAACCTGGGGATTTTAATGAGGTCTCCCAACCTCCTCAACAACAGGAAAAGTGTCACTAGCAGATTAATAGCTGGAATGCAGCTGGAAGTTCCCTCTGCCTGTCAGTAATTTAACTGGGAATTTTACTAATCTTCAGCAGTTTTAAAGTACTATGCAGCCAATAGTATACAGCTAGAATTAGTAAAACCTATGAAGAAATTCCACACTGTGTGATACACATAATAAGCTTAAACAGATTTGGCTTAGAATAAGTTGTTAATTGACAGCATATGACTGCCTAAAATCACACAGCTGCTTTGCAAACCATTCAGACAAGCAGTTCTAAATTAATACACATCTAATTCATTATTTATGTAACAAATTATCTCCTTTCACAGTTAACAATAAAGAAAAGCATTTCCAAATGGGTCATCACTGTAGCTGGCCATAGACTTATGTGGGATGCCATTTTCAAGGGCTGGAGAGAGTTGGCAACTGCCTAGAAAAAAACTGAGTTCATATTGGAGCTGGCCCTCATTTCACATCTCAAAAGGAAAGGAGCATAAATAAATAAATATTTTTCCAACTGCTTAGCTATATTTCTTTTCTGCTGCCTCCCTGCCTACAGCAACACGGATGTCCCCTGAGCTCTTGAACCTGTTTATTTCCCATCCGCTACCTGTCCAATTGAAGCAGCACTAATTATCCCAGAAGGCTTTGCTCCTGTCAGTTAAGGCAGAAAAAGCACTCAAAGCCTTCTGGAGATGCACCAGGGCCATTGCAGGCAACAGGTTGTGGAGCTCCTGGTGAAACATGTCTAAAACCTGGAGTCACAGCCTGGAGCTAGGGAGGAACATTGAAGTGGAGGAGCAGAGCTGATACTTAACAGGCCTAATATGCAGCATCATCTGAGAAACTCGTTATTATTGACAAATGCACTTCTGATGTAATTACAGTTAGATTTATTTCTCTTCTGCATGTAATTTGTATTCCTTTTTTCCTGGTGTAATTTGTATTTATCCCCTGAGATTGTTCTCTGCAGGTCCGATCCTTTTCATTAAGGACTTTTTTCATAGCGCATAAGTTTTTCTGTTCTCTATGGACTCTTCCAGATTTGTAGTTTTGGAGGAGAATCCTGCGATTCAAATGGGAGATTTCAGATATATAGCTATGAAGAACTGACACCTCAGGGTCTGCTGGCAACCACCGACCCCACAAGCACTCTGAGCACTAAATCAGATAATTTTATAGGACTAGGGAAAAAAAAGACCTACAATAACAAATGTTAAAATTATATTAAAATTGTAAAAGCCTCCTTCCCTTTCAGTTATTTGTGGAAATATAGAAGTTATTCCATTTACTCTCTCTGTAGACACATAGGACTTTGTATAAACCATAGCATGATGTTCAGGCAGCTACAACGTATGTGCCAGAATTCACCCTACCCATGAGCAAAGCCCTTAAGAATGAAAAAATCTTTCCATCTTCCCTACTTGATTGCAAGCACAGGAACAGGACAGATACAAAATTGGTAATCAGACGTTCCCAGTATAGCAGTGTTGTACTTTCACCTCCTCTGGGCTCTGGAAAAAAATAAGGGGAAGTGGAGATGCTCCTATTGGGGCAACTACGTGGGGCCTTTGCTCTCAATCTCACAAGAGCCAAATATGGAATGAAGTGTGTGACAAATGAGAGGCACAGAAGTATTCATGCAGGAAACTTGCGACGTTCTGGGATTCACTCCCTTAATATAAATAATTCATTTTGTAGCTGGAGACGCTGTTTATGACATGTGTAAGATTGGCAGTAAAATATAAGATGGACCATGTGATTGTGGAGCTAGTTGAAAAATGAGAATTCAAGTTCAGGGGAAAAAAAATAGTGGGAGAATTGGAAATTTGTTTTCATTCCTTATTGGAAAAGAACAAGAGACTTTGAAACATTTTTGTCTTGGTGTAAAACCTGAAAAAAAGAGCTATTTTCAGAATAGCAATACTGGAGGCACTCATGTGAAATGAAATACTTGCTCCACAGTGAAATTCCTTTTGTCTGATATAGACAGGAACTTGCACCTGTGGCTTCCACATCCCAGTTTAACAGTCACTTGGGAAATAGGTTCTGCTTCTTTCTCTTTCATTTGGATCAGAAATTTAATCCCAAATCCAAGGGAAAAGTGTTGAAATTAAAACATGCTTGGAAGAAGATTTGGGTTTGATGAACTTGGTCTTTTGGAATGAATGAGGTAGAATAATTTGTTGATATTGCTTGTGCAGGTACACATGCAATATCTTTGCTCAGTGCTCAGTTTAGTTTAAAGAGATTATTAACACTTGGTAAGATCTGTTCCTAGGATAAAATTAATAATTAAAGTTTTTTTCTTAACTCCTGTTATTGTAAGCTTTTATAATAGCACTGTGTTATTTCCCTTCTTCATCTGGAAGTTTTAAGAAATACCTTTTCTCAAAATGAGAGTTTGTACTAAATCTGGACTACTGACTAACTCTGAGAACAAACCTTGTTTTAAATTGTTTTATTAAAGATGACTACATTTGGAAGGAAATATGTTTTCTTCAATAGAATATTATAAATTCCTTACCCTACCATGTATAGTTCTTCCAATAAAGACACATTTTGACAATGCCCACTGTGTGATGCTGTGGTTTGGTTTTAATTTTCCAATCCATAAAAAGCTGTATTATAGCCTTTCAAGAACACCTCAGTAATGGTGCTGAACCCTGAAGAACCTGAAAGGAGGCTGTAGAGAGGCGGGAGTCGGTCTCTTCTCTCAAGTTACAGATGATAGGACAAGGGGCAATGGCTTCAAGTTGCACCAGGGGAGGTTCAGGTTAGATATTAGGAAATA
>JAOTQQ010000012.1:87990104-88012393 GCA_026546715.1 Gallinago undulata
GGCTGCCCAGGGAGGTGGTTGAGGCACCATCCCTGGAGGTATTCAAGAGAAGAGTTGACATGGTGCTCGGGGATATGCATTAGTGTTGGGTGGTGTTTTGTGTGGTGTGGGTGGTTTTGTTTTTGTTCTTTTTTTATTAGTTGGACTAGATGATCTTAAAAGGTCCCTTCCAACCTAGGTGATTCTGTGATTCTGTGATTCTATGATCCACATGGAAGTCCATAAGGCTATGTGTTCTTATCTGCATAAATCCACAAATTAGTTCACTTTGCTGAAACTAACAATGAAAAATGGTAAGAATGGTTTGTTTATGACAATTTAGGACAGCAAAGAAGTGAGTATTTATCAGGAAAATAGCACTTAAAACTTGAACAAATTGGCAGTATTAGCATGAAGGCTATTCAACGACAAAATATAGTTGTCTTCCAGGCAAAAATACAAGGAAAAAGAAGAAAACCATATTTTGTATATATAATAAATTTGATACTGAGGAATACAGATGTGATCATAAAGGTAAAGCTTTTCGGTCTGTCACTGAGAGAAAAGTGAAAAACTTTTGCCAGAAATAATGTCTGAAACACTAGGAGAGCTGATAAAAAGCTCTTCTTGCTTGACAATCCCTGAAACTTCACAGAGAAGGAGAAATTAGAAAAACATTTTCCTTAAGCCCAGAACCAACATGCTGAAGATGGCACAGGAACTTATATCATGGAGCTAAGGCTCCCAGCACCCACATTTAGCTTTGGAACCACAGATGTTTGGTTAATTAGACCCAGCACCATACGTGAGACACACAATGTCATCTCCCACTGCTAGGCAGCGAACAGTGCCAGCCAACCGATTTGGTTGTAGCATGCTGCCAGATCCTCTTTGGCGTGAGAGAAAACCAGTTCTGTTGTCCAGCATCCTGACAGAGCATGAAATATCTTTTAGGGAGATGGACTGTGGAGGAGGGAGCTCAAGATGGAAAAAGGGCAACAAAATTTCTAAAATTCAGCCTTCACGAAGCAAGGAATTGGCGACAAGAAGCTAGCAGTCTGCAGAGACCATGTATCTTGATGTTCGCAGAAACTGATCTTCACATTAGCAGAGATGATACATAAAAAGGGGTTAGGGATAAACTCAGGAATCTTCACTGAACCCAAAGAATGAGCAGTGTAATGGCAATAAGTTATAAAACATTGCAAATGAGTGCAGGCTGCCTGCCTGATTTATTCAGGGCAAAAAAAAAGGTTTGATGATTATGTTAAGAATGAGTTTTTCCCTGTGAACTATACAGAACACCTCTGACAACTTGTGCCACATCATTTAGCAGGTACTGTTCTGCAGTAATTTCTATGAGTAGCAGTTCATCCCAAGAGATATTCCAGTGTTATCTATGCTTTTGGGAAGAGTTATTGCCTACAGCTGCCTAGGAATTTTTGGATAAAGTATTTTTAAACCACTTCAACAAAATCAAACCAGGCTTTGGCAAAACATAGTTTTGAAATGCTTCTGTGAGGCTGAAGGCAAAATCCCATTAAACTACTGCCTGTCTTCTCAGCCACTGATTGAACAAACAGCTTGCAGATCCAATGTGATGACCCCCTTGAGACTGGATAGCCCACCGTTTTCGGACAACACTGTGAAACTCATTGGAGGGAAGGTATAGAGCTTTAGAATCTGCTGTGAGTGAGAGATTTCTGCCTTGGCAGTACAGATGCTTCCACAGCTCTTGGGGACTCAGACAAGGGTCTTTGAGGCAGGAAGGTGATTCCTCTGCGTCCAGGGACCTTCTGAGGCTCACAAAGCCTGGGAAGCTGCCCTCAGGTCCTAGGTAAGCACAAAGACTTCCCAAGAGTAAGGATGGCTCTGCACTCCACATTATTCAATATTAATTTTTCCTTAGGGAACAGACCCTGTTTCCCTCCTCCTGTCCCCTCTTCCCTCCCCTCCTCCCAAGTATTTTTTCATTTGAGCCCTGAACTGTAATGTATTGTCAGTCTCGTACAAAGTGCCTGGAGTGGGAAACACTTTCCTCATAGAAGTGCAGTCCTGAGTTTTGATTGCTTCTACTCTAATAAAATACTTGGCTTCTTTAAGCAGATAGCAAGAATGCCAAATGCAAGAAAAATGCAGTCAACGGGAACTGATACTGCCTCTATAAAGTGCATTTGACTTCTGAGAGACTGGTAGAGACAAAGTCTAAGAGCCTCTGTGGAAGAGCCCATGTCAAAAAGCGTGAAGGAAGCCCATGGATTTATTAAACAGAGATACAATTTTGAAATGTTTATGTTGGAAGTCCTGTCAACCTTTGAGGTACCCCCATAATAATATATGATTACAGACATTTGGCAATGCAAAGGAGTGCTTAGATATTGTACTTCTTCCAAACAGCCTCAGCTCTTCAAAGCAGCTAGAGCTGCAAAGCCTGTTGACGCTCCAGGACTGTGGCACTGCTGAAGCTGAGTGGAAAATCGCTAGCAAAACCTACTTTCATGAAAAATGCCAGTCACCTCCGCCTGAAACATCTCTGCTTTGACAAACATTTCTTTCCCATTGCTTTTATCAATAGCATTAGTACCATAACATCCCATGTTTGCATTTCTTTTTTATACAAGCACCCCACGTTCTTAAGGCAGGTACTGTGATTGTCTCATACACCCATGCATTTCTCCCTCTCATTCCTTTCTGCATGACCAGGTCCTAGTAGAAATCCTTTGTCTTAGTTATTAAATGACTCACTGTGACTCTCCCCTATTAAATCTGATTTTATTAAAGTAATACTTCCTACAGAGAGTCCCAATTCTTCTCTTTATTGACAAGTCTTCCCCACATTTTGTCATCAGTACATCTAATTAGCTCACTCCTGCTTCTTTTGGCAGGACAATTCAGGAAAATGCTGAATAAATAGAAAGGTATCCCAGAACCAATCCATGAGAATGGCCTATACTAATCCTCACTTTAGCCAGATGCATCCTCTTTCAATACTTCTTCTTTTTACCTACTACTTTACTCAGTTTTATGGTTTTTCTAGTCATCATTTGCTTTTTCCACTTAGCTAATAATGTCCCATCTTGAGCTGTACCAATCACTTTATAGCAATCTGAGCAACCGTGGTGTATTTCATTCCTATTCTCATTTTTAAAGAATCGTGCCTCTGACTAAAGAAGGCTATGTGGTTGTGTGACACAGTCTACCTTGGCTAAATCCATTATGCATTCTACCTCCTTTTCTATTTATCTTCATTTTATTAATTGCTAGTTTCTTCAAACTCCGTTCGAATGTCTAATGTATTATGGCAATCATCTTAATGGACATAGGCTTGTCTAGGCTTTTTCCCCTGTCATCCTCAGACATAGACATACATAGGTTGCAATTCAGTCAGATGGCATTACTCCATACACACTGTGATACTGCAAATGTGTTATAGAACCATAGAATCATAGAATGGTCCAGGCCGGCAGGGACCTCCAAAGGTCATCTAGTCCGACCTCCCCACAGTCAGCAGGGACACCCCTAACTAGACCAGGTTGCCCAGGGCTTTGTTGAGCCTCACCTTGAACATCTTAGTTGTGAGCTCCAGTTTTCTCAGAACACTGGGTTGGAGATTATCAAATTAATTTTTATTCTTCACTATTCTTGCCCCCATTTAAAGCTTTCAATTACTCTTCGACTCAGGATGAAGTGATTTCCACAAACTCCACTCCTATTCACCATCCTGATATTTTGTTAATCTTTGTAATTTTTGAGAAACTAAAGTAGATTATTCATTTAGGTTGGGGGACGTATCTCAGCTATCTTTAATCTCCACCTCATGGTCATTGCATTCCTGTTCCCCTTCTTCTTACTATTTGCTCTTGTTTTTTGTTGATTTTTAAAAATTTCATGCAGTGAAATAATTTTGTTTTCTAATATTCTTTGCAAAATTTAACACAGCATAATTTTTGTTAGCAATTTTATTATTTTTTCCTAATACTTCTGACCTCTAAAAGACATCTTTTTGTTTCTTGATTAGTTCCTTTCTATTCTTAAGTTATATTTTGGGGAGTCATTATTCATCATTCAGGCACAGAAGTCTTCCTTGGTTGTTTTTACCAGTTCTGTAGGTGATTTTGTCAAATCTGCTTCTTATCCCTTGCCACCAGCAAGCAAGCCAAGTGTCTCATAAAACATCACAATTTTCAGCATTGCAATTGGCAGTTATTGACAGTCTCAGTGGAGAGGACAATGACTAGATTGGCAAGGAAAATGAATTAATTTGTCATTCTGAGTGGATCTTCTGTAACAAGGCTAAAGGAATTTGGCAGCTCATATTTGGAAATCTTGTTTTTTGCTGGCAGTACTCTATCTATACAGTGAATGATGCAAAGGCTTGAGTTATCACTCTGGTGCTCGTTACTAATTAATCAGTTAAAAATACTAGCCAAGAAATATCAACTCAGCTAATGAGAAACAAAAACCAGAATGTGAAGCTCACTCTGACTTGGAATTTGCCATCTCTTGAATAACTTTCTCATCTGTAGTTTGGAGAGAGCCCTGTAACAGGAATAGGACTTTTAAAATCAGCCCTCAACTGTTTCTCACAAGCACAATGTTTGAACTAGCAATTTTATGGGCCAGAGGGAGGTTTTGCCAGATGCACAGATTTCAGTGCTCTGTGAACAACTTCTGAGTTTAGAAATGTGGCAACAGATTTTTTTGACAGTATCAATTAGATCTTCTATCCATTGGGTCTTGCTGAGAAAGTCGTCTAACAAGCATGGTCTATACGCCCTGCAACATGGGCAATTCCCTTTAGAGTCCATTTAGGAAAGATTGTAACCATTTTCTTCTATGGGCTGTTTACTTGCAGATTATTTTCTCAACTCTCAAAGCACTGCTAAACTACAGATACATTTGTTCTGTAGTTTCTACCAAAGTCAGGGCCATCAGATGTGAGATTTCTGTTTTAGGCTATAATGACAAATGAAAGAACTGGTGATTTTATACTCTGTAGGACTCTACTTTTCTCTCAAGTTGTCTTATTTGGAAAACAAAATGACAACCTTTACAGTTTTCAGTGCAAAGACTGGGGACAGTTGTCCTTTAAATGAATCCTTCCTTTCCTTACCTGTGTTTTTTCTACTTTGGAGGGCGATTTTCCTTTCTGTCTCTTAGTCCCGAGTATCTTTCTGGAGAACCCCTCTGCCTCTTTATTTCCTTTCAGCTTCCTTTTTGTTCCCCACTTGCCCTTTGCCATTTTCTGGTATTTAAGCTTTCTCTCAAAAATAAAATGATAGACCTGCAAAAGGCTCAGACAAGGGCAGCAAGGACAATCAAAACTCTGAGATGGTTTCTGAGCCATGCAGGAACCACAGAGCAGACCAGAGAGATGGCTAAAGGGTACACAACAAACACCTGCTAAATAGCGAGTGCCATTAAGTGGATAGAAAGAGCAGTCTGTCCTTTGTTTTCCTTCTCTACAAGACCTAGGAGTGAAAACTACCAAACAGTAAGTGCAGAACAGATGACAAGAAGTTGTTCTTGTCATAATACAGAATTAAAGTGTGGAATTCCCTGACACAGACCATTGTGAGTGCTAAAATTTCACATGGTTTGAATGGTGTTTGGACAATTTTATAGAAAAGACTGTTAAATCCCACTTTGCTTGTCCCATACTTGCACTCTTGGCTAGGAATGCAGCATTGGCCATCAATATCTACTGGATTAAACTCAACATTGGTTTGATCTAATATGTCTTTTTTATCTAATGGATTCTGGTCATTTTAGTATACAAATTATTCTCATCTCAAGGGAGCAAGAACTGTGATGCTTATTTTTTGCTGCAAAACAATTATCATGTTTGGAGAATACTTTAAGTAACAAGTGAATAACAGCAACCAGAAAAGTTGTCAGAATTGAGATCCAACTTGTAAGTGCCTGTTTGGTACATTAGATGGTTTGTAGAAGGGGTTGGTGCTGCCTTCTGTATTTCAAACTGGGAGACCTGATAGCAGGCTTGTGGCACAGAGGGAAATCAGTGAAAGAGCTGGTAGGCAGGTGAAAGCTGGAACAAAGTACAGCTGATACCCATGCTTTTCTCTTTCATTAAGCTGAATACCCTTCTGACTTGGAGGGAATACTCCATGTTATGGGCAGGTGCTCCAGTACCTTACTTTGGGACCAAAACACAGATACCAGGATGTATAACTGCATAATTACGTTGAGAAATGTTTAGCTTCTCAAGCATTTGATATCACAGGATGAAGAAACAGACAGTAGTCTTTGCTGTGAAGGTAAAATATTCTGATTGCTATTTCTTTGCTTTAACAAGGGCATAACTCATGTAATGATAAACTCTACTCTACTCTGGTGAGACCCCACCTGAACTACTAAATCCAGCATCAGAAGGCCCCCCAACATAAGGACATGGACCTGTTGGAGCGAATCCAGAGGAGGACCACAAAGATGATCAGAAGGCTGGAGCACCTCTCCTACAAAGACAGGCTGAGACAGTTGGGGTTGTTCAGCCTGGAGAAGAGATGGCTCTGCTGGAATTTTTACAAGGGCGTATAGTAATAGGTTGAGGGGTAACCCCCTTTAACCCGAAAGGGGGATTAGCTTTAAACTGAAAGAGGGTAGATTTAGATTAGATATTAGGAAGAAATTCTAAACTGTGGAGGTGGTGAGGCACTGAAACAGGTTGCCCAGGGAAGTTGTGGATGCCCCATCCCTGGAAGTGTTCAAGGCCAGGCTGGATGGGGCTTTGAGCAACCAGGTCTAGAGGAAGGGGTCCCTTCCCATGGCAGGGGGTTTGGAAGAAGGCGATCTTTAAGGTCCTTTCCAACTCAAAACATTCTATGATAATTTATTCAACTACCCTGGCAGAACCATAAAAGAACAGTAAGTCAAAACCCCAGAACAACTAAAAGACAGGGATGAGTCTTAATTCACAATATGTCTCAGTTACAGGCTCACCAACGTAACTCAGTTTAACTACATTATTGTGAGCTAAGCTCTCCCCAAAACTGTACTAAGAGTACTAAGAGTATATTTTCAAGTAAATACTTTAGCTATGCACTGAAGCCAAAGAAAATGTACAGAAGTGATCTTTGTGTTTCATTCTCTTCTACAAATCTGCCTGCTTGCCTGCTTTTTTTTTTTTTTTCGGTCTTAGCAATGCCACATGTCAGTCAATTCCCATGCTAACATTAAGGATAGATATTTTTATTCTAGGCTGTGACTGAAACTCTAGGTAGTTTGAAAGTTGCCTATCAGTGTTAGAAGGACATTAGATTTTTCAAGGACTCATCTTCCAAACAGAAGTTTTACATAAATTAGGTATTTGCTCATACAGGCTCTTACATATGATTATTTTCTGAATAAATGCATGAGGCTTTATTCACACTTGAAGTAAACATATAAAACTATATTGCATTGAATTATATTTTTAACTCATCCAAGAAAATTAAAGTAAAATTATATAAGTAGTTTGCAATAAACAAGCAAAACAGTAGATTATGTTGTGACTGAATGTCATCAGAGACTGCTTTTTCTCCTAAGGTCACCACCTGAAATCCTGAAATATCTGTTAGCCCCTCTTTTAACTAGGAAAGCTGACGGAAAGTTCTCTGTGAGGAGTCTCAGCCTCATAAGGTGATTTATTTCAGGACATGAGAACACCACTACATTGACTCCTCTGGTGACACATGGCCCATTTGTTCTCTCATCCTCTATTTAGAGGAGAAATTAAAGCAAAATGCAGAGCAACTCACCAGGCAGAACTCACCTAGAAAGAGAGATGTCTTTGTAGGCTTAGGTCTATTTCTATACAGCAGGTTAGGTTCCAGTTGAGTATGCTGTTGAAGACAAGAAAGGGTTTTTCTATACATCTTGCAGATCTATTGTAGTTTCCAAGGAAAGACTAGTTTTATGCATGGTACAAATGATATTTACTTTATTCTGGCACTTTCTGTACAATTGCATGTGCCTTCTAAATAAAAATTTAAGATCTCTGCCCTACAATCTACAAAACCACAGATGATTCACCTCTTTGACATCACAAACTTATTTTTTTTTGTGAAATGCTGCTCAGGCATCCTTCAAATTCCCTCTCAGTACCATTTCTCAGTACCTTCCTAATTTCCATCCATGACTGTCAATGTATGTGATGTGATATGAACCATGTTCCTTTCCATTAGCATCAGATTTTCGGCACTTCCAATTCTTGAAGTTATAAATAGGTGACCAAAAGGGGGAGGTAAAAGTGATCCATTTCAGGGCCTTTGTTTTTGGCTGCCTTTCTCAGCTGCAAGACATCTGTGGCTGAAATAGTAAGTGGCATGAAAAGCAGACTCCATGCTGTTTCTAAAGCTCTCTCCCGCGAATGACTTATTTAGCTTCAAAGTAATGTTCTAACTATCTTCTTGAAGTGTTCTTTAAAGTGTTTCTAATGAATATTGTCATCCTAAATATCCCATGGTGGGACACTGAGTTTGACCATGAGATTAAGTTTTGAAGCCATGTAAGCACAGCTGCTATCATCTGGCTCCTTACTATCCGCTCTTAGTAGATGTGCTGAATCTGCTTGTTTAATTTCATGCTTTATTTAGGTTGAAGGAGCTCCCCTTCCTTTGGATATCTGTGAGTTTGCTTTTGAGGAACAACTACTTCAGATGTCACAAAATTTCTTTCCTTAAATTGTGCCCCTGTGTTACATTTTAACAGTTAATATGAGGATAAAATAAATAATTTGATATGAGAAAGAACTTAAAACTTACTGTTAGCAGGAAACACCTGGCATGAATTCTGTTTCCAGGAGTCACTCACTTTCACTGACCGTGAGCCTATGAATGTGACACAGCAGCAGAAGCAAAGGAGAAAGAACAGCAGTAGTTGCTTCCTAACTCTTTTTTAAAATAACAGTCTTCTTGTCCTTGAAGCAATTCCTTTCTCCTTCTTCAAATGTGAGCAATACCAAGAGAGGGGAACGGGGTGGAAAGTACTGCTGTCATCCTTGTTCCTTTCTACTTTCATGGGCTGAACCAGAAGAAAGGATAGAAGATGGTAGGATTCAGATATGTTATAATGAGAGGTGCCCATTTCCCATCTGATGGGATTACCTGAAAAAATGTCTTCCCCCTCCCTAAGATCCACTAAGGATGGGGGTAGGAGGGAAGAGCACCCAGCTAAAACTATGCTTAAGGTATCAACTGCAGGATATAAGCAGTAGCTATATACATACATAAGATAAAGCAGAGCAACATGTAAGAAGACAGCATTAGCTCTCCTTTTAGCTGGACGAATGTGTGCTTATACTTGGAATTTTTGGAAGCTGTTCAAAGAGTTTCTCTGTTTTTAGAAATACACACGTTGCTTCCTGTTATCCAGGAATGTTTCTTTTCTTGGGCCAATTTCTTCTGTGCATGAGACAAATACAGAAAAACCTCCAGGTAAGGTGTTTAAAGTAATGAAAGCGTAGAACTCAAAAAATTTTTTACAATGGTTTAATAGATTTTTCTGCTGTTTTAATCTACTCTAGGACTAGCTTGAGCAAGGAACACTTAAAACATTTGTTTAACATATCTTGCAAAAGATAGATTATCATGTAAAATGTTGTCCTGTGATATTTTAAGATGAACACGTACAAAAGTGTTCCTGTAACACATTTATTTCTTCTTTTTCTAAATAAAGAATTAAAGTGACTTGCAAATGCATATTTTCAGTGTAATTACATAACATGCTTCTCCAGTATGTTTTTTTCTGAAGGTAGATAAAACTAATCCAACCTCATTTGACTGGCTTTTCTTTAACCTACAATTCACCCCATGGCTTTGCGTTTGCCTTTCCTCCTTGTCACTTCTCTTCCTCTTCCTCTTTGCTTATCTCTTCCCTTTATCCTGATGCCTTTCCAGTTAAATTGCTCGCTTCTCCATTCTTTACTTTTGTCTCTTTCTCACATTTCAGTATCTATCCCATAAAGCCCCAGATTTTGCTTCCCTCATGCAGTCATTCTTTATTTCTTTTTCCTGCATCTTCCATGGCAAAACAATTTCCTTTTCCAGTAGACATGCTATATTCCTTAAAAGAAAGTACTGCTTCTCAACTGTAGTTCAGAAGTTCTCTGTGTGAAATTCTCAATATGTACAGAATCTGTTGATACATTTTTGTAGCTTATTTTCACTTTGGATTTTCTCCATTCAGTACTCAAATACACCCTTTGTTTGCTTGATCTTAGCAAACTATTTCTAAAATACCAATGAACCTTCATACTTATATCCACTTTCTTCCTTCTTGTCTTTTCCTTAACACTTTTTTCTTCTCAATATTTTCTTCATCTTCCCTGATAAATCTGTTTTCCACTGCTTCCCAGTTTCCCTCATTCACAATCCTGACACTTGAAATAGATAGTGGGCAATTCATTTGACCTACTTGAGATGTGTATACCAGAGTGAGATGACTTGTACCATAGAATTGCTTGTTTCTTTTTATTGCCATTAGCTACAAAAGGATACTGGGTGACTAGTTCAAATAAAAATATCTACAAAGTTAGAGGAACTCTATTGCATTCTTTTGCCCCCAAAAATCCAGAAAGCGGAAAAAACTTAATGTATCAGACTGCCCTGTTTCAACCTGGGCTAAATGTGGAGTTATTGAAGAATTCATCTATTCTACCAAGTACAGAATTGGACTGGTTGGGGGGCAGCAAAGAGGATGAACTGGCTAGGAAGCAATGTCAAGCTGTTGAAAAGAAATGCAAACATCTCACTGTGATGATAAAACATGGAAATGCCATGCCAAGATAGGTAAGTAAACCTTCTGTTCTATCAACATGCTCCAAGAATAAGCAAGAGCAAACTATCCAGCCTGGGCTACTTGGAAATACCAGCTATGAGGAGAAGTTGAACAACCTAGAGTAATTTATCCTAAAGAAGAAACGTCTGAAGGGGGATATGACATTAGCCTTCAAATATATAAAAGATTGATGAAAAGAGGAGAGCACAATCTGTTCCCCCTATCCAAGGTGCACAGGAGAAGATACAAAGAGCCTCAGTTGCAAAAAGAAACATGATTTAGAGCTCGCTTTTTCCCCCTATATTACTGTAACTGTCATCAGAATCGAACATGTCTTACTCTGTGTGTGTGTGTAGATGTCTATATTTTAAAAGCCTTTCACGTGAAAGCCAGCTGGTAAGTGCTAAGCTGTAAAACTAAGGCTCGGGTTTCAACTGGCTGGTGCCTAGGGAACAAGAAGAGCACTGTTTCTCTGATTCATAAAAGGGGTGTGTGCTTGTCACCATCTCTCTTATCCTTTTGTCTGCAGAGAAACTGGGCACAGCTTGGGGCTATCAGCTGAGAAAACAAGCCTTTAAATCATAAGCTTCAGGCAGTTAAGTGAAAAATACCAGCTTTTGGCTTTTTTTTAGAAGAGGGACCAGCATCTCCACCTAATTATTGGTTTAGGCTTTTATTTAATTTCATTGGGAACTCGGATACGAGCTTTTATATCTGACCAGTATTTGAACACCTTCTTGTCTGTATGTGGCTTCCACATCATAGAGACATAAAAGCTCGACAGAAATACAAGGTAGAGGGATATTAGAGAAGTGAAAGTTTCAAAATGGGAAATGAACTTTTTCCCTTCGAACACATTCAACAAGGTACTGACAGAACTAGCAGGGGAGACATACTGAGGTAGATCAAAAGTGACAGAAAGACAGCTGTGCATATCTGGCACACATTTGCTGGAACAAACCAGCATCTGTACACGATAAACCGTGCAAGTTTTGGTTTTGGGAAGGATTTGCTTTTTTTTTTTCTTTTTTCCAAATTTCATTGTTTATTTCTTAGAGGTGGGTCTTAAAAGCAGTGGCTGGCAAATCAGCATATTTTTGAATTGGCAGATGTCTTTAAAGAATAATGTGTATTTTCATCCTGGAGAGAACTGGCCTAGACCTTCATTTAAAAAATATTATGCAGTCATTTTTTCTGCATCGTCTTCAGCCTAATTCAGTGAAGCATAAGTAAACAAGTCTGACAATGTGGCATAACTCACCTTGAAATAAAGAGATGGACATTTACTGACCACAGTAGGAAAAGTACTTCCTCTTTAAAATAATGAACATAAAGGGTTGTATTCTTTGACAATGTCAGCTGTCATAGCCCCAGGGATTTACATCACTTGATAGTCTAGCCGATATTCTTAGCATAGGAAGGGAAGAGTATATTTTTTTTGATACACCTTACCAGAAAGTGAAAAGTGAAGTATTATTCGAACTAAAGACTCAAAAGTAATATTTTTTATGTAACTTCTCTCCATCTTTATTCATTCTCTATCATTATTTATTCCTATCAGCATACCTTTAACTTGAGACAGGACTATATGCGCAAGTTTTTGGGAGCACTTAATGCTGACAAGAATTAATTATTAAGAAGAATGATGAAAGATATCAGCAATCCTTTGATTTCTTAAATAATTCTCTCTCTGACATGTATGCACTTCTGTTCAGAATATACATGAATGTATGTGTATATACATGCATATTTTTTTTCAGAACTTATGATCTTTCCCAGCACTTGCTCCAATAGTAGTATATTATTCATAGATGTAAACTTGCAATATGGTTACCATCACCTTGACATCAAAGGAAACTGGCTGTAGTTAACAGCTTACATTTAAGGTGCAATCTTTTGTGAACATTACATTTTGCAAGTTTAACTGCTTGTTGTCCTGTTGCCACCATAAATTTCAGTTTCTGAATAATATTAGGGATGCTCATAATCATCATAATTATTTATGGGTACTAAGAAGTCACAGAACTTACAGAAAATGTCAAATCAACTTTTGCTGTAGTTGATAATGATAATTCAGTTTTCTATTTCAAAATATCCTTTTTTCTTTACCTATGAAATTAGTAATAGATTTCCTGTCTGCTGTCATAAGAAACCAAACTTCTTCCTATCAAATTGATTATAATGTTATATATGGCAGAACAACATGTTTTAGTTAAACTTCCCACAGTTTCAGATGTTTCTGAATGCTGTATCAAGAAACTTTTGTACAACAGGGTTCTCTTTGCTATGCTGCATGAATGCAGAAGAGTCTTTAGGAAAGTTTGAGAATTCTGTTTAAAGAAATGATGCCAGTGTTTGAGAGTCCATAAGGAACTGGATTGCATACAACTGAGAAACCAGGACCCAGATTGCTCTTTCAGTAATCTGATTATTTCATATAAAAATGGAACACATTCTGTTGGAGTACCTGCAAGAACCTTCCACCAATTCATCACATAGTCTTGCTGACTATAGCTGAAAAAAATATGCTGTGAGGATGGGCTCTTTCTTTGCTCCTAATTTTTTTTCAAAAGTGACTGCCACTGCCATTTATGCAAACGTCATTCCTGCTGGTGTGGTAAGTTCTGCTTTGGTGGAGAAAAATGCACCTGAAAGTAATATTAGGTAGGGGGACACAATGAGCACTCAAACTCTGCAAGAGTTAGGATTTGATAAAAAAGTTGTTTTTTCAAGCATACGTTTTTTAACTCAAAAATCTTATGTTAACTAGAAAATGTCACACAAGATGAGTATTCATGTAATCATGGAAAGTGCTTTGCAGTGTACTATTAGAATATTTGCAATGGGGGCTGATCACAAGACAAAGGAGAATAGACTGGCAGACGTTAATTTCATCCAGATGACTTTGATAAAATTTGTAAAAAGTTGAGTTGTTCCACAGGAGAAATATTTTGTGCTGAACAGTTTTGGCTGAGGTGGGAGAGCAAAAATAATACCAGTGCCATGATGCTCCCCCACCTTCCCCTGGTATAAAGATTCACAGCAGAACCAGGAGCTGCTTTGGTAAAAAGATTACTAGTGGGACAGAGACCTAAATTCCAGATTTAATTTTTCTATTAAAAAAAAATAATTACATATTTATTATGTATTTAATTAATTTCCATATAAATAACATGGAAAACTTTGAGGAGAATACCACTCTTATAGGTGTCTGTTCTGTTGTCAAAATATGTGTTCAGCAGCTTTCAGCAGCATGTTAACAAACCACCTGACATCGAAACCGTGTTTACTCTCGTGTTGAACCTTTGTCTTGAACCCCCACTTTTAACGAAGGGCGGGCAAGAGGATCTAAGAGTGGCTGGTTATGGAGGTCAGTAGGTGGGAGAAACAGCAGTCCTATAACTCACCTTCAGTCAATTTAACTGCGAGACAAACTCAGGATGATGAGAAGGGTGCCAACCGTGTATGTGTGCTGACATGCTGCAGAGTGTGTTTCATGATTCATCAGCCACACCGTGATTGATTGGCCCAGCACCCTGGCAGAGCCCAGAAATTTTTTACTTGTCTCCAGATGTGTTTCGTGATTCTTCAGGCAATCTCTGATTGATTGGCATGTGGGCCCGACCTAGATTTATTTTTTCCCCGTGCCCTCAAATATTTGTTTGATGATTCATCATATACACATACTGATTGGCACATTGGCAGAGTCCAAAGTTTCTTTACATCACAAAACATTGCTTTATGATTTGTCAGGTAAAGTGACTGTTTCCTGCTGACACTTGTAGGTGAATTCTGCTCACAGACTTTTGCTTACAGCTGGTTGGGGCAGTGATGGAGGATGAGGTCACCTTGTTCGGCCAGAGAGAACAGTTCCTTTTGCTTGAATACATAGTTGGTCATTGCACTTTTTCAACAGCTGAAAAAAACTTACCTTGAAGAGACTGTGCTAGAAAATGCAAATGAGGGCATTACTTTTACACATTAATTCTTGTTAATATCAGTCTGGTAACTACACTGAATAGGACATCCAAGCATGACTAAAGGAAAGAATAGCCTTATCTAAGTCTGTAAAGAAAGTAGATTTTTAATGACACTTTAAACTGTGCCACTTGCCTTGCATCACCAAATCATACCACTGTTCTCTAATTGGCTTTTAAGCATGCACACATTACTTGAAAGTCAAAGGAGAGATTTTAAAAGCTGGCAACAACTTTAGCACTGGCACTTCAAAATGGGAGTGACAAATCAGATTCTCTTTTGAATACTTGTAGACAATTATTCTTAGGTCATCCTTTTTTCCCCCCACAGATGAATAACATTTGTCCAGGGTGATGGATTCACAATTTGTAATTCAAAAAATGATTTATTTAGCATTACATGTCATTGTGTAAGAATTGACTCCGTGACAAAAGTTTCTGGGAAGTTGATCTTTTCTTTTGTCTAGGAAGATGGATGCACTTTTTAAAGTCAGGTTTCCTCCCACACTTACTGAAACACAGGGACCGTCACCTAAAATGTATATCTTATGAACCAGGAAAACTATATCCCATACATTTCTACATGGTCTCTGCACGTTTCTCTAAACTCTGCCCACAATTGTATATATCCACACCTACAGAAAATATTTTATAACCTGTTTGGAGTCAATGCAGAATCTTCTTTTTTTCAGAAAAAACGGAGCCCAAATTGTAGATATAACTCCTGTTATTCCAAGAGATAAATACAAGTTTTATATGTTTTGAACTCCTCTACTCCCATAATTAGCCTGTTTTTTATGTCTACTTTAGAACTAAGGAAGAGCATAGATTAAGCAAGGTGTCACATGGATCAGTTAACAAAATTGTTGCTCCTGGAGTAATCTGAAGGAATATATGGAAAGGGAGAAGAGAAAAACATAGGACTTTTGAAATACAGAGGAATGGAAAAAAGGAACTTGACTCCCTTCTGAGTGGCCTGTAAAATAAAGGCATTAAAACTAAAATTATGTTATGAGCTGAGAATTCAGAGCACAGAAATTAAAATCAAGGAAGAACTGAAAAGCGTGCCTTTTGATGAAAGTCACAATGTAGGAAACGTTAAGCTCTTTGCCAGGGAGAAGAGGTTAAGGGTAACATTGTCCAACTAAGATGGCTTCTCAGATTAAGCCGCCTGGTTTTCTTCCATCTTGTTTCCTCCCTTCTTCCTCCTTCCATGCAGGGTTTCCTTCTCTGGGCTCACGTCCAGGCATGTCTGTCACTGGAAAGGGCTCCCTCATTCTGCAGTTCAAATTGCAAAAAGCGCAGCCAGTGAGTGAAGGTCTCTCTGCCTCCCTTCCCCTTCCTCCTCCCCTCCCTCCCAGGCAGGGATCCAGCCGCCTCTACAGCAAGTTGGGTGGCTGCAGCAAAACCCTATTTGCGGTCCTTGTGACTTCATGCAGCTGAGACTTCATATGTGTCATGATATCTACAGGTCTCTGCTATTATTGTGGGCTGCCCCTTTTAGATCTTTTACAGTTCTTCCTTCATTCCAGACAGGTGTGGTATCAATACTAAGCCAAGCCATTTTTACCTAACCTTGTCTGCATCAAAGAAGTCGACTCAGTTTTGCTAAGAAGGAGGATTAGAAAAACCGCTGTTTCCTCCTTAATTGACATACTCCTCTCTGGATTTTGGCTTACAATAACTAAACTTTTACTGACTCCTCTACTGTAAGAAAGGCTCTTTAAATCTTAAATTCCACTGCACAAAAGAGATCTCGTCAACTTATTTACAGCTGGTTTTGAAAGCACTAGCTAAATGGGAACTGCTTCTTTTTACATATTTTTTTCTCCTGCAGGAAAGATCTCAAATGGTGTAAGACTCTGTTTTCCCTGCTTCTTGGCTTATTTGAATATGTAGCAATAAATTTACAACAAGTAATTAATATAATCCACATGAGAGGGAAGTTGATGGGAATGAAAGCAGAGAAGTCAGTTGTGCATTTTTTGAATAATTGGGTTTCAGTTTAGTCCAAGCCATCATATTTTTTTTACCACATTAGGAACTAAAGCCTGAGATGCTATTTATGAGTCTTTAGAAACTGAACAAAAAACCAGCCATTGTGTTGGGGCCCTGGGACGTGCTCATGTTGCCTACAGACTGGTCTAAAAAGACAATGTGTAATATGTAATGTGCACTGACTTGCATCTTGTGAAGTCACTTATGCACTCGCCAAGAGCAAAATACTGGTGTGTAAACACTTCAATTCTACTTGTTGCGTTTTTCTGTCATCTTGTACATTTTTTGGCCGTTTATGACTGTTCAAACAGTGGAAAATTGTCCTCATAAAACCAGGAAAGACTTTGAAACAGGGTTATCGCAAAATCCAAAGCAGATAAAATGGGGGTCAATGGAGTCAGTTTAAAGATACTGTTCGCTCATATAAGCTTCAGCTAAATTTATCACTAAAGCCTTCTGTGAATCAGATTGATGGATGTCAGCAGTGAAATACTGTACTGTACATACTATTTGCCTGATATGGTTTTTTAATTTTGTAGTTTAATTTTGTATTTAAGTATTTTTCCAGCTTCAGGTTAAAAAGTACAAACAGTTTAGAAAATGCGTATATTTTCATTAAACAGTACTTCACGTCTTTTTAAACTTCTACATTTTAACATGAAAGTAGACTACACTCTGGAAACATATGTACCAAAAAGATGGCTGCATTTGTGCGTGAAACCGAAACCGCCAACCCCCGGTTTTATACGTTACTGGTTCTGTGTACTGTTTAAAAATGGGAAAATAATGTAAGAAGATGTAAATTAAGGGAACTTGGAGGCTGTAGTTTTTTCTGGTGTTGTCATGGAAGAATGCTTCTGGGATCTAGTGTCCTTTCCCATCCCTCGAAGGGATGGCAATCACCCACCTTTTCATGAGAAGCAGACGTGTCGCTGTATGAAAGTGGTGGCATCATGGGGACCTCCAGCATTCAGTTTAGCAGTTACAGCTGGGAAGAAGAAAGGGCAGGCCACTCCTTCCCCATGCACTGTGCATGCTTCTGCACCTCCTGATCTCAAAGAACCGTAAGGAATCTGTGGTGTGATGATATGCAGAGAAGGAATAACAAAGACACCTGATAACACACAGTTCATTATCATCTGAAACATGGGTTGATTTCCAGATTCTAATAGGAATGTGGTTTTATTTGCAGTTCATTTATCCCTGGGCCTTTTAAAATAGTATTACTATATAATAAAAAAATCTGGCCACTGTAATGTGAAATAAAATCAGGTTGTTCTTATACAATAAAATGGGTCCTGCCATTATGACTTGACAGCTATTTGAGAAGGGTCAAACAAAATTATTTTTTGAAGAGAGTCTCGACTGTACAACATTTGGCATGCTTTGTGTTGTATGTCCACCCATGACTGCCAGGCTGAGCAGCAGTGCTGGCACATGTTTGTGTATTCACAGGCGTGAGGAAAGCCCAGGCCTGGTGTCCTCCTCCCTTTCCTGGGTCACCAACACTGTCAGGTGCCTTTATGGTTTTGTGCATCTAGAGCTGGTCATTTGCATCTCCCAGGCCATCAGACTGGAGTTTCTCCATTAATAACCTTTCCAGATAATTATTGCATTATCACAAGAACTCCAGCTCCAGCCCCGGAGCTGGACATCACACTGTGCCTTTAGTGAACGCTGTTTGTAACTTCTAGATTAGATTTTTACAAGTAAAACAGAACGCAGAGACAAAATATTTCTAAACAGCAAACAAAGTAGTATTTTCATAAGGGTATCTAGTAACATTATCGGAAATACTTCCCAGACCTGAATACAGAAGCGTGCTTCCAGTTACATGTAATTAGTGGCAAAATCCAACAGGTGGCACAAAAGTATTTGAATTTTATATTGATTTAAATCATATGCCGTTAAATTACCAAATAAACTACGCGGGTGTTTTTGTTTAAAAAAAAAAAAAGACTAAAAAGGAAAAAAAAAAAAGAAAAAGATGGAAAAGCGTTACCCCGATGCCGCCACCGATGCTCTCTGCAGAGTGCCGAGCAGCCGCGGCGGAGGCCGGAGGCTCCATGCCCCGCGGGCAGCCGCTCTCCGAGCCCCTCTCCCCAGCGCCCCGGGGGGGGACACATGGCGCTTCCCTCGGCCCCTTGTCCCCCGCGGCGGCAGCGGCTCGGCTGGCGGGACGGCGCTGGATCCGCGGCGGCGGTGGCCGGGCCGGGGGTGGGGGATGCCCGCCGCCTCCGCGGTCCCGCGCGCATCCCCTCCACACCGGGCGGGCGGGCGCCCTCAGCTGGCCGCCGCGGGGAGCGGAGCGGCGCCGGGAGCGGCCGCCTGCGGGCAGCCGCGCCCAGGGTGGGCAGGGAGCCGGCGTGCGGAGCGGGGAGGGAGTGAGGCATGCCGTACCCCCACCCACCCGCTCCTCCCCACGAAGTGAGGTCCAGAGTTGCGTCCTTGACTCCTTTTCCCAGCCGGTGCCCTCAGGTTCTCCCTCTGGACAAACGCCTCCTTGTTTTCCCGAGGTAAGGAACTGTGATGGTCTTTGTAAGAGGACAGCAAAGAAATCCCCGAGTAAAGATATCAGGCCTTAAATTACACCTGCTAGGCAGTCCTAATGGTAGTTTTGTAGCACTGAGAAGATAACTGAGACTTTTTTTTTTTTTTTTTTAATAGGCTTGTACTGGAGGTTTGTGTGGGAGGGAGAAGACATGAAGATTCTCAGACACCTGTGGAAAAAAATGTTATAAAGGCATAAGTTGCCTGGGATAGTGGCACCCAGGAGATGCAAGCACAGCTCAGCTTTTCACTTTTGCATGTAATATAGTACAAACATAAATTGTGGAAATTAAAATGTTAGTGTAGGCCTTATCAACAGATTCACAACTATGTGACATGAGTTACGTGATCGATGTCTTTATTACTAAACTACTATAGTGAGTCAGCTGGAACTTTACTGACGTTTTGGTCTGCGAACACGAATGTAGGAGTCATATAAGGAATGGCTTAAATTCTTATGCAATAGTACACCTAAACCTGAGACTTAAGTGCAAGTCAAAAGTGTATTTGAAGAGTTAAATTAACCAAGATATACGAAGCTTCCTGAATTGACTGAGGCACAGAAAGAGAGGTGAAAGAGAAGTCAGGCAAATAGCATAAATTAAAAAGGGGATGCTAGATTGTTGTGAAAGTTTACAGCAAAAGTCTGTAATTTGGCCTGTGATAAAATAAATTAACTCATGACATTTTACTTTTTACATTTATTCATAATTAAACAAAGGCATTGTGAGCCTGTGACTTGTTCTAGAGCCAGCTTACAGATAGATAAATATCAGACTGCTTTTTAGTGAAAAGGTCCCGTGCAAGTCCTTGAAAGGATCTCCAAGTGCTCCAAGGAGCAAACTGGTGATCTATATTCCTGTGGGACCAAACCGGAGCAAATCATGGTAGTAAATGGCAAATGTACTACCGCTAACCAGAAGGGAACTTCAGTTTGAGTTCAAAGAGCAACCACATCACACCACTAAGCAAATGAAGGCACTACAGCCCTTGGAAGCAGCTAGTTGTTAGGATGTGGGACTAGGCAAGCGCTGTGCCCGAGTTAGAACAGACGTCTGTAACATGTGTGTTACTGGGTTTGCAGCCCATGAAAAGTTCAGAAGAAGCTCAGTCTGGTAAAACATCGAGGAGAACCACCTCGGTTTATTTGCCTCAATATCCCGCTTTCCAAAATCATCCAAATAAGTGAATGTAAAGACTGAAGCTGGAGGAATTGTGTGTTTTCTAGCAAACGGCTTGCCTGGCCCAAGCTCTGCTTGCATGGCAGATCATAACCTTTGAAAGATACTGGTCTACCCACATCTTGTAAAGATCTGTGAGGTGCCCTTCCAAACCAGGCCCAAGAAAAACATGTCCAAGAGCTATTGCAAATATTTTAGCAGTAATGAAAAATTAAGGGAAAAAAACCCAAACTCAGTTATCTGGTAATTCTGTAGAAAACAAAACAAAAAATGAAAAATTACCTAGACACCAAAACCTTACCTATAAATTTGAGTAGAGCTGATAATCATAAGTGTCAGATATGAAAATCATTCAGTTGTTGGAGAAATGGAAGGATAGAAAATAGAAGCAGAAAATAAAACTAGAAGAGTGGCCCTAAAATTTTAGTTCTGCTCTAGGTAGCTAGAGAACAATAATACAGGTCTGGCTGTAAAATGCACTGGGATGGTTACTCTGGGCAAGGAAAATTGTTAGTAGATGTGATCAAAAATAAAATCCAAGGAGTAAACATGTAGGAAATAAGTAGAAAGTAAAAAATATTGGGGCTATGAGAGGGCTAATAGGCCTTAATAGCTCTAACCAGCCTCACCTGGGACCCCTGCCCACACTCCTGCCCATGGACCCAGAGGCCCCATTTCAGCACAGGCTTAGAACTGCAGGTGTGCCTCAAGTGCTGTTGTCAGCATGCCTCTAACTTCTGGAGGGACCTCAGACCTATGTTGGAGGTAGCTTGTCTCCTGGATGGATGCTTTTAGATGTGCTTTATTGCTTGCTTTATCTTGTCTTTGTTTTCCGGATTAACTCTGGATCTGTGCTGTAACGTTATCTCCAGCCCTGTCTCCTTTTGCTTCTGGCTGGACTGTCTGTGTGGACTCTGGCCGTGGTTCATCATTTTGCCTTGTCTGGGTCTGCCATGGGGTCCTGTGACCAGTAAGTACCCTGCTGTACTGTGTTCGGGTGGCGTGGGACTGTGCCCTGGTTAGCCATGGCCCTGCCTGCACTGGGCTGTCCTCAGCTCGGGACTTGCCTTCCCTTAGGGAGCAGCTGGCTCTTGCTGCTCCCTGACACAGTGTGAATCCTTCTAACTGGTTGAAAACTATTAGGCTGTGGTCGATAAACATGCATTTATCCAAAAGTGAGAAAAGTGAGCCTGCAGATTTGACCTGTGAAATATGAAGAAGTGAAAATAAGGGCTGACGTAAGAGTTGATTTGGATTCTAGTATAATAAATAACTGCTTAATAAGTGGCAGGGAAAACATCCTAGAAATTCATCTATGGAAGTTCCTCATGCAGATGTGGGCTAGGTGAGGCAAATTGCATGAAAGTTTGCTTTCATAGTTGCTTTTTCAGTGAATGAAGTGTCCTGGCTCCAGGGATAGAAACCATAATGGCAGCTAGATGTAATGAGTGGGAACTCCGTGTAGGCAAGGGATTTGTTGAGTCTTGTCTTTAAACTTTCTTAATGGGATGAAATTAGAAGAATTCCTTGAAATAGAAACAGGTTCTTGATGTTTTTGCCAAAATGACTCTCAGAAACAGCAAATACTCAACAAAGGGAAGGGTTGCTGCATAGCATGAAGCCACGGATCTGGTAAAAGTGGGACTAGAAAAAAAGCATGAAGGGGAATGAGAAGTTCTTGTTCAGGGTACTGGTAGTATTTTTTAAAGGAACAAAAAAGCTGAGATACCTTATGCTGTAAGATCCTCATCCTTTACATCTGTTTCCTGAAGAACACTGAACCATTCAGTAGCCATCTGACTAAGTACCCCCATCAGAGAAGGAAGAG
>JAOTQQ010000012.1:88013804-88079420 GCA_026546715.1 Gallinago undulata
GGACTGCAACTGTTGGACACTGCCAGTGCTACAGCTTTGGAAGGAAGGGAAGGCCTCAGGGGTCCAGCACCAGAGCAAGAAGTTCTCAGGATCACAGCCATTACAGAAGAGAGAGAAACTGTCAACAAACTTTCTAATTTGTACTGAATGTGACATTCATGGTATGAAAACATCCCGTTGGCCAGCTTGGGTTAAGTGCTGGGGTCTCACTCCTCCTCATTGTCCCTACACCTGGCAAGGCTCGAAAACACTGAGACCTTGGAATCCACATACCATATCTGGCTATAAAGTAAATATTTTCACAAATTCAGATTCTAGAGTCTTCCAAAAATGCAGCTTCTCCAGGCATTAGAAGATAAATTAGTCCTGTGGAGCTCAAACTAGGACATTAGGACAGTGAGAAGCACAGCAAAGAAGAAAAGTATTTAAAAAACAAACAAAAAATTTTGGGTGGTGATTTTGTGGTGGGTTTTTTTTAGTTTTTGTTTTTGTTTGTTTGTTTGTTGGAGGTTTTGTTTGTTTGTTTTGTTGTTGTTTTAATTTTTTTTTTAATGCCAAATGTATTCTTGTGCTGTTTAGTAAAGCTTTGTGGGTGTACTCAATCTTGTCAGATGAGAAGAAAGCTCTGATGATATCTAAAGGTCTGATGATAAATAGGCTAACCAGACGGGAAGGAGCTGAAGGCTGAATCCAGTTGTTTCTGCTGCTAGTCTAGCAAGTAAGAGAGAACCTCATGGGAGGGCTTTAAAAATAGCGGTAGCAAAAGGGAGTTTAAGAAGGGTTAACAAATATCACATTATATGGAAAAAAGGATAAACCTGTTGTATGGTGAACCAGCATTTTATTGGCTCCTAGCCCTTGTTTTGTGTGTGGCAGAGGGTCCTTCAGAGAGGCCACAAACTCCACTCTGTTTCTGACATGAATGGGAGATGTCCGCTACCTTTTCTTTCCAGTAAAGATTGGTAAGGAGAGGAAGTGTTTTGTAGAAAGTGTATCCTTGGGAAATCTCTTAGAAGACAAATAAGTGATTTGCAGGGGAAAGCAGTCAGGCTGAGAAGCCTCAGTGCTAAGAAAATCAATAGTAAGTTAAATGAGGAAGTTGAAATCAGAAGCAAGTCCATCATCTGTGGCAGAAAAGGAAAGCTTATGTAGGCAATAGGTGGTAAGATTCACCACTGCTGCTCCTAGGAAGAAGCAATATCTGATTGTCAGGAGATAATCTGTTCACATGATGGGCCAGGGCATATGTTGCCTCTTTGGATCCCAAATCTGATATAATACTTAAAAACTTCTGAGGTTCATTAAGGCCACCCAGTACTGTCCATCCATGTGGACACTGTGCCAGAAATAATCCCAAATGGATCAAAAATGACTGCTGGCATTTAAGAGCAAGATGAAAATGCATCAGGTGTTCCAGTTAAGGTTCACACAGGTAGAGATATCCTGGAGATAAGTGTGTGGTCACAGAATGGACAGTTTTGTGACTATAGGACAGAGCACTCTTAAAGAAAAATGGGAAAAAAGTGTGTTGTTACCATTGTAATGTTACCATTGTAACATTGTTGCTACCACTTACCAGCTCCCTAACCTTATAGAAAAGAGAAGGAAGAAAAAAAAAAAAAGTCTAACTGCATACATAACAATCTTGGACCATGACAAAAAATAGAAGGTAGAAGGTTATTCAAGTCTACATAGATGGTTGGCTCAGTCTGATGTATGACGATGGTAAAGAGGAACAAGCAGGAAGAAACACGAAGTCTTAATGCATGATCAAAATTATAATTTAGTTGAAATATAAGGGAAGTGATGTGATGTGACAGAAAAGTTAATAGGGAGTTTTGTCTGAGGAAGTAGTAGTCCAAATATCAAAGAGGTGTATTCGCATATTCTGAGATGCAGAATGCAGAGGGGATTTATCCCCGCACAGATTTTCTCAGTGATGAGCTGAGTAAAGAACCCAAGGCCACTAATAATAAGAGTTCATGACAAGTCACCAAATCAGGATGATAAGCTGGATGGGGATTTTCAGTAGTGATTTGTAGTATAGGATTTAGTAATAATGGAAAAATTTAACTGTCTGAATTTCTGTTGGGAAAAGAACAGAATGGTACAGGTTATTCAATAGGTCTTTGAAATGCACTGGTGAAGTTTTTGATACAAACTGTGAAAAAGAAACATCAACAACTAGAGATGAAAGAATCTGAGATTTGATTTTTGGTTTTGGGAGCGAAGAGAGGCTGTTCAGGCAGAAAGTAAGATAGGTAACAGTGATCAGGAAGTAGTAGCCTAGGAGGAATACTGACAAAACAGAAATGGTGGATTTTCGGGAAGTAGACTTCAGTAAATTCAAACATCTGGAAGATAAAATTTTCCAGGAAACTTGTCTGAGAGATAAGGGAACCAAAGGGGAGCAGAGATTCCTTAAATATGTGAGTAGTAAGGACATACATAATTTTCCATTTTGCATGAAAGATAAGAAACGTAGTAAGATAGCAGCTTTTTAAAATTGGGAATTCTTCATTTACCTGAGGTGAACGAAGGACACAGAGAGGAAGAGAAAAGATCAGGTTGCTCTGAGAAGCACAGCAAAACCAGGAAGATAATGGCACAAAATGAGAAACAAGTCGCATGTGTAGCAAGAAATCATTGTCTGTGTGCTCTAGCATTAAGAGGGAAGTCAATTAAATTGTCATTCTGTGGAGGGGACAAATTTGGTTACTTTGGACAAATAACACCTAGGAGGCAGATGTCATTATGTGTTTTTTGTTTGTGTTTGTCAGTCTTCACCAAAATGATCAGCTGCAAGAGGTAGCTAATTCAGTGTGGTCCAGTGACAAAGCAATGGGAATCTCAGCCTCAAATGAGGAACATACAGTTTAGAGATAGTTAAGATAAAGTAGATATTGGCAAAATGGCTGAGCCTAAGATACTTTCTCCTAGGGTAACTGCAGAATTACCTGCCAAAATCGACAGCCTCTGCAGCCAGACCTGGGATGGGGTGGTTGCTCGTGGTGCTGTAGTGTGTGAACTCTGTTCTGCCATTGGGGAGTAACATAGCTTCCTGTCCTACAAAGTTATTCCAATTTCTCACCTGTAATTAGAATCCTAGAATTGTTTAAATTGGAAAAGCCCTTTATGATCATCAAGTCCAACTGTTAAACCTAGCACTGCCAAGTCCACCACTAAGCCATGTCCCTAAGCACCACATCAACACATCTTTTTAAGTACCTCTAGGGATGGTGACTCAACCTGAGCAGCCTGTTCCAATGGTTGACAACCCTTTTGGTGAAGAATTTTTTCCTAATATCCATCCAAAAACCTCCCCTGGGACAACTTGAGGCAATTTCCTTTTGTCCTATTGCTTGTTACTCAGGAGAAGAGACCAACCCCCACCTCTCTGCAACCTTTTTCTAGGTAGCTGCAGAGGGTGATCAGGTCTCCCTTCAGCCTCCTTTTTTTCCAGGATAAACAACCACAGTTCCCTGAGCTGCTCCTCATAAGACTTGTGCTCTAGACCCTTCACCAGCTTCAGTGCTCTTCTCTGGGCATGCTCCAACACCTCAATCTCTTCTTTGTAGTGAGGGGCCCAAAACTGAACACGATACTCGATGTGTGGCCTCATCTGTGCCAAGCACAGGGGGACAATCACTTCTCTAGTCCTGCTGGTCACCCTATTTCTGATACAGGTCAGGATGTTGTTTGCTTTCTTGGTCACCTGAGCACTCTGCAGCTAATATTCAGCTGGCTGTCGATCCAAACCCTCACGTCCTTTTCCGCTGGGCAGCTCTCCAGCCACTCTTCATCAAGCCTGTAGCGCTGCGTGAGTTTGTTGTGACACAAGTGCAGGACCTGGCACTTGGCCTTGTTGATTATCATCCTATTGGCCTCAGCCCATTGATCCAACCTGTCCAGATCCCTTGGAAGAACCTTCCTATCCTCAAGCAGATCAACATCCCGCCCAGCTTGGTGTCATCTGCAATCTTACCGAGGGTACACTTGATTAAATTCTGTGATGCCTGTTCTCCTGGGTCTTAAGTTATGCAGGTGCCACATTGAAGGATTTTAGACTGGGGTGTGTGCACGTGTGTGTGGGCTGCAAGGTGGCTTTTGCTGTTTTGATCTGAGAAAGCCAAATAAAATAATTTTCTGAATGGGGGTGAGAGGGAATGTGGATGTTCAAGTAAATTGTTGAGCCATTTTATACAACCTGTTTCCACCTGTACCACACTATTTTTCTGAGTTTACGTGTGCATGTATTTAAATAGGGTGTCTCTTGGCAGGTTTTGCTTGTGGTAGTTCCTAGGCTAAAGTAGTTACTGAATTATAGTACTTATTTGAGCTGTTGGTTTAACTTGCATCCCTGAAAGCTGGGCAAAATATCAGTGTCTATAAATTCACTCCTATGCTGGGTTTAGGGCAAATAGTAGAATAATCTGAATTATAGTCCCTAACTGGTGATCTGATTAGGTAAAATCATATCAAACATAATAGACAGTAATTTTTTTCAAGGCTTATGACTTATGGTTTATGAAAGGTAAATTAGATCAGTTTTATTTTTATGGTATTACAGATCAACATTTCAGAGCTATTTTTTTCACAACAGAATTGTGCTGTACTGGAGGTTTAAAAACTTTGGATAAGATTTTTATTCTCTGATAAATTATGGGGTGTTTGGGTAACATTTTGGAGAAAAATACAGATGTGTATATATATGATCTAAAGACCTCTATGCGGAGATGCTCTATAGATGTATAGTGTATAGATGTATTTTGTATATACACAGATGTGCATGCAAGTTCCTTTTATATAATAAAACTGTATTGATAAGGAGAACGTAGTTCCTTAAATACCCATGTAAGGCAAATACAGCAGTTACACATCGCTACATAACTGTTATTTTGTAATATATATATATATATATATGTATGTATGTATGTGTGTGCATGTGCGTACTCAAAGTCACTTCCATGTGTCTCAGTCCTGATGCCATTGGATTCAGCACCTGGAGCTGGTTCGATTGGTTGGCAGGCTGTAGTTGCACGCACAGGTCAGGAAGGTCTCCCAGATAATGATTCTGCTACCTGTGGAGCAGTGGAGAACAGGCTATGTGTGAGTCCAGCACATCTCGCCGTGGTTACTGCACGACTCCTTGTGCTTTGAGAGAAGTTCTGAAGTCACTTTTTTTTTTTGTCTTCAGAAGTACAAAACTACTTTGTGCACAACAAGAATCTTGTGAATTTTTTTGGTTGCAAATACTAAAGATTAAATAGCCATCAATGCAGTAATTACTGAGACAGGAGTCTAATGGTGTGGTTGTGGAAAGTGTCATGGAGTGTCTTAGAGTGAGAAGTGTCTATAATCGCTCTTAGATGACTGAAGTACATGCTGCTGATGATGCAAGGTGGGGTCTCTTCCACCCCAGTCTTCTTTTGCATGCATTTCTGTTCTCATCCCTTGTGCTGGCAAAAGTTTTTTGTGTAGCAGTACTGAGAGCTGAACCTGTGTAGTGACCGGAGGAATAAGTAGCCTGGGAGGAAAAAAGGTGAGATCAGATCCTGACCTGACTCACATTGTAGTTGTGTTAACAATTGAACAAGGTGGATTGTATGGATGCGTAGCTGAGGACAAGGCAGGTATGCAGCACTTCCCACTGGGCAGCAGGCCACCTTGTAATTTCTGCACACAGGGCTGGAGTGACCTCTCTAAGTGAGATCAGAAGATGTACTTTTTTGTGTTATACTAAACTGATGACACAGATAGAAAAGTCTCTCCGAAAACAGACTGCAGAAATGGGAATTCTCTCTTTGAGGATGAAATATAGATCTAAGAAATATTTATTACTGGCCAATGTGCCTCTTTTGTCTCATTTTGTCTTCTTGGCAGTATCAAGATCTAAAATAAAAATTCATTGTAAGTAATTTGTAACATATCCATCATGCATAAAAATCAAAGATGTGACATATATTCCATGTGCTATATATTTCATGTGTTGAAGTTTAAAGCTTCCTTTGGACTACTTTGTAAAACAAATATTAGTTAATGAAACATTTCACAAATATTAGGTGTATTTCCTGAGTGGATTTTGTGAGAATTCAGGGTTCTAGTACATATAAAATTATATATACAATATATACAGAATTATTTATACAATATAAAATTAAAGATCTTTGTTCCAGAGAATGAAGATAGAAGCATATTTTACCTTCAGTGAATGTTCTGTGCAATGCTTTTATTATACCATAACCAGCACTCTTTACTTAATCAAAAATCCCAGATGATTTCATTGGGAATGTAGCCAAACGACATAGTTCCCAAGAACCTGATATTGCGCTACTACATTGTCCTGCATATTCTAAAACTGATTAAGGTGTGTTAACAAAATGAAGTGTTTGTTGAATTCTACTAAACCAGAATGGTATAGCCTGTATACAATCCAAGATACTGATATAAACGTATTTATACTTTTATAGAATGCAGTGTTTACTCAAAGAAATTTTACAAGCAATCATGAGTGTCAGCAACTTCTGTTTATAACACTTTGAACGTGATGAAAATGGAAAGAACCAATGCATGAGTTTAGTGGGATCATTTTCCAAATCAGGAAAAGTGATGATGTTTGGCAACATGGTAGTGATGTTATTTATGAAGCATTTATTCAGGTATTTGTTGCCTGTAGCTTCAATTGCTTCACTGTGTTCCATGATGCAAAAGTAAAATGCTTATGATAATAGGAATACTTTTCAAAAGAAGTAGTACTATACTGTTTTATCGTAATAAAAGTGTTATTTGTGCAATAAGGCATGAAATCTGAGCTCATTATATAGGCTGAATATACAAGCAGTTTAAGTTTCGTTTACAGGCTAGTTTATGTCCCTAATTAAGACCTCTGCTATAAACCAGAATTTTTCATGAAGATACCCACTTTGTGAACCCTTAACATAGATTTCCAGGCTTGTAAAGGAGTGCCAGGTCTGGCTGGAATTCTGCAGCAAAAGATAAAGTGAAATAGCTTACCTTTTCTTAGAAATACTCAAAATTGCGTAAATTGCTGTTCAGATATGCTGAAGAGGTACTTGGAGATTCACTTCATCATGAGATGAGAACCCTGCTGTGGAACAGCCCGTTCACTGTCTGCGCTGTGTTTGTTGGTATTACTCCATGGATATGTAATTGCCATTTGCATAAAAAATATCAAAGTTAGCTTAAATTTGGCTACTTTATGTGACATCATATGGATTCCAGGACCCACCTGAAAGGTTGAAACCCAGATGTCCCGAGCTTACAGGCTTCCTAAGAATGGATCTGTCTGCCATGGCCTGATGAAGAGGAAAGAGGAGATTTTTCCTCTCACTCTTTCTGTCCTCTGGAAGGTGTTTTCATCACTGAGGAAACTTCTGTGCTTGCTTCTCTTGCTTAAGCCTCTGGTTAATTGTGCCTTGAGTGTATTGTCAGATGCCATCAGTGTTGAGGCCTGTCAACACTTTGTTGGACCACTGGTGGAATGGAGCATTTAGGGGATGTTGCCTCCTGAAATTCTTGAAGATTTCCTCAGATTGTCCTGTCATTAGGTTAGGGCATATTCTTATTGATGGTTTCAGATCTTAGTTTCTTTTTTATATTGTGTCTGGCAGGGGTGTGCTACATTAAAGAGCTGCCTGAAGATTATTGCTAAGTAATAGTAGTGAATTAATTCCTCAGCTGCATGAGTTAGGTTTGAAGCGTACATAGATCAAAGCATATGTATTGATTGACAGGTGATTCTGAAAGTTGCTGAATTCTCAAGATCCCCAGGATTTGCCCACCCTTATTTCCATGTGGTGGTGGAAAGCCACAGCTAGTGTGGGCTAGCATGTCCCATTCCTCTTTGAGTTTATGGAATTGCAAAAAAGCCGCCAAAACTATCTTCTTGCAAGGCCAAAGACCTGAGAAACTGTTTTGCCTTACAAGTCAAAGCTCAATCTTTCAAGGCTTTTCCCAAAATTTTGTAGTGCACTGTCTTCAATATTGTCCTCTGAGTAAATGGGGAAAGTTGTGGTCTCCTCTGTTGGTGTTGCTGTGAAGAGGTTTCCCATTTCCTGGAAAATGTAATTCCCAAGAATATGTAGTGCTTTGAATTTTTGGTAGTTTTTCCTCATTCATGATAAATTCTGTTCTGTATTCCTGTTATCTATGTAGAATTTTGATAGTAATCAAAATCTGTTTAAAACCAGGTGCAAAATAGTAATTTAAATTCTGGCCCAATTTAGATTGTCATTGGTCTTTGTTCAAACTCACCAAATCATGAAATCATGATTTGCTTTTTTTTTTTTTTTTTTTGACTTTGCTTTGCTGTAGTATGCCAGGAAAAAATTTGGCAAGTCCCATTCAGTTTCCATGTTGTTGTTGAGGTTAGATGACCCTGATAATCCTTACTGCATTTTTGGCTTTTTGCTTGTAGTTAGTAGCCTACTTGGTGATGGGTCTTAATTTTAATCAGATCTAGAGTCCCCTCTAGATGTCTGGAATACAGATTGCTAGTTATCCTACTATCTTCAACTTCAAGAAATTCCAGTCTCTGAATTGCTCAGTTCACTTGAGTTCTCTGAAGAGCTTCCTAGGTTTACTGAAGTTTACCCTTTTATAGTTGATAATTGAGTTATGAAAATATTATTTTAGCCCTTTGTTTCAATTTATGCTAGCTCAGCTTTCAGTGATAAACTATTTAAAACTTCATTACATGACAAAATCAAATTTAAATAATGTGAATTTTTGTTAGCTCTGGCTATTTGTTACGCAGGTTTGTTGGCTGTAACATCCAACAGTGGGTTGCTTCCACCCGTATCATTAGCTATTATTACTGTCCGCAGTCAGATCTAATCTTTGTCAGGAAGTTTTTCTCCTGTCACAATAGATATTGTCGCAATATCTAATAGTATTTCTCTTTCCAATGATGTTACAGTGATCTTTATCCATATTTATATCTGACCATGGATCTCTTATAAACTTTCACCTTGATTCCAGCAGAAACTCTTTATCTTTTAAAAAGTGGACTTTTATGAAAAAGAAATGTGCTTTCCTTCAGAATGTCTTATATCTTGTGGCGTATCCCACTGCTCCCATCTTTAATATTACCTTTCTTGAATGGTATCTGTCCTTCTCTATCTATACTCTAGTTCTGAGTTCTGTTATCAAGCTTCAGATTTCTCCTTAACATTTATTATCACATCCTATAAATATATTTCAAAATCTTCCATTGTGTTGAGAAAACTCCTGAAAGTTCTTTACACATCAGTTGTTTCTTACTCGATTGTTTGTACAGAACAGACTTAGACATGTTATATCCTGTTACCTGCTTCTTAATTCTTTTCATTTACCATATGTTCTCTCACTACCACAGTTCTTTTTTTTTATACATGTCTGAATTCTAATTTACCCTATATTTTGTCTTTCCCCTGGTGTTTAGAGACCTATCATTTCTCAGTTTAAAACTGTTATCAGTTGTGTCAGCTTTGATCTCAGGTAGCTCTTCCCTTGGGCATTCAAGTCAAATTTATCTCTTGAAAAATGACTTCCTTCAATAAATGCATCTCAACAATCAAACGTTACAGAAGCTTCCTTATACCACTCATCATTTAACTATTGGTTAGTTTCTTCTTCTATTAGGCCTTTTACTCCTTCTCTGAGACTTGATGTCCCTGAAGTTCATACAAATATTTACTTGTTTGCAAGTATTTCTGAAACAGTTAGTCCTTGATAGCTTCTTTCCAGTGGGAATTGGGCAGTATTGATTTTGGAGATATGTAAAAATTTTTTCCCATTTCCTCGTGATGCTTCTCAGTTGCAGGTCCACCTGCCAGTTGCACCTAACAGATATGATAGCATGTTGGTTTTTTTATCTTCTTCATGACAAGACTGACAGTCAGTAACGAGGAGGCTGTGGTCACAGAGACATGACTCTCTACGTGGTGCTGTGAGTCACCAGCCCTTTTCTGTGTTTCATTTTTAATTCTATCTCACACTGTGAATGTCCCTTCTATTTTCTTTCAGTATTTCTGCATACTGACTTGGTTTACCTTCAGTTTCCAATGCCTGGTATTTTCATTGTCTTATTTCAGAGGTAGCATCCAATTTCTTCCTTCTCGCTACCTTTTATTTTACTTTTATTCTCTAGGGCATCAAATCTCCTTCTCGGTTCTGTTTCATATTCACAAGTTAGTCTAGTCCTTTGAGTTTTCTTGAGTTCCTTCCATGGGCAGCTATCCTCAGCCAGCGATGCTTTCCATCTCCTCTTTTTTGCAGTATACAGTTGAAGGTTTCAGAGATGCTCCTCTCTTCCCTTTTGTCCCAGAAGACACATTGGCTCTAACATTGTCAATTGAATTCTCAGTATTTATGGGCCCCTTGTTTGTGTGTTTTCCAGGTATCCACTGAAGGATAATGAAGATACTTAATTATCTTGTATCCTTATCCTAGTACACTTCAGGAGTAAGCATCAGCCTTTGTTGAAGAATAAGTGCTAACCAACCCTGTGCTGGAGTTGTGACCAGATGAGTTGGTTGCTCATCTGACATGCACTCTTTTTTTTTAATATGTTTGTTTATTAAACTACTTGAGAATGTTGAATTGAACCCAGATTATCTGCTGTTCTCATAGGTGTCATAATCATTGTCCTGTATGCTACTTGTGCCTTCCAACTTTGAAATGTCCCTTGGTAAAGATATTACACATTGTATATGCTATTGTACTATTAACTGAATCAGGGACAAGACCAACTTATGCTTCTGTTTCTCCACAAGGATTTTTGTTTAATACATATATGACTACATTGTCATTTCTTTTGTTCTGTATTATATGGAAATATTAATTTACAATAAAAAGTCTCAAGAGCATATCTAAAAACATATAATTTTAGCAATTGTGTCTACCCTCCAGAATTAAATAAAGACTTTGACTAACCTGAGCAGTGTTGCAGTCCCAAATGTTTCATTTTGCACAGTGAAAATATGTTTTATGAAAAAAAAGAACAGTTTCAACAAGAAGATTGAAGTTCAGAGAGGTGGGAGACTGGTCTCTAAACCACAAAATCCACCAAACTGGTGGTACCAGGACTTGGATGGAGTTTGTGAGGTCTTTTTCAAGCACTTGAGAATTTATGGACTTAGGTACTTGTTGGATGAGATGTTTATTGATCTGAAACTTTGTGGGTGGCATATGCCAAAACGCTGAATTAGGCATAATTATACAGAGAGCTGGTACCTGGATGCACAGGTCAGCTGATTCAGTGATTAAATCTATCTCTGGATTTTTAGCCTTTTTTTAGTCTAATGTTGTTGAACCTTATATTTTATTAATCTTAGGGGACTTTATAATAAGAAGTTCTCTTAGTAAAAGTATTGTGACTGTAACTGTCTCACTTCTTAATCCTATCTCAGATGCATGAATGAGTGATGCTTTAGGTTTGGTAGGTGTGTTGTTGGTTGGTTTTGGGTTTTTTTGGTCTGTTTTTTTTTTTTTTTTTGGACGTTTGCTACAAAGCAGGTTTTCTGTGGCTATAAATCAGTTCAGAACTCCTTCCAATTTTCCAGCTTCATCTTAGGGCACTAGAAATAAGGAGAGTCTTGAAAATAACTAAAGTTAGTTGTTTTTCAAGTGTCTAAAAGATATGGGTTGGGCTTCTGCCCCTTTGCCATTCTGTATTTCTGAGAATGTGGATAATTTCTTAAAAACGTTGAGATTGTATCTAAATGAGAACAGAAAGGCAGTTAAAATAATAAAAAAGAAGTTCAGAAAAAAAAATTGAAGAAAAAACTTGCAAGAGGCATACATGTGAATAACAAATCACTTTTCTTGGTGTGTTCAAAAAGTAAATCTGAGAGGTGATCAACTTATTCAACATATGAAAGTGGAGACAACATAGCTGAAAAATTAAACTCTTCTTGAATGTACTTGCATATAAAAAAAGAACTTGGTGAGATTTTCCAGATGGCTATCCTTTTTCATGGGGAAAAGTGCTGGAGGATTTTTCTCACCAAAATCTTTTAAAAACTAAAAGACCGTGGGATAATAGGAAGGTTGTCATATGGATAAATAGTGGATTATAAACTAGGGAAAAATAGAACATTGGTAAAACATTGTTTTTCACAGTATAAGTAATTTGCTAATGAGGGCTGCTATTCTGTGCTGCAATGCGCTTTTTACCATATTCATAAATGGTCAGAAAAAGAATGAACTCTGAGGCAACAAAGTTTGCTGATGATACCATCTACGGACAATAAAAAGCTCCAAAGCGATCGAAGAATCCTATGATAAAACAGCTCTTTAAATTCAATGTAGATTAATAGAAAATGATGTCCTTGTGATGGGGGGGTGGACACACACGGACGGATGGGGACGGGGATGTGCAGAGAAAAAAGAATGGTCCTAATTTTACATATTATTGTATGGGTTGTGAGGTGACTGTTACAACCCTAAATCTCATTCTGAGTGGTAATAGATAGCCTTATGGAAACAGGAACGCAGTGCTCAGTGGCAGTCAAGAATCAGAGAGAATATTATGAATTATTGTGAAAGGAACAGAGAACAAATCAGAACCTCATTATGCCACTTTGCAAATCCATCGCGTACAATCATTGCAAATATAGTGTGGAATGCTAGTTTCTCAAATTAAAAAGAGTATTATTGAATGAGAAAAAGCATTTTGAAGAAAAAAGGAAAAGGAAGTGCAGATGATATAAGAATGAAGTCTCTGAGTTGTTTTTTTTTAACAGAAAATACAAGAAAATTAAAAAATATGGATTTGCATGTGTGAGGTGGCTGAAGAGCCATGATGTGGCCAAAGACAAGCATTAAAACAGAAGATAGAGGTGGCCAAAAGAAGATGGATACATTTCAGGGCAAAGGTTTCTGACCACCATATCATAAAGGAATATGGTAAAAAACCAGTATGGGTGAACAAAACCAAAGTGAAAACACGTAAAAGGCTCAGCATGGACAAACAGAGCTAAATTCATCCAGTTCTTTCATGAGTTGTATCATGCATCAGGGTATGATGTGCCTGTTGCTCTGGAGGGCCTAGGAGGTGATCCATGCAGTTGGTACAGTTGCAGTTCTTTGTAGTGGTGGAAAAAGCCCCATGCACAATAAAATGTTACATACATCCTTAAAATCTACGTATATGAAAAGTGGCATATTTTCAGTGCTGCAGTTGGAGATAACCAGTAAGTAGTGCTTGATGGCCCACTGTTTGTTTCTTTTTTTAAAAATTATTCTTGATGCAGTGATAGAGGTCTGGCAAGTGCCCTGGGAGAAAGAGAAGGTGTACAAACATCTGTATACTTTCAGCAATCTGTTTGGAAAACATTGTTTCCTCAGACTGCTGTATTAGTTATCATTGGCACTCAATGCATTTCACAATCAGGAATGACAGAAGGTTAGTCTTGCAGTGAGCGGTAAGACCCATATACAGAAACTTTTGATTTAGAGCAAAACTCCAGAAACACTTTGCTATAGGATACAAAGGAGGCTTTGAAAAGGGCTGGAGCTCTAAGCTGAAGTGAACCGAGGAAAGGTGTACGTTCTCTCGTGTAACGTGGTTCCTTGGAAGACTGAAACATGCTTTAAATGAACTTCAGATGAACACTGATGTTGATGCTATTAGGGCTTCTGCCATAATAATACATGTATAAAAAAAGCCTTAGAAATGTGCTGAAACTATAGGCAAAAAATAATGCAGGAAAATCCTTCCGGGGAGTACAGGAGAAAAAAAATCCTGTGTGGTAAAGTGAACAGAATTATTAGCCTTGGCTGCCCATCTGTTCTTCCCCTCCTCTGAGAAAACCCTCTCTGAACATACTGTCACTAAAAAAGTCACCAAAAAATCAAATTTATTTGAGCTAGCCCTCGCCTACTCGCCTACTTTAATAAAGGTTGCTACTGGCAGATTAGGCTGTTTGCAGTGAAGTGTGGGTACAGTTATGCCACTGCAGTGTTAGGAGAAAAAAGCCCCTCCTGAAGAAAAACATGGGCTCTAAACAGCAGTGTACTTCAGCTACAGATGGTCAAAGCAAAGCTTGGTTGCTGGCCACTATCACTTTCTATTTTTTTTCTCAGAGAATTGAAAATATGCATGTCCCCAGAGTCAGAATGTTATGTTCCAACTGCAGGTGTATACAGGTAGAGCAAAATGAAAACCTTAGTATTTTGGTTTTCAGAAGAGACCCATAATTCGTAAGAACAATGCTGTGCTATATTGTTACAGAGTTGAATGATTCTGTAGTGGAGAAACAGAAATAGTTTGAAATACCGCATTGGAAAAGACAGTATTTCTGATATATCAACATGTACTGCAAGGAAGTAGATGTTTTCTTTGCATTCGGTAGGAGATGAACTAGTGGTCACTCAACCAGCCATTTTGCTTTGGAAAGTGTTAGATAGAAAACAACCACAGTGGGTAGGGTGTCATTGGCGTAGGAAGGGACCTGCTGGTTGGAAACAAGTCCCATGGCCTCCACAGCTATTTTTGAGCCTCATTTTCCTAAAATAAGGTGGAAAAATGACTTACCGCTACGTGATAATATCGTGGGAAATCTCAGAGCATTAGGTAGTAGCTTATTAATTTTTTTTCTTGGGAAAGGAAGATAGATACAAGTGAAATACCTCAAACTGCCTTTGCAAGAGATTTTTGGATGTGGTTGTTGGGTGAACAACATAGAAACTCATGTAGACTGTAGCCAATCAGCTAGGTCTTTCACATTAACTGAGACTTTTTTTTGCCAGGCTTCTACATCAAGATACAGAATACTTTTCTCCAGTGGTCCTGATGAGTATTTCAGATTGGAGTAGTTTAGACAGGACAAGTCGCCGAGCATCCCAGAAGTATTACCCAGGGCTTCATGTTGCAGGGATTTTGCAAGCAGTGGTAAGGGAGTTCAGATCTCCTTGGGTGGAGAGTAGTTAAGAAGGCTTATGCATGGAATTAAGTGGATGTTGTAAACCTGGGGTTCTCTGTAGACAAAAAGAGCAATCTCCTTGGATTTATGTCTAACTCCAGCTCTTCATTCTGTTTCTTTGCTGCCTTTGCAACACCTGTGGTAAAAATAAAATGTTTCTTGTCAGAGAAAATGAAATATTTTCTTTTTCCCCAAAATGAAAGTAGCTTTTCCATATTGTTGAGGAGAAAACAAACATGTTCCTATCTGCTACTGTCAAGCTGACTTTTTCATTTTGCTTAGTCAGTTTTTTATGTTCATTCTCCAAGCAGAAATCCATTGTGCACCCAGTCCTGCTTTATGTCTTAGTGATCAGCTGCTCTGTGCTTATTGCAGAATGAAGGGATGAGCCTTAGTATGTGCCCTGAGACCTTACAGACCAGAGGGGAGGGGACTGTGGTCTTCTGTGTGCTGCTGTACTCAAGGGAGTAAAAAGCAATGTCCTCCTCTTTACAGACACTTTTTCATAGTGGAGACAGGGTAGAAGGTAAAAGGAATAGCATTGTACTTTCACTGAAATGTAATTAGACCAGCTAAATTGGAAACATATAAGTTGAGATAAATGTATTCATGAGATTTTTAGTACTGGTTAATAGAATTAATGTTGTATCTTTGGTAAAATGACATGGTTCTGATTGGAAACAAGTCATGAGTCTATAAATATTCTTCTGATCAGTAAAACTGTAAAATTTACATTAACACATTCTGAGTGAGCAATCAGGAAGGCTACAGAAATATAGAGAATGTTATATCTTACAATAGATGGCTGGTTGGTGTTCAGCTTCTGTCAGCGGATATGCCTTAAAATGTGGCTACTGGAACTTGCATATATGATTACTTGCTTTTTTTTTTTTTTCCTCAGATTTAACCCATGTCACACAGATGACTTTAGAATGAACCTAAGTTTTGACAAGGATTAAATGCTACTGTTTCAACACTTCCACAAAGTAATTGATTTTATGTTAGAAAGGACCATTAGAGCATTTAGCTCAAGCTGGCAAGGTAGGACAACCCCTAGATCATTTCGTGCATGGAGTTGAAGAACTCACAATCCGTTATACTCTTTCAGAAAAGTAGGCAACCTTAATTTCAAAACTGCAAGAGGTGATTCATTATTCTATCTCTTTGTTAAAAAATGGTAACTTAATTCTATTTGAATTTGCTTAGTGTTAGTTATGAGTTATGGGTTCTGCTTTTACTCTTCTCCACTAAATTAAAGAGTCTTTTTAACACCCAGTGGTTTGTTGCAATGAATCTACTCATTCACTCTAATGAAACCATAATCTCTTGGTAAGCTAAACCAATGGAACTTCTGAATTCATTTAATGTAAGGCTTAGTTTAGTCTAAATTACTTTTGCACTTTCCGTGTATTTATATAATAATATATATATCGTTTCAGAGACTAGAATTACAGAGAACTACATTCTAGTTCTCATCAATGACATGAAACGGTAAAGCCTATCAGTATTACATAGTGCTATTCTGCTTATGTTCATTCACAAGCAGCCTTTTGTGTGGCGAGCTGGGCTGGGAGTTTATGTTCAGCTGTTTGACAAATATTTAGGAGTTATAACAGATGAAGTCATTGTTCTCCTAAAGATAGTCCTTTAGTCAAGTGATATGACGGGTATTCCTTGTTTCTATATCCTTGACCATGCATTTGACTGTATTAAGGTGTATGCTGTAAGAATGGGCTCAAACTGCTAAATTACTTTTCAGATGACTCTGCACAACTGCCCTATCCACCTTACTTAATATTCTGCAGACTTTGGTGGATCTATAAATGTGATAATGAATCCATTTTTATTTAATTCCAGATCATTTACAAAATATTGAAAGGCATCAACCAGTGTAACACATAAAATAATTACTACTTGGTGATTCTTAGTGACTGTTTAAGTCACTAAATAATTACTATTTAAGTTACATTAGTTACTCAGATCTTTGTTAATGTAGTATGATTTTGAGTGACAGAGAAGAGTGCTAGATTTTTTGGCTCTTTGAAAAAAAAGACTTTAGAGACTGCTTGCCCATTGTTGACATCTGTCTTGTCACTGAAATGTATTTTCAAACACCTTAAATCAAATGTTGAAGTTCCCAGCTTTTACTTCTGAGATATTTATGATATATCATTGGCAACCCTTTCTGGAATCACAGTGTTGCTGAGTTTGAAAGGATCCCAGGTCCTTTGTCTAGTCCAACTGTCATGCACAAAGCAGGATGACCTAAAGCAGGTTGACCGGGACTACGTCTAGGCAGGTTTTGAGTATTTCCAAGGATGGAGACTCCACAACATCCATGGGAAGCTTGTTGCATTGTTTGACCACCCTCAGAGTAAGGACATTTTTTCAGATGTTTAAATGGAATTCCTTTTATTCCAGTTTGTGCCCATTGCCTCTTGCTCTGCTACTGAATATGACTGAGTCTGACTCCATCTTCTTTATCTCCCCCTTTTTATATACACTGATAAAATCCCCACGACCCTTCTCTTCCACATGCTGCACAGTTCCAGCTTTCTCAAGCACTTCTTTTATGAGAGATGCTCCAATCTTTATCAACCTTCATTGAACGCATTTCAGTAAGCCCACATCTCTCTTTTACTGAGGAGCCCAGATATTGATGCAAGACTCCTGATGTGCTCTCATCAGTACTGAGCGGAGGCAAAGGATCACATCCCTCAGCCTGCTGGTGATGTTCTTCCTAATGCAACCGGTTTGCCATGTGGTCACATTGCTGGGCCATGGTAAGCTTGCTGTCCACCAGGGCTCCTAAATTGTTTTCTTAAGAGCTACTTTCCTGCTAGTTGGCCCCTAGCATGTACAGGTGCACAGCATTATTCACACTCAGTGACTAGACTTTGCATTTCTTTGTTGAACTACATGAGGTTCCTCTCTGCCTGTTTCTGTAGCCTCTTGAGATCTCTTTGGATGACAGCACACCCATATGGTGCCTCAGCAACTCCTCCCAATTTTTAACATCATCCTCACAGTGACATTAACCAGTTCCCTCAGTACTTGTGAGTGCACCCCATGAGGACCCATGGGCTTGTGTTTGTCCAATTTCCCTAACTTGATCCTCCCCCACCAAGGGTAAGTCTTCCTTAATTCAGACTTTCCCACCGGTCTCAGGGGTCTGGGGTTTCTGAAGGCAGGTCTTATAAATGAAGTACCTTGGCCTTTTCCCATGTCCATTGTCACCAGGTTTCCTGCCCTATTCAGTTCCAGGCCTGTTTCTTTCACCTATTATTCCTTTTCCTGTTGGTAGGCCTGTGGATGCTTTTCTTATTGCCCTTCATGTCCCTTAGTAGATTTGACTTCAGGTGGGCTTTGGCTTTTCTAATCCTATCCTTGTGCACTCAGTTATCTATATATTTCTCCCGGATGATTTGACCTTGCATCCTTGTCTTGCTTGCTTCCTTTTTGTGTTTAAGTTAGTGAGGAGCAACATGTTTACCTGTGTGCACTTCCTGTCACTTTGCTTGACTTGCCAAATGTGGGGATGGAACGTTCTCGAGCCTGGGGAATGAGTTCTTTGAAGAACAACCATCCTGAAGGCGTTTGTAAGTTAGGTTGGAAACAGCAAAGGAGAGTCTTGGAACTGCAAATAGTTCAGGAATAAAACTGTTTTAAAGTTAGGTGTTGTCAATTTCTGGAAATACAACAGAAATATTATTTCCTTTCATTTCTGTCTGCACAGGGAAATATAGAGGTGTGTGGAAAAACGTAAACTGAAAGATTTGCAGGAACAGACCCAAACTTATCTGTGAAGTTTTGGCTTTGAACAAAAACCATGAAAGTGTAGGGTAGCTGGAAATTTAATTGGACTGTAGAAAATCATCTTTGATCTTACTGAGTTTCTCTAGGTATGATGTAATTCCTGACAGGCCTCCAGGTCAATGAATATGTCTTGAACTCAAGCAAATGTAGCTTTCTAAGATACAAGATAACTTCCACATTGTATAATAACATATAGTTGGTGCTTCTGATTTTCATTGTCCATATCAAGAAATCATTTCCTGTTTTGCAGATCTATATAAGACAACATGCAAAACTGCATTTCACTTTGCATTAATAGGAAAGATAACACATTTTACATGTTGCATTTTCAGAGATAGCCAGGGAAGAATTACCTTTAATGTTTTGCCTTCTTATGATGGTCCTCAGTGCTCAGCTGCTGAAGTTTGAGAAGGGAGGTTTTTGATAATGTATCTTTTTTAAAATTAGAGTGCACTATACATTGACATCACTTCCATGTAGACAGATTAGAAGTATCAAATATTCCAGTCCTGCAGTATAGCAAGAGAAAAAAAAAAAAAAAAAAGAGGGATTTTTGAGGAAAAAAAAATGTACACTTTTAATATTGATTTCAGTTTTAATAAATAAATGTATTCAGTAAAGAAACTGGAAAATAGAAAAACTTCTGGAAGTGTATTACCTTTAGATACTGTATACAGTTGAGAAGCATGTATGCTTTAGTAAAAATGTTAGCAGTTTAGGGATTTTAATGCATGAGAAAGTTCATTTTGGATGTGTTGTTTCAGCTCAGGCTCACTCTTTGGTTGAAGGTTTATACTTGTTCAAAACATTTCATATTTGTCTTTTCCATTAAATTCCATTATTGTAAGTGCATTGGCTTTTTAATGGTTAGAAGACAGCCAGCTCTATCTTTATTCAAATATGAAAGTTGCATAAGGAGAACAGGATACACCAGTAAGAGGAGGTAATGGTCTGTTTTGTTTTATCTGATTGTTTTAGCACCTTGCAATTTCCTCAGCCATCAGACTAGCCAAAAAAGTGTGAGTCTGAAAATCGGAAAAAGATGGGGAAGTAATTTGATGCTGTTGGTCTTATGCATTATGGCAACAGACTGTGAAAATGTGCAAGAATGTTTGCAAGTGGTTTGAATGAGTATGTGGAAAGATGTGGATCTGAGGTACCTTTTTAAAAATAAAATAAAACACTCTTAACACAAGAAGAGCTTTTCATGTTTCCCTGGTGTGAAAATTATTAGCAGCTACAGGCAGTCCCCATCTGGGAATTTGGAGCCTACTGTCTGGTCTTTCAATCAGATTAGTTGGTGATACTAGAAGGAATGAATGATACTTGGAGGAACTGTGTGTAGCTTATGACAACAAAAGACTGAATCGGCAACATGTGGCTAACAGCTCACAGACATATGGTATAAGCCATTTTCCTGAGGAATTAATTTTTGTTGAATATATATTCCAAATCTTTCCTTCTCTAACATAGGCACTTGCATGAAATTAGATGAAGAAAAAATAAATACTGTATCAAAGTATCAACATTAACTTGACAGGAAAGGAAAAAGGTTGTGTTAGGCCTTTTTAATTTTTCTTTGTACTGTCTTAATAAGGACTGATGATCTATTGATTCTGGGCTTTTTTGGGCAGGTGGAGATGAGAAAGATTAGATTTTTTTCCTGCTTTATTTTTATCCTTAAAAGTGTTGGGGATGTTTTGGCATGATTAACTGATGTGATTCAGTGACCTCATGTTGCTCCTGTGGAATGAAGCAGCTGTAAATCTGCTTAAAAAAAAAAAATCCCCCCAAAAATCCTGGTGAACAATTTTCCCTTGTTAGTAGATTCCTCCAGTGGTGTGGAGTTGACACAGTATTTCCAGTTCTGTCGTCTTTCTAGCCGGGGCTTGAAGAAATGAAAGGACAGACAGAATGCAGGTGCCACTGTAACGTGCTCAGGCATTGACTATTGTAACTCGTGAAGAAGGCTGTGAGTTGTAGTACATTGAATGGGCAGAGAATTTCACTTCCCTCCTGTTTTTTGCTAGTGCTTTCCCTAGGAAGATATAGGGAAGTGATATTGGAGGCTGGGATTTTATCTGTAACTGAAGGGATGGGAAAATTAAATATTTAACAATAGAATTTTCTTTTATATACCAGTAGTAGACTTGTTGTGACTAAGCTATTGTATCCAACTTGTATGTAGCTCAAAAATTGCTGCTTCAGTTTCAGATGTAAAAACCAGCTTGCTTGACAGATTGTTTGGACTTTAAAATCATCAGAGTTTACTTCCAATACTGTTTATTCAACAAACAGACACATAAATGAGTGAGAGACAGAGGTTTGAAGCAGCCTGGATAATCTATTAGAACCTAGCTGCATGTCTCTCTTTGGGTGCAATTGTGCTGGTCCAAGATGTTACAGACATTGCTCCCAGCAGTCTATCACTGTCCTCTGCTTGAGTTCATTATCTTCTGTGATCCACTGGCTAAGCTGTGTGTGCCTGCTCACTGAATTGTTCATAAATTAAAATTATATGAGTTATGCTGAATAGTAGCTTTGAGATCATGGTTTTCACTATTGAGCATATTTGACTGATGCAGTCACTCACAGGAATGTTTTATGTGGCAGATCAGAGAAGGTAGTGATCTCTGAGCATGCCTGTACAGTCAGACATAGTGCAGGTCTATCTATTAGTAGCCAGCTTGTATCTCAACCAATGTAGACATGGCCATGGGCTTATGTCCAGCTGCATTTATCTTCTGTCTAGCAATACATACTAGTAGAAATATAGTGCCACAGCTACCCAGCTTCCTGTTCAAACATATGGTGTCATAGCTCTTTTTAATCCTTCTAGGTGTTTAATACAATATTCCCTTAGCAACTTATGTTATGCGTTTGAAGGGTCAGGGTGTCACTACCTGTCCCACTGTTCCACTGTGAAATGAGTAGGTTAGGCTCCTAACCAGTGATGGTTCCTTTGAAGAAGTAGTGGGTAGGAGCTAGTTGCCCAAATGTGAGGCTTTCATTGCCATTTCTTATGCCTTCAACAGCTGACTTCCAGTTGGTCTCCAGGGAGGTTCAGATTTCTTCCAGTCCCTGGGCCATATCTGCTATGCTGGTATCTTGGGTACCTAAGATGTCTGAAGGAGCACTTGTTGCTTTTGCTAAACAGCAGACATTCACCCATAATGTCAGTGACTTCAAAGGTAGTTGGTAAGTCTCAGTGTTCAGTAAACTGGATGTTTTTTGAACAAGGAAAAGGACTTTAAGAAGATCTGCTCAAAAGTCTGAAATGATGTATTTATGTTTGTTTGAGTGGCAATGTAGGAATGAACTAAATAATGATGGAGAAAGTCATGAATAAAATAAAGTAAGAAAAGAAAAATTAAAAAGTGCAAAAAGATTGAAGGGAATACAAAAGATAATTCATAAACTTCAAGGAAAAAGCCCATTTTTCTGCATGAAATCTATTAGAAATCAGTAAATGATTAAATTAATGAAGACTCATAAATGGCTTAAAGTCTAAAACTTTTTAAAACTGTCTTTAATAAGAAAAAATTAAAAAGTTTGCATCCTCAGAAATTTCTGTAACTTGAGGTTTCCATTATTCAGAGAACAACATCATTAAAATTACCCAAATGTGCAGAAGGTAGACAATTTTCATAGGGCTATAGAATTAAGAGATAGAAAATGTCAATGACTAGAAAATAATTGATAAAGGGCAAGAAAATGCTGGGAGGTATATGTATGCATGTATAATCTGCACCTCTAAATAGTCATCTTAAGGCGTTAGCGGACAAAACCCATCAGATACTCCTCTGGTAATTATTTCAGAAGCCATGGGAACTGCTAGTATGCTGAAAACAAACCCAGTGTAATGCTAGTCTTAAGGAGAGTGTCATCCCAAGGAATGTTATTGGTTTGTGGAAAGTGCTGAGCCTTGTGCAGGTACAACAAGCTCTTCAGACAGCTCTGGTTCCCACAGATGGTCCATCATAGAGGATGTAGCTGGCTTGAAATCTATGCTGTGAGCCATCCCTGTTCTTGCCTTCAACACCCCTTGTCTCTCACTTGGTTTAGACAAGGACATCATTGTCTGTGGGTGGCTACAGAAGCAGAGAATGCCCCCAGAAACGGGAATGATCTTCACCAGAGGCAGGGACTCACTGTGGTAGAAACTACCAAGAGCATGGATGCAAGGTGCTAGTTGTCTACCATAGGTTTAAAAACCTGCACTGGCAGAGAGATGGCCTGGAGAAGTGAAGATGTTTCTATCTTGGACTTCAGGGATTCTAGGAGCCATGAAGTAATGTTTACAGTGGTAAATGGACTGGAGGCAATATTGAAGTGAAACCTCCAAACATGCAATTGCCGGGGTCAGGGAACACAAATGCCTCTTTTGCTTCTTCCTGGCTAGTGATACTGTGAAGCTCCAGATATTGCAGGCATGTGTATGTAGTTCCTTCAGAATGCTCACTGGCATCTTATGACCTCTTTTGCAGGCATTTCATATTTTTCACTTTGAAGTGCTTTTCTTGTTGCTTCTTTAATAGCTGGCAGCTGTGAGTTCCCAGACCATTCTGCCGTATTGCTCCCATGATACCTTCCTGGCAGCAAAATTTCAGCTTCCTGCAGATGTCTACCGGGTCTGACATCTCTGCCAGTCCACAGGCTCATTTGGTTTACCATTTGACACAATTGTAACTTCATTTTTTGTTTCTATTTCTTAATAAACAAATTGTAATAGCCAATTTGTCAGAAGGCTGCTTTGCAGCTTAACACACTGGAGTTTTATACTATGCCATCAAGAGAATATACTGTTTTTACAAGATATTAAGAAGGTGCAAGGACAGTGCTGAAGGACTGCCTTAGGTAGAGGATTGTAATTTGACATGGTTAATAATCATATTGTCTATGTCTCCTATGTATCTCTGTCTCTCAAGTGAACAGTTTGGTTTATTCCACACTGGAGCTCAGGAATAAATTATTATGTGTGCTGAATGGGATACAGGACACTACAGCAAACCAAGGAGTAAACCAAGCTGACAGATTTTGTTAAGTTTACCTGTGAGCTTGGGTGTCTTTCTGAACAAATGACAAGAGCAGCAGTTCCTTTGTTGTCCATGGTGTGTTCTAACTTACATGGAAATAGAGTGAAGAGATGAAATTCTCTCCTTTGAGAATCAATTAAGGATGCTGATTAACTCCATCTTTTACAAAGCTGAGCATGACTATAGTGATGTGATGAAGGTGATAAATGGTGATATGGAGTTATGAAGGTGATAAAATCTCCTTTGTTTATATACAAAAATGTTTCTTGGACAACATAAAAGTATGCTGCATCACAGATCTGCATTATGATGCAGATGATTTTTAGGGATTTTTAGTGGTTTGTGGAGTTGATCTTTAATACTGTCTTCTACAGAAGACAATTACATTGGAAATGTCAAGCAACATTCTTTCTAAATACTGTAATTTTATGGAAACCCTTATAAAATGTTTTTGAAAACAATTGTGAGTTAATAACTTAATGGGAAAGGTGAATAACTTTAGCAGAGATAAATAACTTCAGTAGTGCTGTGTGAATATGCACTTGCAATTAGGCTGATCAATGTCTGTTATTAATGAACATATAAGTAAGCAAACTACTTCTGATGCTTTGTTTAATATGGCCGTAGAGACCAAAAGTAGCTAAACCTAATTTTCCACTTTAATTTTCCACTTTGACTAATATATAAAGTAAAAGGTATGTGATTAAAGTGCTTATGGTAATCTCTCTTCCCCCCGCCCCCAATGATATTTATGCTTTTGTCTTCATGAATATTGATTTTTTTTTCTCCATTTTAATAAGCAAAGGAAGAAGATGAAAAATGTCACTACTTAACACATTCAACTTGTTTGCTAATAAATGCTTTCAACCTTCTTAGAAGAACTTTGTATGAAGTGATAACATGAATTAGTTATCATAATCTTTCCAAATTCTCTTCCCATATAATTTTTTTGCTTTAGTGTCCTACTGTACTTCACAGTCCATGAGCTTTTAGATGCCAAGAAGATGTATGTGTGTGCATAGTGCCTGACAGAGCGAGTCAAGAGTTTATGGCTAGGGCAGTGGACAGTGGCAGCAGATACAGCTAAATATTTTGTCATAAAGACCAAAAAAAAAAATATGTATGTCCCAGAGCTTGAAATACTTTTTTTACTGAATTCTGTGTGGTTAACCAGGTCCTCATTTTCTGATTTCACAAGATGTCCTAAAAGTCCCTTTTTTCCCCACCAAGTAAGACAAATGGCTCATCACCTTTGCAAAAGCCCCTGATCACCAGAGGTATAACTGTAAGGATGTGAACTGTCCAGGGATAAGTGTATCTTCCCTAATCTCATCCTTCTCTGTGGTGTACCTATATGATAAGCTTACCTGTTTTGCTGATTCCTCTTGTCTTGTGTGCATGTGTGTTCTGTGTGTTCTGTGCAAGGGTGTACTACTTATTTATCTTTCACTGTGTGCTGTTATCTCAGCAAAATAGTACAGGCTCTGAGGGTCACTTACCTTTCCTACACAATACACTAAAAGTAATGCAAACAATTGTACATTATTAACTATCAAGATAAAGATATTAAGAATCAGCCTTAGGATGAAGAAAGTACATATAAACTCTAATGTACTTTAAATGAGATAAAATTGCAGCTACAACTGAATAAAATTCTCATGTTTTGAATAGTTCTTGGTTGGAGAATGTAACACAACAATTTAGTGCTAGATTCACATTGGCTGAAGCATATGCAACTATCTGGACAGAAAGCATTTCAACAGAACATTAATAAAACCTTAGTACTAACAAGTCTAGAATGGAAAGAGCTCATGGTGATATAAATAAGGTCGTAATAGTAGGCTACAGGTGTCCCTGCCCATCACAGGGACGTTGGAACTTGATGATCTTTAAGGTGTCTTCCAACTCAAACAATTCTATGATTCTATTTCCCCCCAAAAAAACCACAAAAAAAACCCCCAACAAAAACTCCATGCCTTTGGAAGGCTAAACCACCAATACAGATGTAGTGTATACTCTCCAAAAGTCTATGGGAAAGATGGTTGCAATAACAGCAGCTAAGGGAAGCAGGAAGGAGAGATCAGGAGAGAAATCTGACGAGAAATAAAAACTTGATGGCTGAATTTATTTATTTATTTTCATATATTTGAAAAAAAAAAACCAGTTGGATGAATGATTGACCTCCTGCCTTTCATTCAGATCATTAGATAAAATGACAATTCATTCCTTGTTTCTGGAGAAAACTTTTGCATTTGAATTTTTATGTCTCTGTTACTGATTGAAAAATAGAAGTGAATGTCATTCAATGCAACTCTAAATTTCCATTAATTAAACAAAAATTTAAAATGTATGGAAACTCTCAAGAATCCAGAAATACCGACAATATGATTTTGACTGTTATTCAGTCTCACACAGTTCATAAAAAGTCTGAGAAATACAGAATCCTAGAATTTTTTTTTCACAATATAATCATTTCATACAAATAAAGAATAATTTTTAGTATTGTCATATAAAAATGCAGTGATAAGAAGAAATACTCCTAAAAAAAGTCACTATTTAATAATGTGTCACATCTGGACTTTAATGAAATATTAATGTTAAGTTATGATAAGAAGAGTACCTCTTTCCCATCTCTCTTTTATCTAAATTGTTTAATATTTAATACTTTATAATAGAGAGATAGAGTAGACCAAAGTAGAATTTGATACTGTTTTATTATGCATGATTTTATTACTAGGTAAGAGTATTATAAAATGTTTAGAATATTATAGGATCAGATACAGAATACTTAAAGCTATGTAATGCATTCTGTAACAGATCCAGAAATCCAAGACATTCCTTCCCAAAGGAGACTGTAGATATAAACCCAAATTTTTCAAGACAACCAACATTAATAGAAATAACTACATCGATGTTCTTTATGGGTCCTTTTGAACTTAAAATATTCTATTATTCTATTTCATTCTATTCCATAAATATAGCAAGGTTGGTTGTTTTATTTTTTTTTTTTGTTAGAAAAAAAGTGCTGCATTCAATGGCATGTCAGACATGGAGTATAGCATAAAGAAGTCGAAGTTAAGCCTTATCAAAATATTAGAAGAACGCAAGATCTAAAACCTGATTGTTTGATGTGTATGATTGACTGTTGCATAGAGACAGCTGTACATATGAAGTGATCCTACCAACTGTATCTGTCAGCTAAGGAGAGTTATCAAAGCTGAGACAAAAAGTATCTTTAGTTGGTGCTATATAGTTTCAATAAACTGATGTATCCTGTTAGAGTTTGCTGACTTTATTCTTCATTGCAAAACAAAACCAGGTCACTACTAAACAAGAACAGCACTAAAATATCACAGGATGTGCAGAGGGGTTACATAGACATTGTTTTCCAAATCAAAATGGATATTTAGAGATACCGAACAATATTGAGAGAGAACATAGCTTGGAAAAGAACTTGAAAATTCTTGAGGTGGCCTCAGGGGCACCTCAGGGAAATAGAAAGGTTCTGAATCAGATCACTAAATGGAATTCAGCCGTCAAATGCTTGGCAGTTGCTATTTCAATGTATTTTAAGTACTCTGACGTAATGTCATGTAATAGCAGTTTGACACAGGATCTTTACCCCTGCAGATTTGTGAATCTTTACGTTTTTGGAATAGAAATCTGAAGTAACCATCCAAAATCAAATTGTAACTCTGGGAAAGCAAATTTGTGACCAACCAGTGACTTCATTGTCTCCTTTGAGATGGTGGAGGATACATAACTCGCTTTCAGTTTGGACACTGCAGATCTTTGATGGAAGCAAGAATTTCTTTTACTTGGTTCACATCCACCTTTCCAGAAAGAACAATTTAGCTACACAGTGTGCCAGAAACTGTTTGTGTGGTTTAACTCTGATATATGACACAGACTAGTGTTCCATTGTCCCCCTGTATTTCTCTATATACCTAATCCCTCTATTTTCTGCTGCTTAGATAGTAACATCTTGGAAAAAAGGACCCAAGCCTTGTTCTGGCTTAGTTTCTGTTTGAAGCACGTCAGCAATACCTGACATACCTAATATAAGAATTTACAGTGATTTGGGCTCAAAAACCCAGCAATTCCCACTTTAAGTGAATCTTTGGAGTTGAAAGGTGTATTCCGTGCCTGCAGGGAAGTCAACTCCCTAAATACAGGCACATTGTGATAGCCAGAAAGAGACAAAAGTACTACTTGGATAATGCCTTAAAAGTATGATTTTTTTGTTACCCAAGTAAAATGTTGCAAATCTAAAGCTGAATTGGGGAAAGCATCTTTCTTTATATTACTGACAAGAATAAAATGACATGATAAAGCCACTTCTATACATGGATTCTATTAACTCTAATGACAAATAGATTATTACAAGTTATTGTTTCCTCAAAAGTACCTTTCATTAAACACATAATTAAGCCCAGTTACCTGTACACTTCATTAAAGGACGGATTTAAAACACTGAAGGATATATTCTATAGATAAGTGCTTAGTGAGATTTTTCAGAAGTGTGAAAACAGTGTACTTGAAACATCTTGAGTCATCTGGATAACCTCATAGTACAACCAAAGGTCAATAGGTAATTAAGAGTGGAGTTAGAGAACTCAAGACTCTAAGGTTAATAGTATTTTAACAGAAAATTTTATTTATGTAGTGAGAAGGACAGCTAAAAAATCCATCGTTTTGCAGGGACTAGCATTAAATGGTGTGAAAGAGCCTAGAATTTCTGTTTTGTGATCAAAAGAAAACGACAACTTTTTTAGATAAAAGGAGGAAGAAGCTTTGAGCTATTTCCTAAGTCAATATTTCTGCCCTTATTTTAAACATCTGGTTCAGCAGTATAAGAATTTACACTGTGGGCAGCTTTAAGCTCCATGAGGAGTCAGAAATGGCTAGGTGTGCTCTGAGCATGACTGATCAGTTCCTGCAACTATGCTGAGATTAACAACAAAGGGGAAAAAGCAATCCACCCTTATGCTGGCATTAACTTTTGCTGTGCCTGAGGAGTAATCTCTGGGTTCTGTGTTATTCTCAGCCTGGGGGAGTTTGAATTCACAGGTAAGACTGACATTGATTTTAATGGTCAAAAATGCTCACTTAAATGTATTATACAATTGCAAATAAAAATATTTCTAAATGGGTACTTTCCCCAGTGGGGGAAAATGGGCTTTTCCCCAGTGTCTCATAGTCAAGAATTCTCATTACAATAGTCTTGACTTAACTTGTCTACCAAAACAAGAACGACAAATCCTAAAGAAAAGTCAGTCTGTTTACGATGCTAAAATCCCAAACACCAGAATTTCAGTGTAAAGAAACACGCAAAGTAGGAAAGGAGAATCATTGCTTCCTTGCAGCAGGTTGCAGCACTGGGTCATTCAGCAGTCAATAATGAAATGGGTAGCACCCTCAATTGCACATATTTCATTCTTAGTGTAAGCTCTGTCATCCTTCTTGGGGATTAATAGCTGTACAGAGTGGCTCCTTCAGCAGTCAAGTGCTTTTTTACATGAACCTTTCTGCTGCTGCCTTCTGGGAGTTAAATGTGCTGGCTGATGGTTTTAAGTCTTCTGGAGCTGGGCACAGAAAAAGAATGTCCCACTAAAGGCTAAAATCCTTAAGTAACTCTTTATCTTTTATACACAGTTTTCCTGGCGTATATATCCAAGATAATGACTTTCTGGTGATTTGACCATTCTCAAAACTGTATGGTGAGTCCTACTGTAATAAATCCTTCTTGAAACAATAATTGAATAAACTAGTATCTAACATTTTGAAAGATTAACTATTTATCTTCTCATGGGAATAAAGACAGGTATGTAAAACATTGAAAGGCTATGACTGAAAGAAAGACTAGCACTCTCTACTATGTAGGCTTTCACCTCCTTGGATCTGTATCTCAAATTAATTGTAGGCTGGGATTTTGAAAAAGGAATGTGGGATTTTTGACATTCACATTATAGGTGACAATTTTTAGCTATAAAGTGTGGCATACTGGAACACTAACAGTACTTTTGCAGCATTTTTTTCTTTTATAAATACTGAATTCAGTGATATGTTGACGAAATGGCTAATGTGATCCTTAGGTATGAACACAGAGGATTAATGAGTAGGTGATTTTACCTCTTTAAACCAAGTCAGTGAGACAGATATTGAGAAGCTAAATACTGCTCTCTTCCCCACAGTCTGGCTGTGGTCATATTTTACAAGTGGGGCCAGTGCGTAAATGAGCTGCGAAAATGATATAAAGGCTTTCGAAAGGCAGACTTAGAAACCCCCAGCTGTTCAGCTGAGAAATGGGAAAACAAAAGGTTGTGGCAACTTGATAACTGCATGTAAGTAGTTCTGAGGTGAAAAAATGCTGGCTGTTGAAGAGAACTTCCTTTTGGCTGCAAAGGCATGATAAGAGTGACTCCCTGGGAGCTGCTGCCACACAGCGAGAGCGGGCAAGCACGTAAACGTACTATGGGGCGAATGGGGGTGTTCCTCACCTTACGCATCTTGGCAAGACTTAGGGTAAATGTTTCTGCAGTTCTCAAGCAAGCGTTCCTTTAGCCAGGCTGAAGTTTTTCAGCTCAGCGTAGGATAGCTGGAAGATACATAATGCATGTCAGACTGAGTGGTTGAAGATCCCTTCAAGGCTTAAATTCTTTGATTATTTTTCTTTAAGGACTGCTTTCTCCTTACAGTATAAATTTTAGACTTCATCCTTGGGTCCTCAAAAGACAGTTATAGACTCTGGTTCTGTTTCTGCCTTTACCTTATGTCAGCAGTTCAAGAAATGGAGACTCTTGCCTTTAGATCCAGACAACAGTCCAGATCCAGAAATAGGAAACCCTATTTCTGTATATTTTTTGTCGGTCTGTTTTCCTAAAAAACTCTCTGAGATCCATGTCCCTATCATTTGCTCATTGCACTGTGAAAGGAAGGTCATGTCACTAAGGAAAGTTTTTTTATACTGTTCTTTACTGCTTTTATGATACAGATCATTTTTCAGGGAAAAGGACCTGCTTTTGTTTAGCAGATTCTGCTGAGGCATCTTTCTCTTCTTAAGATAATCCTATATATACTGCTGTTCTTTTGCTTATTAATTTTCCAAATAAATTAAATTAAAAAACTAAATATGTTTTTATTGGTTAGGCTGTCATATCTTATGTTTAAGAGGTGTAGAATAATGGAAAGCAATTATTTGCCTTAGGAATTGGAAAACTGTTGACAAACTTCTGGTTTGGATAGTTGGGTGTAAAAGAGAAGCCCTGCTTAGAGAGAGAGACTTACTTTATAAAGCTTATGGGATTTAAGAAAGTCTAACCTGGTGATGGGTTTTTTAAGAAGAACATCCCTGTAGAGAAAAATGTCCAGGAAAGTGCTATCAGGAATGTCTGATAGCAGCAAGACCATCTGCTTTCTTTCACACAGTTGTTGAATCCTCCAGAGGAAAAAGAAATCTCATCTGTGTAGGCCAAAGTGACTGAACCTTGAACCTAAAATTGTGAGCCTCTCTCTAAGGTGTCATCTCTAAAAGATAAACAGATATTATGCACTGTAGACACAGCAGAAGTCATAAAATTCTCTCATAGTCTTTCAGCAGTAGCGATTGTGTCTTACAATTGTAGAGAACAAAAAGAAAGTATGAAATAAATGGATAATTGTCATGTGGTGCCAAAAAACATTGTCTTTGTCAATCACTGCTGCTGGTAGATGACAGTGATACAGTCTTTTCCCTATCAGCATGCCTTCTTTCCCCTTATAGTTGACTTTCTCCAAACCCTGACTCCTGACCTTTCACCTCAGTCTATGGTTAGTACAGATGATGGATGAGCCTTGTTAGGCTCATAAGATGTGCTGGTGTGAAGGAAAAATGCCAGCGGGCATGTTGCGTTTGTCTCACATTTTCATAAGAATGACTTAGCTTTAAAACATACAAGTAGCTGCACATGCTGAGCAAAAAAAATTTGTCATGAATGTTTTCGTCCTCTGCTGTTCAGTGTTGAATGCTGATGTTGTATTGGCAGACAGGGAGAAGTGGGCAAGGCAGAGGACTCTGAAGGAGCGAAGGAATGGATTTCTTGGAGCTGTAAAGGAACAGGCATCCAGGTTTCCTGCCTGAGTCTGAGCTCAGGGAATACAGAGCAGCCTGGTTCAGGAAGACAATAAAGATTCAGTCCCTAGTGTAGCATTCTGTATAGCTACCCACTTTGTGAATTGTGCACTTGAAATGGAAAAATAGAGCATTAAAATTATGAAATCAGTATGTTGTGATTTTTTTTTCAAGCAGTTTGAACATAAATTTAGTTTGAACTTGTTTATAGTAAGACAAGTGGTATGAACTTGTCACATAAAAATCTTGAAGCAGACCTACATGGTTGAAGAACGATTTTTATTTTTTTTTGTTCGAAGAGACTTCTTTTAATGTTCTGCAGGAAAGTAGAAGAAAGGAAGATGTTCACTTTAATGATTAGATGGCAGGGTGGGGAAGAGATTTCTAAGTAAAGAGTAAGAGGAAAGACAATTCCTTGCTAACAGTAGATAGGACTTTTATTTAGGTCTAAGAAGTATGATGCCATGAGATTTTTTTTTAAGTCTAGATGTTTTCATAAAAATACATAGTTAAGTACAATGAATCTAGTGTTAGAGCTCTTGGTGGAATTTATCCAAGACTCCATAGGCTTGAACTGCCAGCTTGAAGTCCAGGTAGAGAACAGCTCGTACAATATCGACAGAAACAACTTCTTTTATCTTATGTCAGGCCTCATGAACAAGACCAAAACACTGTATTTTGGAAGCATGTTTTTTGACAAGGGTGGTTATTTCCTGCTTGTTATCATCTAACAGATGTAGGTGTTTATTCAGAAAAGTCTTGCTCTGCCAATCCAGTGGCTTGTATTTCTCCTGTCCATAGTGCACTATCATCCTTTTTTCTAAAGGTTCCAGTTTGTTTCAAAGCCTTTAAGTTGCTGAAGGACGGCTGCTTTAACAGTCTTCATTTTCACACAATTTTACAAGGCTTGAAAAACCAAGCAAACTGGAAAGATCCAGATTCTGCTTCTGAAATGTTGTTTACAACTGAATTTCTTTTTCATAAAGAGATCATGGAAAGGGAGTTGTTTTCATACTGTGCCAAGAAAACAAAATAAACTGTAAGCCTTCTCAAACATTGGCATTTTAATGTTTCAAACTGTGTGATGTCTCCCCGTTGTGAAGTGGTTCTAACCCAGTGGTGGGACCCGTGACTGACGCTGCCTTGTGAAGAATTCACAGCACTGGGAGCTGCTTCACTTTGCTGAAAGCTCCAGCTATAACTTTGCTTATGATACACTGCATTTTTCCTTTCTTTGGTAACTGGAACTGTCCCTATAAGAAGGGAACCTCAGGCACAGGCATGTTTTGCTGTGTGGCTCATGGCATGGGTACATTTTAAATTTGCGAAGCTTGCAAAGGGGGAACTACTGTCAGAAAAAGAGGGTGTATTGAGATCGGGACAGCCACTATTTGAATGCATACTCTGCTAAGTATGCAGAGAGAAAATATTGAATACCTGGGGATAAAATAAATTTTGACTATTTCTGTGCATTACATTTCTGTGTTTGGAATAACCATTTCAGAAACTGCAAGGAGGGGCAAATAAAACAAATATCTCATCACATAAAAGAGTATACAAATAAAATGCAAGAGTATTTGAAAGATTACAATTCTTTTAGCATCTTGGCAACTGGTGAAGGGCAGGTGTTGAAAATTAAGACTCTTTACAATGAGGGCCAGAATTGGTCTGCTAATTGAAGTATACTTTCTTCCCTGAAGATGATTCCTGTGACCATCCTGTGAAAGTGAAACAGGAAGTTCATTTTCTTCATCTTCAACATTGCTTCTCATTTAATGGAAATAAAACCATGGAAATAAAAATAAGCCCAAGTGAATAAAAACAGCATGCTAAATTTAGAGTAAAGGACACCAATAGTTGCTAAAGCACAGTATTTTTACAGGGATGTGATTTGTGGTTCAATAGTAGTTTGTACCTTTGTTCTGGTTTGAGGTAAAACAGAACCCATTTTCTGTTTAGTAATTTTAGGAATGGTCTTCAGAGAGGCTATTGCTTATACTCATTGATAACAACCAAGGTCAGCTCACTTTGTTATTTGCTCTGTTGGAGGACTGGAAGTAGAAAAGTGTAGAGGGGTCCCACATGCAGGGAGGAGTGGACAGGACAGGTGACCCAAACCTGACCAACAGGGTATTCCATCCCATCTGCATCGTGCTCAGTATAAAAGAAGAGAGATAAAAGGATCAGCCTCTCTCTTCAGTGGCCTGCATCCAAGGAGGGGACTCTGTCTGTTCATCTGCCTTTGATCTGGATCTGTAAATTCCTGAATCCAGTTCCTGAGTTCAGCTGCCATCCGTCACTGAGTCCAGTCAGGAACTTTCCCAGAGGCTGCTGGTAAGAATATCATCATCTGGGGAGCTTGATATGGTTTTGTATTTATTGTATATATTACATTAGTTTAGTTTATTTTCTAAACGCACAAGTCTCTTTTTCTCTTCCTCCTTTCCCTGAAGGGAGATGCTCTCCTGAGGTCAGAGAGCATCTGTTGCTCATTTCAGTGGCCAGTCCAGCCCAAACCTTGTACATGTGCAATGGCATGTGGCCATTTGTATGCCAGATACTCTTTTGGTGGTAGCATGAAATGAGGTGAAGTCTTGTGAATTGGGGAAGCGACACCAGTGTATTTCCAGACAATCATGGGTGCAACCTAGAGCCACCTGAGTAACAGCCCCTTGCAGCTCCAGAATTACAAAGTATTGGAAAGGTTGAGTAAAAGATCCACAAATATAACTTGTGGAAAGTGAGTTCTAACAAGAGTTTTAAGGAATTCAATGTTTCCATTTTTCTAAAAAGAAGATTTGAAAGTGACATGATTATAATGCCCAAATACTTTCATGTTGAGAAAGTCATGTGCTCTAATTTAAGAAAGAAAAGATTAATGGCAGGAAGTTAAAGGCATACAAATTTGAATAAGAAATTAGGCCTAATTTTAAACAGTGAGGGTACTGAAACATTAGCACAGACTACCAGTGGAATTTATGCTTTCTCCACCTTATGAAGTCTTCAAATCAATGCTGAATATCTTTCTAAAATAATTGATGTAGCCAAACTGGTTTGGGAAATACAAATTAGAGGAACTGCATGAAACTTAAGGACTTTTGTTACATGGGACGCAATAATTGAAGTAATCATCCTTCTGACCTTAGTTTCTCTTCAATTAAAAAAGATAAGTGTTAGCAGATGAATCACTGTTCTAACTGCCAGTTACTCCTATTCTTACACTTGTCATTTCATAAAACTACTATTTTCTTATGATCCTCAGTGAGAGAATCAAAGTTTGTGATGTCACCCAGTATCTTTATTATAATTGGTTCTATAATCCTAAGACTTCATTTATTTAGTGGAATAGAATTTAAATAGCTCTCCAATATGGTCTTGTCTGCTTGACCTACCCTGACCAATCCCCTACTTTCTAGGAGTGTAACATGACCATTTTGGAAAGAAAGCTCTTCTAAGTCACTGAAGGGAAGTAGATACTTTACTACCACCTGGGGAGGTAACTACATGGTCACTGCTGATGACCAGTGAGTCACCTCCCTTAGGTGAGGAGTGAAGCATCTTTTGTTCACTGGGCCAGAGGCGCTTGTGCAGTGGACTCTGACTCTCCTTCTGCTGACCCTACTAAGATGTTTTAATGTAAAATCACTGTGAGGGGCAAACAGTAGTTGATAAAAACAGGTTGTATAGATATTTCCTTTAAATTTTCTGAGTACGACAAAATACCATTCCTGTTCCTGATAAACATTGCTATGCACACATTCTAGCATTTTGTAGGTAGTAGCGTCGTTTTTTTCTTAATATTAGTGTGTTTGATTCTGTGGGTTTTGACATCTCTATCCTTTTGTCTGACAAATCTGTGCGCTGACTTGTAAAAAAAAATCAATATTGTTTTCCCTGGCACTTTCTCTGCAGTTGAGTTGATTTATTATCACAGTTCCCTTTCCCCTCTTTTTATCAATGTGTTTCTATTGCTTTAGGGTTGAGTACCTGATAACATCACAGGGTAGAAGACACACAGAGAGTTTCCGTGACCTTATCCCCTGTGTGATCTTGTCCAGTGTGACGGTGAGCCATGGCTATAAAGTGAACAGAGATATTATCCAAACCGTGTGATCAGATTTATGTTCTATTATGTGGGAAACAGAGACGAACTAGAACCAATGAACAAAATTTAGATTTATGTTTAAACTGTACTTGTCCAGTACCTCAGTGGCTAAAGGGAGAGTAAACATCCACTGAGTAAAACTTAATTTTCCTGTAAAGTAGTATGTGCTGGGAGAGTCATACAACCCATCATCCTTGCAGGGTTTAAGCCAAGCATGAAGGTTAGCCTGTCGTTACTCCTCAAAAGTGTAGCTTTATTACTGTTGTTTCTGTTAGCCACTTATATCAAGGTAGTATTTAAGAACGTCACTAAAAGATCAGACCTACCTTGCCCTAGACACTGTATGGACACTGTAAGAAAAGACAAAGTTCACAGGCGTTTCAGAAGAAATGCAATTGAAGGCTGCAACAGGTAAATACGCTGTGAACATGTTCTGAGCATGAGTGCAGTGATGTGAGCAGAGGCCACGTTCACACACGGGCACTGGGGGAAAGAGTGTTAACTAAGTTTCTTAAAGCTGTGCCTAAAGTGGCCACAGCATATCTGAGCCACTTTATTCTTGGAAGAAAGTATCCTCAGGTCAACCTCTGCCTGCTGACTTTCTCTGCTAACCACCTTGATAATCTCAGATCACTCCTTGTCAGGGGACTGCCACTACCTGTAGGTCTTGTTACCAAAATATGCAAAGCAGGATGTTGTAAGGGTTTTTTTCCTATTGGCAGGGAGCAGAAATGAGGTGCTTGTCAGAGACTGGGGTGTGTGTGCCTGCCTGGGGCTGCAGGGGTTGGGAGAATGAGGGGGCAACCTGACAGCAAAGTGAACTCATACATCTATCAGATGTATAAAGGAGGGCAATAGGATGAAGTCTAATAAGAAAGACAAAATAATGTGTTAACTGAGTTAGTGGAAAGATGCAAAAGTGTGATGGTATAGTTAGAGTAACGAGGGAGGAGGACAGTTTTAGCAGTTATTAGACAATGTGATTTGGAAGTCAGCCTCTGGCTAGACTACATTAGAGGAAATGATGCAAGCAAAAAATCCAAGAAAAGTTGTTTTGGAAACCATGCCCTTGCACTATTGCCCTTTCTTTTCATTTCCCTTCTTTCCTGCAGGGACTCAGGAAGATTTGGCAGCAGGACAGTGGAGTTGGCAATAGAAGGAACAAGAAGATATGGGGAAGCAGCATTACCACCATCCCTGGTGCTGCTGCTAAAATGCAGGATGTTTCCTAATGATGTTAGAAGCCTCAAGCTTCCTTCAGCTCTGTCTGGAAAAAGTCCTGATTGGCTTTTCTTTCGTCTTTTGTCTTTTTGATTTTTCTCTCATTTCTTCCAGTAGTGTATCAGAGGGAGAAAAGGAGAAAGAAGGTAGAGCATAGTAGTTTTGGTCTTATCTCCTGTTTCCTTCTCCTTGAGAGACAGAAAAATCTGCTCCCCTATCTTCTGCTCTCCTCATCAGCTGTAGGTCTGCAGCAGCTGCATGCAGTTCAAAGCTGGAACAGGAATAGATCTAGAGGTGAGAGGAGAAGCACCTCTGGACCTTCACATTTAGTTTCAAAGGAAAGTAAAAGGTTGCTGTAGAGCTGCAGTGGGTCTTGCATACTTGCAAGATGTGCCTTACAAGCCTTCGTATATTTCGGTGGTACTTCTCAGAAGAACCAGCTCGCCCAGTTTGATATACAACCAGGCCCAATTACCTAGAAGAAGTCACATAGGTGCCAAATATATCATCTTGGCAAAATATACTTCATTAACCTTATTACTCTTATCAATCAAAGTATTTTTTTGTAAAAAAGAGGCATAAAGTTGTTAACATGGTTTATTTTTCATAGACATGAATCTCATCATCATGTCTACGAAAAACATCAACAGGAGTTTTTTTACTCCGGTTAAATTCTTTACTAAGAGTCTGTCCACTGACATACATAATTTCTACTTTATGTTGACTCTTTTAAGATATCATCAGAACTTAGTTCTTTGTCATTTTTTTTCTCCATCCTTTGGAGCTTCTCCAGCAACTCAACACATGTAATGTATAGTTTAGCAGGTGTTTTTTTTTAACACCTTGCTTAAGTATGCTGTTGTAGAGAGCATTTATTCACCATCATACAGTTATATCATCTATCCTTTTTCCAGATATTGAACTATAATTTTCTTGAGGCACCTTTGTATGACTCCTTTCTGTCTTAATTTAAAGGCAGATTTCTCCATAATTGTCCTTAGCTTTGGAATAATGATAGATTTAATTGTTTTGCTTCCCTTCCCTTATCAGTTTTCTGTTATTCTTACATTCTGGTTTATATTTGTCATCAGCTTCTCGTTTCTTTAATCAGTAAACAATGCTTTCATAGCTGCTGTCATACCTGCTAGGGGGTAGTTTTAAACAGTAAAGGCATCTTTCTTAATTGCTTGAGGCAGAAGCTTTTCCAACTTCTACTGAAACGCTTTTATACAGTTCCAAGTTACTGTTCAATTTTTCTGCTTAAATTATTTTCCCAATGGGATTGGTCATATGTTAATACAACAGCTGAGCTGTTTTGATATTTGGGGCACAGTGATATTAGAAGCTACACAATGGTGTAGCTACTTGTTCTGTGAAGTTTTTTTCTCCAAATTCATTGATAGTTCCCTGTCTACATGAGCAGTGTTCAAGCCTCAAAATCATTTATTTCTAAAGTGAATAATGTTTATATCTTGTATAGTGGTAAGAAGTAGAATGGTATATATTTTGGTTAAAACAACTTTGTTTTTAACAACAAAAACCCCAAATTTTAAAATAACATCCAAAAGTATTCATCAATTTCTTTTTGCTGAGAAAGCCATCTGAATCTTCAGGCAGCAGAAGTTTAAAGACACATCACTTTCCTCTTTGGGGAATTAAACTTCAAGGATTTATTTGTTTTTGTCTTTTTATTGTGGTTAGTAGACACCAGTTCCAAGGTGAGAACGGGTATAACCTTCATAAGTATCCTGCATTATGGGTGAGCCTCTCTCTTCTAAGCAGTCCTGGGAAAGGCTCTTTTGCTGTCATTGAATCATACTTTTATTTAGTGCAGGAGAAACCTTTACTGATGAGAATCATCCATATTGATACATTTATCTGAAAAATGATGCTGGTGAACTCATTTTTTCCAGACAAAATGGTCAAAAAAGTCTCTTTGCTATTTTTACATCTCAGATCTTTTTAGGCTGTTATGATCTGGGAGAAAGTATTACATGATTATGCATCAAAAGAGAGATCCTTCCTGGCTTCCACTAGAAGGTGGCATCTTCCAGTTCCTTCTGAGATATCTCATTGAGAATGGGGACAACTGGAGGCCATGTTCCATGCTTGAAATTTGGGTTGAAGGGGTGGCAAGGATGGTGACCCGTGCCAGCTCTGTTACGTTCTCTCCTCAGCTCACCTGCCCAATCTACTCTCCATTAAGCATCTAGTGCTGTGATTGAGATAGATAGTTTGGAGGCAACATCAGAAGGGACTGTGAACATTCATGTCATTGCTTGGCAGACTGTCAGTATTTTCCTGATGGATGGAAGCTTTTTAGGTGTGTCTCATTATTTGGGGAGAAGGTAAGTCTATAATCAGAGGGCTTCATCCCTGCTGGGTATAAAAGGCTACTACAAAATGATGGAGGTGAGAGACCACACCAAAGCTAAGGTCACAATTACCTTTTCCAGGAGATTATTACAGAAAAACTTCCCATAAGTGTCACTTAATGCACAGTCATGTTTCTGTATATGCTCGGCAGGGATAACGCTTGTTTGGCTTTAACGTATCCAAAGAGAAAGAGTTGGTCAGATTCTGATGCCTTGAGTAACATTAGGACCTACATCACCCCATAGGTTAGACCACAGATATCAGTTATTTGGAAAGATGCTACTCAGTCTGATTCTGCATGACCATATGTATTACTTACTTAATATTTTTAAGATGCATGTGAATACCTGTGTTTTATTTTGTTCACAAGTAGGTGCGATATTTCTAATTTGATTTGGTACCAAACAAAAAAAAAAATCTAAACACTTGGATGAATTTGATGATAAATGACAGCTGCAAAACCATAAGAATATATGACAATTTTTATGTTTTTCTTAAAAAAAAAAAGTTTTTGACAATGTAGTTGAAATCTGTGGGTGTCGTTTACCTTTTATTGTCACAACCTCCCTCCTGTACAAGAATTACAATAAATTTACTCCTCTTTCATAGCCTACAAAAGAATGAATTCTTGTCTGCTCTTGCCTGTGATATATTTTTTTTCAAATAGCTCTAGTGATTGCAGTCTTGAGTGTATGAATAGAAAATTCGAATCATTTAGTTGAAAGTGAGTCTTATGAAATTTGCAAGCATATAGCAAAAACAGACTATGTAGATAAAAACAAGATCATTTTTGGTTATAATAAATGCTAAAGCTAATAATGAAAAAAAACATCCCAAACCTGCAAGGCTTTCATAAGTAGGCTGTTCTGAATTTCAAGGACATCACAGAAAATGTAATAGTTTTATAACACTTCTGATGTTTTTTCAAAATATCTGCTCTGACAACTGACCTATAATAAATCTGCCAGATAGCTTCTGCCAGATTTGAAACCTAAACTACAGATAATTTTACAAGATCTCTTTGCTCTTACTGAATGTTTCTCCATACCCACAAATACGATAATATTTTCAAATAAAAAGACAAATATTTTAATTACTGACGTCAGCCTAAGGGTGAGAAACTTATTTTTCTTGTTAAGTACCTCCAGTGCCTCAAGATAGTGATTTTTCATCCCAGTCGTGAAGATAAGGTCATGATTATGGCTTCACCTTTTGTTTGGCATTGTATGCATTTTGTGGCAACGTCTCTTCAATTTTCAAACTATATTTGGGAGTTGTGATAACTTAGTATTTTGTGAGAGAGGTAGAAGGTTTATATTCTAGAATAATTTTATCTGAGTACAATTTATCAAGTTTAAAAGAGCAGCATCTTTGCTATAAAAGTGATTTTAAATACTGACATGGGCTGCTCTCCAGAACCATACCTTTCAAGTACTTTGGTACTGAAGCTGTAAAATAAGTATACAACAGTACTGCATCTATGGGTGCATGTTGGTGGCATGTCCCTTTGACCCGAAACAGGGTTTGGCTCTATGCTGAGTATACCTGTGGTCATAAAGGACACTCACAGGATAAAGTGGGGCCCAGCAAAAATAAGCTTTCAGTATTTAACTGATCTGAGTTTTGTAGCTTGTATTGAAGTGTGATTGACCATTATATGATAATACCACTAGAATATTATTTGGTAGCAGTTTAACAATGAGTTTATTTAAAGCCTTAATTTCCAGAGATGAGTCATTATATTGTCATCTCAGCCTTCATTTAGAAATGTGAGAATGGTTTCAGTCTTCCTAGTGCTAGGAAGAAGTTTAGAACATAGTCTAAGTGCAGCAAACCACAAAGTAAAAGACCTCAATATTTCCTTCTTTTCTTAAGTCTTATGGGTTTGTTTTTAAACAACCTCATATGCTTTGGGGTCACAGCAATGATTTCTTTTTTAGCTTTTTATGTTAGTCCCACTGCACAGCCACTCAACAAATGTTAAACTATTATGACTACTAAGCATAACTCCTGCATTCTCCCTCCCCCTGCCCAGAATGTGTTGAAAGATAACATGTAACGACTGTTTTCTGCTAATTATTTGTCTGTGACCTTAACACAAAATTCCAAATTAGATGCTTATAAGTGTTGCATATGTGTTTTAGAGAAATTGTTGATAAACTATGAAAGAGCTATAAACCACATAACTTCTATATGTGGTATCATGTATTGTCGCCTTTATTGCTAGTTCTTGAGCAGTCTTGGTGACACAGAGGGGGGAGACGCAGTGAAAAAAGAACTCATTAGAGCTGTATCAAAAGGAAATGCAAGCCAGAACATATTTTCCTAGCTTGACTTTATTTTTTTGTGTTTGATTTTTGTGCTAAACATTGAGAACCAAGGCTAAAGATATGAGATAAACCATTGTTAACGCGAATTATTACTGGGAATAACCCTTTGAAATAGAAGTCTTTGGAATAACTAGCAGTATTTCTTCTTGATCTTCAATTGCAAGACCATATGCCTAAGTTTCTGTCCAGCGACAGCCCTGTTTTTCAGAGGTAGCTCTTGTGAAAGGGCTTTTCTCTAGCATCCCATCCTAAAGGTTTCCACATGCAGTGGCAGAAATGAAAGGGAGGATGAACTAGACGTGGGTAATGTGTTACTTATTTGAATGGTCCAAAAGTGTGAACACAAGGTTAGGTGTGAGTCCGTGTCTCTTGTGGTGTCGATGTGTTCATTCGCTATTGGTGTCGTGAGCTCCTTTGCAAGAGGAATCCACGCAGGCAGTAACAGAGATGACAGCTGAAGCAGAAGACCATGGTGATGTAGAAGAAATTGACTGTAAATGTTCTGAGACATCCTCTAAGGTCAAAGGATAAATCTTGACTTATTAAAAATTAGCCTAAGCTGTGCCTGTTTTTATTTTACCATCTGTGCTTTGGTTAATGGGATCTATCCCTTTAGAACTTAGTGTGGCAAAGAGAACGTCTGACCTGAGGGAGTGTTTTGCCTGTGAATCAAGGCAAGAGAAAAGTCTATCCAAGAAGTTTCAGAAGGCTGGAAAAACTGCTTTGACAGAAAACTAAGCTTATATTTTTTTTCTTTTGCAAGCAGAGGGACAAAACATTTCAAGTCATTGCTAATTAACCTCTTACTTATGAGCAGTCTGCATCCTGCTTAGTTCAGCCAGGATTGAGAGTGGACTTATGTAATGCAGGCTTAGTAGTCGCACCATTAAGTGAGTTTGATGAGTCTGTGCTCTTACTCCCATAACGTTGATTACGGTGAATCTCTCCCTGTTCAGAATGCTCAACACAGAGGACCATGGCTTTTCTGGGTCCTCTGCCAGGGACTCTTGTGTTGATTGTGGGCTGCAATCAACAGTCCTGGCAAAGGGTTTTAAAAAGCTGGCAAAACTCACTATCACAGGGATGTCGAGCCAAAGGAATTTTTAAAAGGTCTGATGACAGTGAATAATTGAGACTTACCTTTTTACATAAAATAAGACATTTCTCACAGTCTCATGACTTTTGACTTCTCAATTTTTTCTTCTGGAAGTACCATGAGGGTACTTTATTTTCCATAGTTATGTGTATACTTTATATGCTATACTTTTCCATATCTTTTTTTTTTTTTTTCCAAAAATGGTGGCAAGGGAAATGAACAATGTTACTTATTTACTTATATCATAGATGAAACAATAATGTAATTCCTGACATTTTGTGGCCAATGGTAGAAGTGCAACATGAAGTAGCTGTGACATAAAAAAGGACTTCTGTTCTGTTATTTAAATTAGTAAATATGCTAACACAGGCTTAGATACTTTTTGATAAAAGATCACAAATACTATGTGATTCATTCTCCATTTCTTTTGTGATTCAGAGATGCAATCTTAAAGTGGGCTGTTAAAACTATCTGTGCTATCCTCTGGAATAAAGCAGTTATAGCCAGTGGGGTCTTCTATACTTAAATGAATTTAGAAATAATACTGCATTTTATATTCAACAGAAATAAGGCTTCTTGAATGAGTGGAGTAGGTACAAGAAGCCAGAGATGTAATCAACTGTGCTCTATGGACTCATAAGAAAATGAAGAAGAAAACCCATATGATTCATAAAAAAAGGTATAAAGGTTGCTGGATGATTTAAGGCCAGATTAACAAATCACTACAATGCAATTTATGGCTTTAGATAATGGGAGGTCAAACATGTATTACCAGCTGACTTAAATTTGATTTGACTGAAAGATAAAACTCTGCTACATGAACCATATTAACTGAAAGCCTCTGCTTTACATTTTTCACTGATGGCACTCTGGGGAGGCAACATTCTTGGCATTTCACATCCAATTTAAGCACATCATTGATGAAAAGATGGCTAAATTGGTACGTCATTTTGTAATAAAATATCTCACAAATTGTTTATCTGATCAATGGAGAATGCAGTCTCAAGCTGTTCAGGGCTAATGTGCTCATTGCGCTAAAATAGTAAGTTATTGACTGTCAGAGGGACCTGGGAATTTCAAAACTCAGTTCAGATTTCCTGAATGAGAGCAACATATTGCATCAGAATCTGCTAGCTGAATTCTCACTGAAATCAAGTAGATGTGAATAGAGGGCACTAAGCACTTAGTGGGAAATGTTCAGCTTCTCATATGATCAGGCTGTAGAGGACAGAAAGGGCTCTTATTCTTACCTTAGTAATTCCACTGACTTTATTTGACAAAGTCCTGCATCCTAAGAGGGAAAGTCATGCCATATGTGTTTTATATATCAAATGTTATTTTCCAAGCCGTAGTGAGACATTTTGGTGCCTGTGGTAGGGTGGGACCACTCCTTCCCAGGTGGGAAACATCTGGGGCTGCCTCGGGATCAGAGCCACATAGAGACTCCCTGAGGAGATGCCTTTTCTTCAGACACAGGCTGACCAGCCCTGAGGGGAGCTGGGTGGATGAGGTGTAGAGAAAACAAGGAGCCTTCATGAAGGAGCAAGGTAGGGAGGTAGGACAGATACAAATTTGCCCCTCCAGGCCTGGCAGCTATTTTTGCTGGAGCTGGCACCCACTTTGCTTCCTAAGGATGGGGAAACAGCACTCTGACAGTCAAGTTCAGCTGGGCTCAGTCCTGGCCTCACAGGAATGCAGTCATATTAATTATGTACCATTCTTCCTAGCCATCCATTCGGTATGCTTTGTTACTTCTTTTTTCACTATCATTTTCCCACCAGATGAAGTGGATAAGAGTGATTAAGAATGGTATTCGCAAGAAGCAAAACCTTAGGAAGTCTGTCTTTAGAGAGTGAGGCTCCTGTCTCTCTGAGACTGGCCTCATTCAATGTAGACATAGAAGAAAGCTAACTGTGTGACATAATTTTTTTTATTACTTATTTATTTTCCTAGGAGTGTTCAATTCACCATAGAAATGACTCACAGACGGAAGGGAATGCAAAATAAAGTGGTTGGTGGATACTTTTAGTGGGAGGAAGGCTGAGGGAGGAAAAGGCTCCTTTCTTTGCAGCTATGGATTTAGGACCCTGCAAAGCTGGACCCACATTCCTTCTGCATAGGAATTGGAAAAGGAGTAGAAAAGAGGTGCAAAGTGCACGTACTAGGAATGCACCTTCACTGATGAGACGTAGGATATTGCAAGGTTAGTGCTCCCTGGCTGGTTGCTGAAGGTGCCCTGCTGTGCACAATAGATTTCAACATTGTTATGCCTACAGGGGAGCACAGCACTGCAGGCTGCTGACTTAAGTGTTTATCTGAGAGCTAGAAATAATAGGTTCTCAAGTCCTTCCCCACCAGTAAGTACTATAATTAAGTAATGAAATTATTGTAATTACTTCATTCAGCCCAAAATACTAGATTCTGTCCAGTGTTTGTAGTTTCATTTTGTTTGGCTAAAACTGGTAGCTTTGTTAACAGGATACAAATTATATTTCTAGGAGAAGATAGGGCTCTCTTATGATTAAAGCAGATATCAGTCAGTAACATAGAAAACTCAGTTTGGTCCCCACTAGTGGTCCATAGTACTACAAAGGTCAGACGGCCAATATGGACTCCTTTTTTCTTGTCTGACTTGAAAGTTAAGTAGTCCTAGGCCTTCTCAGTACTTGAATGAGACAGCTAGGAAATCACAGAAAGCAGAGGAACAAAACAAAGAATACTGCTTTGTTGCTTGGAGAGCCTTAGATCAAAGAAGCTGAACAAGTAGAAAGACTTAATTACCTCACTACAGCTTGTGGAAAGTTGGGGAGAAGAGAGATGTTGCCCAAGTACTGACCCCAACTCTAAGCATGTCTTCCAAATAATTTTTTTTTGGAAGAATTTATCACTAATTTTATCCTCCTACCTCCCACTCCCATCCCCCATCCTTTTGAGGGTGTTGAGCTTCAGGAAAACAGGAGGTTTCAGAAGTCCTAAGGGCATCTGACTGCGTGAACACCAATGGTTTCTTTGAGAACACAGTTGTCAGGGCTAGTATGTAAACAAGAAATGGTAGAAAATGTCTTTGAGGAACTTCCTTGTTTAGAAATATCTGACTTCCAAAACAAAAAAAAAAGGAAGTGGGTTAAATAATGCCTTTTTGTCAAAATGAGAAACAATGGTAGTTTGGATATATCTTTTTCTTGATCTTAAAGGCTGTTAGTGGGATAAGTCTATTTTAATTTTGGCATTTACTCTCAGCAGAGAAAGGATATTGATGAAAAATTCCACTGAGCAAAATAAAGCAAGAAAAACGAAGGAAGATACGCCTGACAAGCAATTCTTTTGTTAGTACTATGGTATTTTCATCATCCTTAAAGGAATGACCCCCTATTGTTTCAAAAAATTTACAGATGTGTAGATGATAGAAAAAACAGCAGAAACCTAAGTTTACCAATTTTTGCTCAAAAATGCTTTTCTTATGTCCTTGTGTGTTCCTGACAAATTCTCTGACAAATCTCATTTTGGTTTCATGGAAATGAGAAAAGAGTTCTTTATATGTTACACAAAATTATTCTAGTTTCTTATTAATCTTGTGATCTGAATTGTTCATATAAAGAGACTTCTAAGAACTCTTGAGCATTCATACTAGTATTACAGACTTTATTTAAAATATTATCTTTACATGCATGACCAAGAATACCAATTTTCTAAGTGATACTAAATGATTAATTACTATTACTGTTACACTAAAATCGGTGTGTTGACTATGCCTTCATTATCAGGTGAAGGAAGGTGTCTTTAAGAAATAAAATAATCCTTATGTTTTACTAGATTTTAGAAACCACAGTCTTAGTAATAGCAAGATTCAGAGCAGTACTTTTCTTGTTCAATAGCCAGGTAGTTTTACGAGTCTGCTAGGTGACATCTTCAGAGTCATTTCCTCATCCAGAGTAATTAAAGCAATTAAAGCACACACATGGGTAGCTCTGGGGACTGATGATTGTGTCATTGTCATTATTGCAAGTCATGGTAGTGAACAAATGCCCAACTGAATTTCTAGTTCTTTTGGTGAAAATGGACTTGGGACCTTAAACCTCTCAGTTATCACAGCAAATCTAATCCTTATCCAATTCTTTTCTTGTCCTAGTTAGGGTGTTTCTCCTGAAAATTAATGAAGTCATTTCCAGGCAAGCGTGGAGTTACCAGGTGGGACAATGGTGACTCTTGAACTACCACTCTGTCCTTCCCAAACATTGTATGTATCTGTTTTCTCTAGTTAGGAGGCATACTAAGTGATAACAAAAATATTCAATCTCATCACCAAAGGAGGCCCATGAAAATCATCAAAGGGCTGGAGAACCTGCCCTGTGAGGAAAAATGGAAGGAGTGAGGTCTTTTCACCCTGGAGAAGAAAAGTCTCACAGGGGACCTCATGACAGTCTTTCAGTTCTTAAAGGATGGCTACAAAGAGGATGGAGGCTCTCTCTTCACAAGTAGCCACATGGAGACAACAAGGGGCAAATGGTACAAGTTGTACCAGGAGGGGTTTCATTTTGATACAAGAAAGAAAATTTTCAGATAGAGAACAATCAATCACTGTAAGAGCTTTTCCAGGGATGTGGTAAAGTCCTCATCACTGTAGGTTTTCAAGACGTGACTGGACAGGCTGTTAGAAAATCTTATCTAGGTTCCCTTTTCCACAAAATGTTGGGCCGAGTGATTTTTTGAAGTCCTTTCCAACCTGGGCTGTTCTATGATTCTGTCTCACACAATCACATTATTTTGCTACCTCTGCTTTTATAGAGATGTTGAGAGACAATCTGACACTCTCTACACCTTCACAATTTGAGCCCTTCCTAAACCCATTCAATGAACATGCCTTTTGAGTAAGTTTCCTTAGAGCTAGCAACACACATCCCCATCTGGTATCTCTTTGGCCTAGCTCTTGCTATTTTCTGTTCTGTTTTAAATAACCCTTCCACCCAGACTTACTAGGAAGAAAACTCTGGGTTTAGATAAAAATTTTCTTCAAAATTTATTTCTAAAAATATGAGAGAGAATGTGTGTATGGTAGATACCGGTTTTGTCAACAGCTTTTGGATCTGATCTTTAAGCACAGGTTACGACTACATTGTTTGATTTTTTTTTTCTGAAAAATGTCTTTTCAGAGTTGTGGACATACTCAATTTTTGAAATGCTTCAGATCTTAATGCATGTAGGTATGAGTTCAAAAAAGAGAAAAACGGTTCTTTCAGAAATGTGTTGGCATATAAGCTATTCTTAGGAAAGTTAGTGGAAATGTTGGCACTTATACTGAAATTTATATTCAGCCTTTTAACGCTAACCTACTGGCACTGAACATCTCTTTTATTGGTTTGTCTCTATTGTATAGAGAGTCGAGTCATAGTGAAAATGTGTAAATAAAAAAATAACTGAATTAGTCAATAAGACATGACTGAACAGACTTCATAATGAGATAACTGTAGACCTGCAGGATATGGTGAACTACTAGAGGTGCAGTGTTATCTCATTACAACACACATTTTACTAAAGAATAGCATGCTCTGAGGCATGTATTTATACTGTGATACATTCCTGCCTCAGGCCTGTTTTGAGGTATAAGGTGAAAGGACAAGTAGCTTTAAGACTTGAAAAGTAGATTCCTTTTACTGTAGCTGCACATGTAACATGCAGTTATTTTCAATGGTTTATTGAGTGCCTTAATTGTGAGCAATAAGGCTGAAAAATGTGTGTTCTAATAAATAGCTTTCCCCCGCCCCTTCCTCCCCCCCAACTACTGCTCTTCAAAATATTTTCAGAAAGCAGACATAAACTCCAAAGAAAGAAATTACAATTGCATTTGGTTACTCAAATGTATGTTGTTCTAAAGTTGCTGCTGTAGTAGTAGTAGCATTATGGCATATTCAGTCAGTCAGAACAGCAGCTTAAATGTTACTACCTTTCTTCTCATGGCAAGAGAGCTTAGAAAATACAACACTGCCCAATCTATTTCATCTCCAGTAAGGATAAACCTGTGGTAAAGAAAGCACATCTCCTAAGAAAGAACAATTTAACATGGTGGTCTGATTGTTCTTTGCTTCTAGTGTAGAGTAAATCTGAGGTGGCCCAGTGAAATTATTGGAGTGATGTCAGTAAAATCAAGTGCTATGACAGAGCATCAGATCTGCAACATGAAACTCTCTATATCGAAATCAAGGAGAGTTAGAGACTAGTCTTGGTGCTGGAGGGTTTTCACCCACATATATGTTACTAGAAATTATAATGGATTACAATGAGGTACAGAGGTAATTTTCAAAGTCAGTAATCATAGATTCATGGGAAAAGAGATCTTGTGTGCTTCATCAAGCAGGAAAAAGAACAGAATAATTCCCAAACTTTAAAACGGTGTCCCAAACTTTAAAATGGCCTGAGAAATTAGTTGATGAGAGCAGATGCGTGGGAGAAACCATAACACTAATTTTACAGTTGCTGTACGGGGTTTCCCATAGGTCAGCTATGTGTAGTTCATGGCTGGCCTGATCACAGAAACTTACAGCACTATGCTAAAAAAATTCAAGGATGGTCTATCAGAAATAAGGTATATTGAATAAGTAATGATTTGGTAGGGGAATTTCTGCCTTGCATTCCCAGTAGCTGTCTTGACCTTACCTTTAGGGATGGTATTTTATCTCCATTTTCAATAAGGTTATTAATAATTTAATTTTGGAGCCGTATCCAGATTGCCCTTAATTTCTGTGTCAGCCTCACTGTGATCTGACTTTGCTTTTTCTTTATCCAGCTGAAAAACACTTTTGCTATTTATTCTTGTTGTTGTTGCAGGATCTTTCTCATTTGACAATAATTTTAATTCTATGGAAACTCCTTTTGACCTCTGAGACATGGCATTTTTCATTAACCAATTCTCTTTTTCCCTGTCCTTACAGGCTTTCCATAATGGACAAATAACAAACATCAGAGAACAATGGAATCATCAGGGCTGAGGCTTACCCCTCAGAAGGATCCTGGGAGGGACAGGAATGTCAGAGAACAGCATGATGAGATGTAAAAACCACAGATAAGTTTCTATTGACATTCTTCCACTATTAGAAATAAGCTCTCATGAAGAAAAGAGAAAACTGAAGAGGGTGGCTGGAAAAAGTATTTATTTGAACTGGGGAAAAAGGGGATATGTCACACTTCCCCTTTCAGGCTTCTTCAAAACACAATTCCAATCAAGGTAGTTGAAATCATGAATTTTAAGCCTATTACAGAAAAAGAAATACATTGTCAAATTCAAGACTTTCTGATTAACACAAAATTATTCTAAGTTTTTTTGATTGCTACATTGTCTGTATTTTGACCTTTTTCCTCACTTAAAACACCTCCTGTCACTGGTTCCAGATATTATGCAGCTACTTTCTTCCAACTGGAAGAAGAGAGTGGAAGAAAAAGTGGATGGAAAAAGTGATGGCAAGTTTTCTTTGATTCCCAGGTTTCCTGTCTCAGGATGTTTTATTTTATTGCACTATTGCAGGTATCTAAGTTTTAAGACAGATGTCTGGAGGAAAAAAAAAAAAAAGAAATGAGAAAATTGAAAAGATTGGTTTTGTCAATCCTTTGGAAAAAATGTGATAATTGGAAAAAAAAAAGAAATCAGATAGAAAAGTGCTCATATTTGATGGTCTTATTTTTGTGGAAGAGTCTCTTATATTGACTTAATGATATCCACTGGAATTGAAACAACAGTGTCTACACAAGGGACTTATCCTGTTTAATTGCATCAATTGAAAGTGATTCAATTTTTTTTGGCAGAGACAAACATAGGGAGATGGAAAAAATAAATGACTATTTTTTATGGTGAAATAAAAGGGAGGAAGCAAAGCAAACAACTTCTGGCCCTGAAATGCCATATTATTATATCTAGGAAACCATGACCAAAAGATGCTAATTTGTCTCAACTCACTCACTGTGAGGGTTCCCTTTGATCCTCCTGCCTTTCTTAGAGTGTGATGTTCTCACATTTTAATGCAGTATCATTTGACATTGAGATGCAGGGAAAATTGTCCAGTAAACAGCTTTCTTGTACTGATTTGGAGCTTGTGGGAAAGATTATAGCATGAGCTGGAGCCTGCCACAAGAGAAACGGATTATTACTCCGGGAACACTTACATCAAGGAGGGCCCTTTTACAGCTGAAAGAGGCAACCTTTTACAAAGAGCTGTGTTCTGTGAACTCCTTGTCAGCTTGCTGAAAGTGCTAACTCACTTACAGCATACAGGTCATTCCTCCCTAGAAACGCGGAAGAAAAGCTTTAGCATGCTATTTGTGACTTCTTCTCCTTGAATGTAAAGATGTTTTTGACAAAATGACACCCCATCAAAGAAAAAAACTAAAAATCAGATTTAATGAGACAGATGGTTTAGGGAGGCAGGAGAAAAGGGGTGGCTTAAGAGACACCAATGCTACATTCACAGTAGCTTAAGCTTTCAACAAACCAGCCTGTGTGATTTGGATGAAATGGGAGTGGTGGCATTTTCAAAACAAAATCCAGTTCTGATAAATCTCAGAGTTGGATAACAAGGTCTCCCTGAATTTCCCCACATCTAAAATCCTGCTTTTATTTCTATCAGTTTCAGTGTTATGATAAAATTAAATGCTTCACAAGGGAACATTTTTAATTTTGGTTTTTGAAAGATTTTTTTAAGTCAAATAGAACTATAGAATAAATTATTACAAGGACATTAAAAGGATTTCATTTCCTTGAGCATACATATGCATTCTGCTGCAGCATGTCCTCTCCCTCCCAGTGTAGCCATTGATCCACAGCTTTTATAATGAACTCTAATAACAACTCTATTACTGCAAGGCTCCTGATTGGCTCAGGCACCCACAAAATTAGCTACAAAGAAGCCAGCTTGTCAATATTAATTCCACCACAGAGATTACTTGTTATGGTAGAACAAAGGTGTTTTGGCTCGAGCTGAACAACTTAACTCCTTGTCTCATAAAATTTAAGCTGCTATTGATCGCCTTCTTCTATTGTGCTGAAGGATTAAAAAAAAAAGGCAGAGGAGCGCACACACACACACACACACACACACAGAGATGCAGACAGACACCAGCTCGCTGAATCACTCTGATGCATTCTCCTAAACCACCAGCCGCCCCCTTCCTCCCCTTCCCCTTCCCTTCTTTCCCCTCCCTGTCTGCTAAGAATCATTCAGTAACATGAAGCAAATTAAATCAATGAATTCATCCTAGCAGATGGGTGCTTTAACAGTCAGTTAGCCTTTAGATAATTGAGGCGTTGACTCTGGAATCATAAAATGGATGGCTCGTTTGTACATTTTACTGAAATAGATCACCGAGGTTAAATAAATGAAATCCCATTTGTCAGGCAGTAATAAATGGCCTCCCCTTCTGCAAACAGCTCTGTTTGGCCTAATAAATACAGGGATGTTACAGTGCTCCTCCCTTGATAGGGTTATGGCTTAATGAAATGGTCTTTCCTCTGCTTGTTTTTGCCTCCTCCTGCACCGTGTGATAAGTAGCGAACCAACGAAGCTTGTAATTACAATCTTACAGAGAACCCAGCCAATCTGTATATAAATCTCACCATCCAATTACAAGATGTAATAATTTTGCAGTCAAGCTGGTAATGAGGTCTAATACTCATGCATGTGATAATCCCCCCTGGATGCTGACTCTATCAGATGTTAGCTTTGTAATTATACTGGCAGAAAATCATTATTTCATGTTCAGCAGAAAAATGAGGTTGGTGGGAAGTTAATTTTCTCTATGCTCTGTGAAGCATAGACAAAATTTTAATGATTTAATCATTATGGTTATCCCTTTTGCAATTGACCCGCGTTACTTCTGTAGAAACATTGGCACATTTAAAAGTCCCTGTTACCCGATAAAGCTTGCCAGGTATGCAGCTTTTAATGTAAGAATAACCGTATACAATTAAACTATTAACCTGCTTGATAGGGGAAAAATCCATAGTTTTTATGTTTTCATTATTTACACATAGGATCCAAAGGAATGTTTATGTCCAGTTCACACTGCGATAAAAAAAGACTCTTAAATAAAGAAAAAAGAAAAATGCTATAATTAGGATGTAAGCTCTCAGAACAAAACAGCAGGTTCACAATGTTCACAATGGTATTTCAGCAGATCAGTAATCTTTTGTTCCTTTCCAGTGTAGGAGACATTCATGAGATGTTATACCTCTACACAAAGAGCTTATTAGGCACAATCAGCATTTGCACAAGAAATAGCTTAAAGACATCACTTGCAATACGTATTTTTAATTGCTTTTCCTCTGTTCTCAAAATGTTCTTGTTATTTCTGTTTGTCTGGCCTGCCAAGGGAAAGGACACAGAATAAGAGAGAAGTCGCAACATTGAGATGGGAGAGTGAGAAAATAAACAGCAGTGCAAACCAAAACTACAGGGAAGTAGGTGGGCAGGGCAAAAAATAAAGCATATTGCAAATTTATAGCAAGTAAAATATTTAAGGATAAATTTCCTCAAAAAAAATAAAGTAAATGAAAATGTCATCAAATTCTTTTGTGCTAGTTTCAAGTAAAGACTGGAAGACATGTATCCAAATAGTACTTAAACACTCCCAAAATCACTTAGGTTTGTAAGCTTAATTCTGCTATTCTAACATTTGGTTATGTGCCTGTAATGATAATTTACTGCCTTACATCACATCTGTATATATATGTGTGTGCATATATATATGTATGTGTGTATATATATTCTTTCTCCAAGATAGACATTTAAAAAAGGTTAACTGAATTTTATCTTCTGGAAATATCTTTATACTTCCTTTTGAAATAGCAGCAAGATTAGGACGCGTGCTATACTTCAGTTGATGATTTTCATGTAGGCTTGTTTTGGTATGTGCAGAGGCTTACCAAGCCAAAGCCCAACGAGTGTATGAAGTATGTAAAAGGTACCCCCATATTTGATTCCTGCTAGGATTACAAGGTAGACACAGAGCTTTTGTCTCAAGACAAAAGCAGTTACGGATAATGTCTAGAGAGTGCCCTGCAGGTAGGCACATCTTCTGAGCCCTTGGGATGTGGCTGGTTCCACCTAACTTCAGATTTTGCATTCCATACCTCGGTGGGTCTTCTAGAGCCCCTTTACAGCCAGTGAGCGCACCAGGGATGCCCCCCTCCTACCCAGGTGAGGCATCTACCTTTGGACAAGATGATCTGTATTCCAGAAGTGCCTTTTTGTCCATTGGCTATAAAAAATAAAAATTGAGTAGTTCAAGTGTTGGTGACTACTGAGTAGGTCTCAAAGATAAGTTGAAATAGATTCTACCCTTACTTCCTTTGTGGATCCAACCCAAAGTGGCTCTAGAGAAGGCCCGGGGTCTATAATGTATTATGTATTAAACTCCTAATCTAATGATATAAAAAAGGTAACTTGACAGACACGAATCCTGATCTAATTATGGTTCTCAGCCTTAAAAAAGGATTATTTTTTAATGAGTCCTGTAACTCAAAGCACATAGATATTTAGACAATTTATCAAACCTCTTAAGAAGAAAATCCCGACATTTGTTATGTTGGTTCCACTGGTACTCGATACATTTTCTTCCTGTAAAAGAAGCAGGATGGTGATGAGGAATGCAGATGAACTAAAATTAAATAGGTTATTAAGAAGCAGTGAAGACTGAGGGACTTGAAGAGGGACATAACATACTAGTCAGATGGGCAGTCCTTTGCTGACAAACCTATTGTGTGTAACGTGTGTTTGATGGAATCATTTGTAATACTTAATGCCTTACTGGATACAAAATAAATTGCTATGAGTTGGTAAAAAGATGAAGGTATTATTATAGACAGCTGAGTCCAAAGTAATAAAAAATCAAATAAAATATTAGACTAAGAATAATATGGAAAATAAAATGTGAAATGCCATTTAAATCTTTCTTTTCTAGAATATTGCCATTCCAGTCAGGGTTGCCATCTTTTACAAATTTGATCAGGAGTTTGCCATGTTTGGGTGGGGATGGGTTTGGGTTTAAAGGTATTCTTGAAGTCATGGTTTTGGATGATGTTTCTAGATTTCCTTAATAAAATAATAATAATAAAAAAATAATCCTATCAGTTTGTTCCCTAAACAGTACCTCTGGGGAATGCAGCTTCCTAAAGATTAGCATCCTGGACCATTTTCTTTTCTGCACTTCAGAGACCCTCCTTGTCTGCAGATGCCCTCATCTACTTGATCCATTTATCCATTCTGTGGGTGAGTAGCAAAATGCACAATGACTAGTCTGAAGCAATGTGTTTGCTGAATGGATGGCAAGTGTGCATCTGCTGTCAAGCCAGCTTTTTATGATCTTGCAACATGTGTAGGGATGCTGCTGTTTAGCTATCTTTTCCTGGGAAAGGACATTAAGTGCAAAATGAAGTGTGCAAATTTGATACAGTTGGCTTTCTTGTCTGAAATATATTTTTACTCTTACACATGTACTTCAAAACACTGAGATTGGTGGTGAACCTGTTGTCCTGAACTCACATCATGAAAAGATCTTAACTTTTTTTTAGCCAATGAGACATTTTTCTCACTGAGTCAGAATTAAGATTAACGGTCAAGTGAGTTTTACTGCTGGCTAGAGATTAGCTAGACAAGATTGTGGTTTTGTGCCATAAATTAGGTTACAGACTGCAGGCAGAGAGAAACTGGGAGCTCCTGGATTAAGACACTGGATTTAAATCCAATAGAATACTTTAGGTATTGTGCAAGTATGGTGATATTCTAGAGGGTGGATATTAATTATACTTTTCTAATTTTCCACATTACTCAGCAAGTTGTAAGAAGCAAAAATGGTAACTTGTTTTCTCACCCAACTTCAACAAAATGTTTCTGCCTCATCTTAATCTCTCTGAAAATACCAGAGGAGGTATGCAGATAGTGGCCACGTCTAAAAAGCAGCACATTTATGCTTTTTGATAGAGCCTGCAGTAATGGCTGTTCTGTGGTCCCACCATTGCATCTCTTGGAGCTTTCTGATGCTTCTTTTAGTGTGTCATGGCATAGAGGGATGTGTCTGGAAGACTCCCAGTTCCTGAGGTTACACACACTCATTGGTAGGTGAACTGCGTATAAATTCAGGGGCTAGTTTGTTGACCTAGAGATGCTTCACTGAGAGAGAGCAAACCTAGAGAAATAGTGGGCCTCTCTACCATCAGGTAGAGAGTTTGTCCCCTTCTCAGTTGCTCTTAGCACAGTCTCTGCCTGAATTCCCTAACAGACTCAATTTTCCACTGTATGACAGCTCTGGCATTTTCTTTGAGTGCTATAATCTCCTGAATTTGGGGAGCTATTTGAGATCCTTGAGCCAAAGATCTTCCCTTAGTCACATCCAGTCATGTTCATCTCCTATTTCAATATGTATTTTACCTTCAAAACAGTGGAAAGCAAGGCAATAAGATTGCACACCCACCTTGCAGAGGGAGCAGTGTCTGTGGGTTCTCTGTGGACTGTGCCTTGCGCATCCACCTCATCTTTGTTTTATGACTCTCCTGTTCCGGGACATAACTGCAGCCAAGCCAGGGATGTGGAAACTTGGCATACAAAATTCCAGAAACTCTCTGTGAAGCAGCCTGTGATTTTTGTATGGGTTTACAAGAGATCAGCATAATTCTATTTGAGCATAGTGAGGATTATATATTCCACTGAACAAATCCATCCTTAAAAGAATTTCTAGGTTCAGCCATGATTTCATTGGGCAACTTTCGACAGTTGAAGCCATTGAAACTGAAAAGAAAATTCCTAGCATGTTTTGTGCAGAAAATAGGAAGTCCTTTTGTGATGTGTTTTGCTACCAAAACCTCATACGAAGGGGTTAATTTATAAAAAAGCACTGGCTCTTAGTAGTTGCTAGGTAACATTGACCTTTTCCCAAAGGCTATACTCTGCCAAGGAGGGTGTTTCGGGGGAGGTAATGATTCTGTCTGGGGTTTACTCAACGAGTTGGTGGTAACTTATTCTGCAGGGAAGTTGAGAGGATGTAGTTCTGGAACAGTCGTCTTCCACCCATCCTATTCTTCCATTCATATTTCTCTCTCTTCTTAACCAAAAAAAGAAAAGAAAGAGGAAAAACACTGTTTCTCTAATTTACCCGTGAAACCACGTCACTGCAGTTGCAAGAACTATCTTTCCTCCCCTGCAGACTGGGCACTAGAAATGTGAAGGACTATTTTGTAGCTGTGACTATAACAAGTTATTACTCTCTTCAGAGTAGTAAAAGTAAAAAAAAAAAAAAAAAGAAACATGCCCATTTTCAAAGTGATTATTGAACCCCCTTTTCTTTAGACTGAGAAAAAGCTTAATAAAGCAATGAATTTATAGGTAAGGTTTATTTCTGTCTCTGATAATATGTCAACATTTTGTCTTCTGTATTAAGATCAGTGCTTAGAGTTATTTCTTTACTACTTCTGTGTTTTGTTGTATTTTTTAAGAGAAGAGGAAAAAATGCATGAAAATTTATATATTTTCCACGTGCACACCCAAATGATTTGTAAGTTGGTGAGACAAACCTAACAACAAGCAGCATATTTAGCTCTGTGACTAAAAAATTACAATTAGTTTTTTTAAAACCTAAACATTTTATATAGAAAAAGGTGCATAGACTTCATCCTTATGGGCCAGGGTAACTTACATGACAACTTGTTAAATCGATTTTATGCTTCTTTTAGATCTGCTATTCAATTTTTTTAAAGTGCAGATACCATGGCAACCCCCTCTCTCATATGGAACGTATGCTGCTTTAGAGATAAAGAGTAAGTACATGCAAAGATGGAACAGGATGACATGTAAACTTTTTTTTTTATATATTCACACTTCTGTGGATGAAAAAATATGCTACACAAACATCTTTTCTCTCAGCTGCAATACATTTTATTAAGCAATCACATTTTAAGCAATCCAATTAATTAATCTTTAGCTTGTTTCATAAATATTATAGAAGGAAATTGCACAGTATGCTTTTCTTATGCGTATGTACATGTATGTGTATATCTGCATATATATAGCTAAAGAATTATTTATATCTTTACATTTCTTTTGTGTGTAATAACTTCTTAAAGACTAACATCTGTATTTTTAGTGGTTTTCTTACAATACATTAATGGTAAGAATGTATCACAGTTTTTTGGTTTTGTTTTGATTTTATTAAGGAGCTACATAGCTGCTAGGACTAGTTATTTTTAAAAGAAAAGACAAAACACAGTATCAGTTCCGAGAAAAAGAAGGCAGACCTATATGTACTTGGCTTTGTTGGCCGTTATTTAAATTGTCTGGATCAGAATTTTCAGAAGCAGGATAGTATATCGGATTCCTCAATTAGCTTTCTAAATAATTGACTTCAGAGGTGTCTGCTGGGGCATGGCGTTTTTGAAAATATGGTCTCTTATGTGAGATGCTTTAGAAAGAGTTGGAGTTAGATTGTGAATTATTGTTTATATCCAAAACTAGACAATGGATCAAGGAAACTACAATTTCTTATCATCAAAACCCAGTTTCCTTCTGTATTCCATACCTTGCTTAGAGATAGGATATACTTGAAATTTCAGTATCTTGCTGCTTGCTTTATTTTTGCATTCAAGCCTGGTTCTGTGATTAAAGAAATACCTGAAATAATGTGTCTACCAATACAAGCTGCACACTCATTTCAGTTTCCTGAATGAGTTAGTTTAAGAAAGAAATTAAAATATTTTTTTCAGGAGCATGCTGCTTAATCCAAAACCCTTGCTGTTCTGAACCTCATTCCCACCCATAAAACCCAACAAATTACTCTTTTATGTGATCTTGTTGTTCATTATACAGATGACTTTCACATGCTTGGAGCATTGGAGGAAGACAGGGTGTAGGGTCCATTGTGCCTTTTCCAGCTTAAAAATCATTAGTACTGGCATTTGAGTATCTTTTAAAATGTCATTATTTAAATAAAGCAAACACCCATGCATCATCTGTCTCATATTTAGAGACTTTGTTTTGCTGCCTTTTTGATGCATGCACTACTGTTTGGCTGTTGTTGCCCATTTCTGTCTGCTTGTTTACTGGTCACTGTTTGCACTTGTTGGCATTAAGTTTTGCTAGTTTACATTTCTTTTTGCAAGCTTTAATAAGTTTGAAAGTTTAGCTTGTTTTTGATAAGCTTGCAAAAGTCCAAAACTGGTATATCAAATATACTTGTGGCTGAAAATCTCACAGGAAAAGACTCTTATAAAAGAAACTGACTACAAATAATGACTGGAAATGCAGGCTTTTCTTTCTTTTTCTTCACACCTTTCTGCTGGCAGTGTCTGAACCAACTCCCATTAAAATACGGAATCCCATTGATGATATTAGGGTGTATGCCAGACGTTCAAGCATCACAGGAATTCATAGTGGAAACTCCAAAAATCATGAAAATTGTTATTAAAAAGTTAATTCTGCATCTTTGAATTATAAATAAATCTCCGTTTGTGTTTAGGGGGATTAGATACTGGAGTTCATGTTCACAATGGTTTTCCTTTGTTGAAATCAATTTGCCTGTACCAAGCACTTATGCTTTAACAAGAAAGTAATGTGATGGTGAGAAAAAGCATGGCATATTGGGATGTTCCTCTGAGTGCTATTCCCTGAGGCAGCTGCTGGAGAGAATTGAAGGGAGGCTAAATCAACATTCCTTACTTTTTTTTTTCTTTTTTTTTCCTTTTTTTTTTTTTTTTTTTTTTTTACCAGAGACCAAATGCATAACCTCTGTGATGCAAATTACATTTAAGCAGCTCTGGGGACTGAATATGGATTGGTGCTTTTGGTGAGCCTGGGTCTTTCTACATGGCCACAGAACAGTTTGTGTCTATCTTACAAGGCCAACCGTGATACAGAATATTTTTATATAAAAAACAAATGAGTTTGTTTTTTAATGACAAATCTGAATTAGTTTGTTCCTTATTTCAGTTTAGTTCTTATGAAATGCTTACTTTCAGAGTGGGTAGTAGTGTTGAAAACCAAGAAAACTACAAAGCATATTACACAGCTCGGTCTAATATATGCATATTGAAGGGTTAACCTCAGTCAAAATACATTCATTAAAATACACTCCAAACAAGCACATTTATAAATGTGGACAGTGCATCTTGTAGCTTCCCAGCTCTGAGTTCAGACTGACTAGAAATGTGAAAAAATAAGTTTTAAAAATGCTTTCAAATAATGATACCTCCAGGACAATAAATGAATTACAAAAATCTGAAGGTATCAAAGGCCTATTTGTTAGGTATCAGCAATTATTATGAGTGAATTTTGTAATGCAACTATTAGAAATGCTAACAACTGTAAATGGCATGGGAAATGTATTTTTTATTTATACATTGTGGCAAATATTCAAGAAATAAGAGTAAAATTAAGGTATATGTAGAGACTGGTAGTATATTTCTGTTCCACTTTAAAAAAAACTTCTCGGTGGCTTTAATTGGTAATTGTGAAATAGTCTTGTCACCATTATTATATATATTAAAAAAAAAATTAGATTCAAGCAATTCCCCCCAAATAAATTTTTAAGTATTTTATTTAATAGCCATTTCCATGACAATATTTTATTAATTGTAGTTGTTTGTAAAGTAAATATTTTTATTTGTGCTCAAAGAATTTATTTATACATTTAAAAAGTACCTTCTCAAATCACATCTTTGTTTCCTTCTCATACAGAACTCCCAGATAACAAACTAAATAAGCTCCCAGCTCCAGATTTGAGGCAAACAATTTAAAGCATAGGTTTCAAGTAAAAAACATTTCAGCAAGTTACCTGATGGGCTTGGCTTATTTTCATTTGGGCACTACTACTAAACCTCATAGGATTGTACTTTACTTTGAGGAAAGACCAGAATAAAATAAAAATACTCCAAACAATAAACTGGCCACCTCCAAAAATGCTGTTGAAGAAGTTTTGTGTTAAGGTGTAAATGTACATAGTGCAATTTCTTTATTTCACTGAGGCTTTGGAGGAACACAACAACAACAACAACAACAGAAAACGAAAGAGCACTCATGATAAAGGACAGACTTTTTCTTAAAACAATTATCAAATAAAGTAGATTTTTTCAGAACTTGACAAACCGAAGATTCTTATAAGTCTTTTTTTTTCTCTGTCTGTTACATATTTTGTAGAAGGTAATTCTCAGTCATACCAATTACAGGATATCCTTAATATATTCAATTCAAATGTTGTTTTAGTCTATTAAATGTAAAATGTGTTAACTGAAAATGGAACATGTCAATAACAATAATTTAATTATCTAACACATTGTATTTTTAATAGCAGTAAAAAAATACCACTTTGAAATATTTCTTCTTCCAAGATAAGCACTATTTTTAAATAAAAGCTTGAATAAGCCTCTGATTTTGAAAATGAGCATGAAAAACCTTCCAAAAATTGTACAAGTTCCCATTAACTGTCATTTAAATGTTGTCAATCAAATCTGTTTGCATCTGGTACTGATGCCATGTGAAATTTATTTATTTAAACTTTCAGTCACACATGGAAAGTTTTGCAGATGGTGCCTCTTCTCAGCTGTTTTTTTCAATTTCAATTTCCCCCTCAAACTCTCTCTCTCGACCCCCCAATTTGATTCCTCTTTCTAAAAAAATAGATCTAATCAGTAGCATGTTAAACAAGAGGGGATCTTTTATGTATTCTGTGTTAGGACAAGGAAAGCATCGCTGTAGATCACTAGAATAAACAACTCAGGCTGATTCAATTACAATGCCTGGGCCAGGCTTTTATCTGCTGGTGACATCATTTCAATCAAAATGTAAAATAATACAATCCAATAGATGCAAGAGGGAGAGATAGGACACAGACTGCTGCACTTAGTCATTTAATAAAAAAAAGTGGAAGAAAGCTCTTTCTGACAGGCTGCTAGGACTTCCATTTCCAAAACTCTATTACCTTGTATAATAGTATTCAAAAGAATTGAATGCAGGAAATTGTCTATTACTTTTTATTAGTAGAAGCTGTTATGTAGGATACAGCCTACTGCACTGTTTTTTCTTTGTTCCTTTAATTAACGAAAGCATGAAATCCTTCTATTGGCAAGCACTTGTTCCAAAGCTTCTGTCGCCTTCTGTTTTTACTGAAAAGGTGTTTTTTTTTTCTTTCCTTTTCTCTGAATGTCTCTTTCTTTTTTTTATACTAAAAAAGTAATTTTTTTTCAAGTCACTGTAATCTAAAGTCTATCAGTCACCTTAATGGGCTAGGAGAGGGTAGAATGCAGATACATTTCCATAGTCACGGAACCTTTTTTATAAGAAGGTTTCACACTTGAGGACTGAGGGAGAGTCAGATCGTAACCATATATAGTCTAGGGCCAGTCTTCTGGTTGTTTCATTTGCCACCTGAAATTTCCTTTTGTTACTTAATTTATTATGATAGAAAAAAAAGATAAATTGATACGTATCAATTTGATAGATGCAGAGTGCAAAGAAATATATTCTTTCTTCAGGCCGTATCCTTGATTCTCTAAGGTTGTCTGTGACAGCATAGGACAGGACTTTGTAAATATCATCAATCTGGCCATCCTAAACATTATTCTCTTAAATTTTACTGGGGGTAAAACTAGTAGACCTGATTCCAATGAGGTGGAGTTTCACATGTATATACTATACCAGAAAGCTGATAAAAAGTGTAGAACAGTAATGTACCTTTGGAGAGAATGTGTGTCATTGATTTTAATGATTAATTACCTCTATAATTCAGGTTCACTGCTGTTAGGTTCATAAAGGTCTTAGTGACTTTATTTAATAATAATATCTACAGCTAAATTGTGATATTGGGTAATGAACAGGATCTTGCCAAGGGGAAACAATGACTACTACAGTGGTCACAGAAGTGCTCTTCCCACTAGGCTTATCATTTTAGGGTGCACTATGAAGAAACAGATTAAGTCAAATGGCCAAATACAGATGTTGTCCAGGGACATGTAACTCCTTAAATGAATTTAATCAATGTTTTCTTTACTAATGCAGTCATTTGTTCTCTGTTTTTGCATTTACCAGTAGCAAATAGAACCAAAGAGATCTGGGATCTTTGGTTGCCTTGAGAGATGTTGGCTTTATGTCTTTGCTTGCTAGGAAAGAGATTTCTACCTTTCCAGATGGCATTATTATTCCAGGCATGTGGTAAGATTCTTCTGATGATTTCTAAAAGGATATGAAGTGATAAACTACTATGTTGGGAATAAACTAAAAATTATTCTAATCGGTGAATATTTTTAATCCCCCCTTTCAGAACTGTAAGGCATGTTTTATAATCTTTCACATTCATATTTGAAATATACTATCTGTTTTAGGGTTTCTGTGATGCCTAGCAGCATTATTCTGCTGTTACAGTGTGCTTAGACCATAGTAGGCTGGAATCATGGCCAGGATCAGACGACACATCTTAGACACATAGCACCTGAATGAACACTTACCACTGATCCTAACAGATATTTAAAAACATGTAAACTAGTTATCTAAACTCCCTGTCTATCTAGCCAATGAAGAGATAAGAACTCAAAGGGGGAAGAATGCTTAAAACTAGATGTTGGGCTACATGGGACAACGGCACCTGCAATTTGGGTGCTTGAAGCCAAAGTTGCATATTAAGTTATTCAGCCCATCTTTTCCTTACTGTCAGTGGCCCCACCTCCTCAGGTAGGATGAAAGCTGGACCAGTCTTAAACCTTATCAATATTCCAGAGGTAAGGGTCTTTTCCACAAAGGTTAGACCTATGGATTTCAACTGCTGCAGGCTGCAGAAGTGTCTAGCACTTTTGTGCCTTAACCTTTAGCTGAGTGAGCTGTCTAGTATACTGGAAAAGAAGGGTATTTTAACATGTCTATGACTGTGCTTTTGAACACTGGGCACGGCTGAATTCATCATTGTCCAAGTGTATTAGAAAAGGTCTATATGTGCATGATGGAACAGGGAGAGTTACATGCATCTTCAGCCATCTCTCAGTCCCGTCACAGATTAAGTTCTGTATTAGCTTAGAGAAGGGTAATGCATTTGCACAACTATTTCTGTGCTTAGGAAACTCCATCATCCAAAATGGAGATATGAATTGATTGTAGGTACCCCTGGGCGTAGTGCCGGAGAGCAGACATTTGTCAGAGATTCACTGAGTCTTCATCTCAGTTCAGATGGAACTTATATGATCTGCATCTTAAATCACAGGTTTAACCTAAAAAATGCACATATCTCAAATTCCATGAGTCAGAACCAGATACCTCTGACTACAATATCTGCCATATTGAACCACAAATTGCTTTTTTGACCTTGTGCAGGCATGAAAGTGCTTAGTGTGAGGATTCCATAGCTGTCCTGACCACAGTCCTCACTTAAACATATGTAGCTGAGACCCTTTAAAGTTGTCTTTTTTCATAGAACAGTAAGCCAGGAAGGATAGCGAATGGCAGAATTTAGCAACTGAAATCCAGAACCAGCCTACTGTAAAATGTTTTTGTGAATGCTGAGGATGCAGTTCCCTCTGGATGAAAGTAGAACATCTCATATACCATTAGGGTTGCACAGTGTAAGGAAGTAGGTTGAGCAGCAGTTTTTGGAAACTTTAGTGGTCATCCATTAATATTCAGTTTATAACGAAAAAATAATTTTCCTAGAATTTAAAAAAAGATTCAATACATTAGGCATGAGTTTAAAAAAAGTCATGAGGCTGTACTTGTTGGTCCTGATTCCCCAAGCAGTCTAGCAGAACCAAGGAATACAGAGATTACCTTTGCTGCTGGATGCTCCTCTCTGTTCTGCTGTGCTACTGTGCTTTCCACTGTACACATCTCTGCCCAACTCTAAGAATTTTAGCCCCATTTTTCAGTCCCACTTGGATTCCCCCTTCCACCCTGAGGTCAGCTCTTGGTTTGCTGCTTTTACCCTGGTGTTTTTGTTCTCCTGCAATTTCTTGACTCACCAGACTCTGTTACATTTGAATTGCAGCGATACTCTTTCCTGAATTCTGAAGGTTATGGAGTCCTGTCCTAGCTGGAGACTGTTTCAAGGTCCAGCCAGAAATGAGAGCATTTTTTAAATAGGGATTACTTTTCCATGCCTAGTTATCAGTATGTTTTGAAAACACTTGAAGTTTTTAAACATTAAAAAACCTAAATGTTTTTAAACAAAAAAACCCTAAATGTATCATAAGAAAACCTATTTTTATCTAAGAAAACATTGTTTCGTATTCTAGATCTTAGTAGGTCTGAATTATTTCTTTATTTCTGATCAAATCCATCTGATGGAACAAAATATACAGAAATTTGGATAATTAACTGTTAGCTTTGTATCTTTGTAGCTTTTTTTTTATTTATTATTATAACTGAAAACAGTGCCAAAAATAGCAAAACCCTGACTTACTAACAGCAAGCTGAGCATCAGATCTGCTTATAGCTTGTTTAGAAGCCTTGGTATTCCTGTATCTTTCAGTGCAAGATGATGTGCAGTCTTTTGAGTGTAATAGTATGTACACCCAAAGTAGTCTCTTCAACATCTTTATCAATGATCTGGACGAGGGGATCGAATGCACCCTCAGCAAATTTGCAGACGACACCAAGT
>JAOTQQ010000012.1:88079520-88159520 GCA_026546715.1 Gallinago undulata
GGCTGCCCAGGGAGGTGGTTGAGGCACCATCCCTGGAGGTATTCAAGAGACGAGTTGACATGGTGCTTGGGGATATGCATTAATGTTGGGTGGTGTTTTGTGTGGTGTGGGTGTTTTGTTTTGTTTTGTTTTTTGTTTTTTTTTTTTGTTTGTTTGTTTTGTTTTGGTTTTTTTTTTTTGGTTGGCCTAGATGATCTTACAAGGTCCCTTCCAACCTAGGTGATTCTGTGAAAATGCATCAGCCTTTTTCAAAAGTTGACTTTTGGAAATAGTTTTGCAAGTGTAAGTCCTATGTAAGCAGGGAGTAGGCAAGAGAAGGATTTGGTTTTTTTTATAGCTTTCACACTGCACATTTAATCTGCATGTAAATTACGGTAGATTATATTATGTTTTTCAAGGATATATGGTTCCAATTGTTGGTCCCCCATTTTACCATTATCTTATCCTAAGTCGTGCTTCATTGCACATGCATGTTTGGTCAGCAGGCTGTGTGGTCAGAAAGATTTATCAGAGAAAACTTATACAAGAATGTACTTTATTCTGTGAGCATCTTGTGACATTCTGTTCCCGCTATATAAAGCATACGTATTAGATCTGTACCTGAAAGGACCTATTGGTCTCCTATTTAACGTGAACACTGGAATTGAGGTTTACATAAAACTTTGTGCTGTCAATACGTGAATGGACTTTTGCACATAAAGTGAGACTTAGAATGGATTTAAGCCTGTGGATTCAAACCTGAGATTGTAAACTGTGGCTCATCTGCTGTATGTTGGCTCCCGGGCATCTTGGCTTCTTTTACTCATTCAGGATTATCCGAGGCTTGATCAATCAGAGCTGTTTAGACCATCTGGAAGCAAGAAAGTAGATGTTACATCAAAATCTAAATCCCTTAAAAATCCGAGTCCAGGAAATATTTGGAGACTGTTCTGGATAGTGGCTGCTGGGATGTGGCTCTTCTGAAAACATGGGGCAACTAATAACTTCCTTGGCATTTTGGCTGGTGAAGTGCATCAATAGCAAAGCAGTTTATCCACATTCTCAAGTCATCAGAAAGTCAGATTGACAGACCTTTGCTACTGAAGGGGCTATCCCTAGAAACAGGCAAAGCAAGCAGTTGTCTAGGGCGGCAACACGACTGTAACTGGATTGGGTGCTGGTGCTGCTGCTACAGAAAAGGTGAGTAGGTGTGGGGCAGACACTGCTTCTGGAGGGGATCCATACACCGCCAGTGCTACTGTGCCTCTCACCAGTGCAGACTGGAGAGGAGCTGTGAGCTCCCAGCTGCTCCTCAGTCCTGGTGCCATTCCTCCTTCCTGCACTTCCCTTACCCATGGCAACACTGGCTTACTCCCATGGTAGTGTTCAGAAGGCAAAATTCAATTTTACTGGCATTACTGAGAAGTCGGAGCCAGCTCTGACTGCCTGAAAGACTTCAAATCAGTATCTCCTACAATGCTGTCTGCTGAAGGGCTGAGCTGGAATCGCTTTCTCCCTTCCTATTAAAACTCTGCTGCCGTGAGTAGAGTAGTTTGAGAGAGAGAAAATTCACAGCCTAGTGGCTACAGCATTCACCTGGGAGGGGAAGCTGCAGGATTCATTTGTCGTGTAAAGGACTGTTTAATAAGTGGCCAAAGGAAACAAACAAACAAACAAACAAAAACACAAAAAAAAAGAAGGAAAGAGGAGATAAAATGAAAGAGATAATAAGAAACAGCCAAAGAGCTCATAATGAAAGGAAAATTTGATTCAGCAAATTCTGTTGAATTACTTGCTTTTTGATAATTTACTATGGAAAGGCAGCTTTAAAGAGATTTTGACTGTGAATGCAGTCTATTCCTGTTTTCCACTAACATCATAAATTTCTTATAAAGACAATTGGTCTTAAATATGCATTCTTCCATCTCTAAGTTTTTCCAGATGGGAAATGGCATAGTTCAGAGAGGAACTGGATTAATAATCTTCCTAAATAGAAAAATACCTAGGCAGAGAACCACTTTTTGTAAGGTTTGCTGTGAGCTGTTGAAGCTGTCCAGTTTTAGAATGTGGTCTTGGTTTCAGAGCTTTACTGGGAAACTCAGATAAAATACTACTGTGTCTGTGAGTTATTGTTAATATGAAAAAAAAGCATTGTGGTAGCAATGGAGGTGTCTAGTGGTGGTGTCTTTGCCTTGATATAGGGACATTTGAAATGCACCTATCCATTTTTAACAAATATCTTGATTAGAACATACTGGTTAAATTATTTTAAACAGCATCCAGGTAAATACTTAAAATTTTAAAATCAGTTGAAACATATATAAAATCTATGTTAAGATGACTTTGACTTGGTAAGACTCATGCCAGATAATAATGGCCTGACCGTAGAAGGACGTTTATCCTACCCTTCCACATATGGAGAGATCTGCAAGCACCACAAAATAAACTGCATGCTGCTTTCTCTGCTGCTGCTGTTAAAGGGAACAGAAACCCTGCATGAAACTGGATCTGTCCCTTGGCAGTGATCCCAGTTAAGTAGGAATGTCATTTATCAATGTGCCAATAACATCGTTTCTGTGATATTTTTTTCTCCCAGAATTTTTCATTGATAAAAGACTTCTTCTGCCAATAATCTTGCTTAATCTTGTATTATAGAACAAAACTCCCTCTGCTTTATTCTCCACTTTTTGTTTTCTACTGCTGGGAATACTTGAACAGATCAGTGAAGAATTAACCACTTTCTTGACCAAGTTAAACTTGTTTGTTAAAGGATAAGATACTCGGTGTCTATTATATACACACAACAGAAAAATGTAGTTTCTGTTTTTTATAGACTGTTACATGATGTCTTAGGAGAAGAAAGTCCTCAGCTGTAACTCCTGATTCACAGCCATACTCAAACTTCCTTAAAAGTAAACGTAAGATCCTTGTTTCAGCTTTGACCAGCAGATGGGCCAGAAGTCTATATTCTATTGCTAACAATAACGGAGTATAAACGTGATCATTCTAGGACTTGATTTAGACCTACAGGTTTGTTTGTTTTTTTCCCCCCATCTTTTTCTTAGTGAAGATAGTAAAGGCATGCTGCTTTTTCTCATTCCACTTCTTCACCGAAGCTGCTTAAGAAAATGAGATACAACAAATCCATTTAGGATTATGCTGAAAAAGCATCTCTGCTTTTAATATGAACCAGATTTTTACTGCTGAGTTTTGCTGGCAAATCTCTGAAAGTTTCAGCTTGCAACTTATCCGCATCACTTAAATCTACAACACTGGCTTTGCAGTCTTGCAAGAACATCTGTTTTGATTTCCAATGCTATCTTTTTTGGTCCTAGAACACTCTTCTTTAGTGTTTTAGGAGATTTTTTTCAGAATCTGAAAGGGCCTTAGCTTTAACTGCAAAACTAAATGAAAATCAGGAGGAAGTACCTCAGTGTAATTTTTTTTTGCTAATATTTTTACTGGATATATTTAATGTAAATTGGTAAGGAAACAGCTAGATGTCCACATCACAGTTACTTTTCTATGACTTCAGTGAAACGTAGCAATACAGTAGCATTATGCACTATGCCTCTTATTGTGCTGTTATTGTAGCATAGTTTGTATATAGCTCTTTAAGTTGTAAAGTATTAGACTATTAATTAAAGAATGTTAATGTGTTTAGTAGCATCCTGTTGCTTTCCTTTGATGGTAAATGGAAGTATTTCATGGGGGAAGTATTGGTCCGGATCTAGATGTTTAAAAATTATTTTATCATATTCAAAATGAAACACCTGGAAAAGCTGATGTATTGCAACCAGATGATGACTATCAGGTAGAGAAAGAACTAGTTAGACATCTGTTCCTTAAATTGACTCATCTTTCTAAACACAAGTGTTAATAATGGTATTGTGTACATCTGCAAAATAGAAACCAAAACAGGTATGAATTAACTCTGGTTATCACTAAAATCGGAACAAGTGCTCCAACAGGAAAAATAGCTCACTAGCTGCTGGCTTGTGTTCTCACAAGCTTCTTAGCTTAGCAAAAATAAAAAAGATTACCCAGTGCTCAATATCATTCCAAATAACTATTCCTTAAACACTCTATTCTCTACTTTAGATAATGTATACACATTAATTTCTTAGTCTATTTATGTACAGATGTCTTCAGTCTTCTGGCTAAACCTTTATCCTGTCATACACACCTTTTGTATATCGGCACAAATACCGTACTATTGTTCATATTGTTGCTTCCCAACCTTCTATCAAACTGTCTACCAAAATTAATCTGTCATTTTTTTCTATACACATTCCAATCTAAAAACAATTGCATCTTTATTCCATAGTTGATACCAGCTTATCTAGTGTTCTACAACTCAAAGGAGCTTATGGTTAAAAAGTAAGTTAGTGTATGCATTTTTACTTGCACATTTATTAACAAAAAATTTAATTAATTATACCTTTAAGTGGGCTGTGCCATACTTGCACTCTTAGATAGTATGATCATATTATGACATATTTTAGTACGATCACATGAAAAATAAGTGCTTTATTTAATTTTCAGTTGATTTGATTTCTTCTGTTTTTCTCCATTTTTTAAACAAAAATACCATTATGGAAACAAAAGCTAAATAAGATGTTTTCCCCCTAAAGTACAGAAAAAAATCTTTTTGGAACACTCGGAAGTTAACACGTTAAAAATCTCGACATGAAATAAAATGGCATTTAAAAATCTTCTTTTCATGGTATTTGATGAATTTTCCTAGAGCTTGTGAAATACTTTATTCCTAAGAATTCTTTTCTATGACTTGATGATCTTAAAGGTCCCTTCCAACCTGGACAATTCTATGATTCTATGATTCTATGGAAAAATATATATATTTTAATATTTTCCCAGCTTAAATCCCAAGAGTCCATGGGAAAAATAAATATTTTTTACTGTCAGATACTACAAATGGTATTGGGAGTTTATGATTGTGCAAATTATTATCATAAATATTAATCCTTTGTTAATATAAAGCATTAATGTAGCAATTTGATAGTTTTCAAATATACTCATAAGCTGTTATTACCTACTGACATATTTGAAAGGATAGTCTTTTTTTGTGACATCATGTATTTGCTATTTCCTACTCACAGTGCACATAATGTTGTTCATTTAAATCACAAGATATTACTGTTCACTTTCCACCTTCTAGTCAGGAATAAACCCTAGACAGGTTAATGAAATGCAAATAAGGAATAATAGTTTTTCTTAGTTGAATCTTTGAAATTTTCAGAATATGCATGAAAACTTGTTGAACTCATGAGTGATTGAAAAAAACACCAATCCAGTCCTCTGTGAATTGCATGGATTTGGCATTTGTATTATTCCAGTATTTTCTAAACTGTCCTTGTGCTGGTTTACCAGCTCATGATAGTTACATGGATGTCATAATGCACCCTATGAATTTTTGTTAACATCAGGTGGGAAAAAATGTGTTAAAAGATTACTTATGTAAATCAGTGACCACTCCATAATTCTGTCCACTTTCATTAGCTTTTAATTGTGCTCTGCTGCTCATGTATTAAAAACTTTCACATTATGTCTCTTTTATTGAGGTTATTGTTTATTTATATGAATAACTGCAAGGGTGGATGGGTAAAATGAAAAAGAAAGGTGGGATCGTGTTTTCCTCTTCTGTCTCTCTCTCTCTCACTCTCCCCCTCTTTTCTAAACAAGCTAAGAGTTTTTATAATTCATCACCTGGCTGACAGATGAGTTCTGCTGGAGAATATTAGAAAATGTCTCAAATCTCATATATATGCTAATGGTATGCTGAGACTGGTTGGTGGTATGCCGGAGTTTTTAATCTGTCTCGACCAGTGTGGAAAGTGGAGGAGACAAGTCATTGCACTCGACAATTTATGATCAAACAACTGAATTGTAAAGGAAGAAGGACATGCAGAAAAGGAGAGTAATTTTCTGATTTAACAGCGTTGTTACTACAAATAAAAAAATCTTGATTTTGACTGCACTCGACATTAAATGAGTTTCCTGTGCCCTGCTCTGAATTTTTCATTTTCAGATTTGTATAAAGCACCCTGCTTAGATACAAGTGACAGATAAGGAGACGATTGCATATGGAAATCAAATGTGTATAATAAAGCCATCTTCTGTTTATTAAATAAACACATGTAGATGACTTCCGTGGAGAATGCACTGATAATTCTTTATTGTGTTCTATTTTTTTTGCAAGTCACAAAGAATCTTATTTAACAACCATGAATGACTAGATGCAAGCTTTTCTGTTTATTACCTTATAACAAACCAGGCAGTCTAATATATGGCATTTATAAACATTTTATTTTGATTCTTTAGTCCAAGTTTTTGCTGTAACAGTACAAGATATTGGTGTTCATGATATTAAAGTTCTGGAAGGTGCATTGGTACATTAGTATTTTCTGAATATTATGTTCTCATGATCGAAATGGTAAAGATTAGACAGATAATATGTACCTTATTGTAAAATGGAACTCCAGGAGAAGTGAAGTATAACATATAGCACTTTGGTGTTCAGATAAAAAATTATAATACTGTATAACCATAGCTAAGAAAAGACTATGGAGTGTGCAGTCAGCTTGGCAATGATTACTGATTCAGTGATTTAGGAGTCTTAGTTTCAAATGTAAAAAACACTTCAAGGGATGTATTTCCAGTTTGATTTCTCACTCTTGATTTTTTGCAGATATGGAATTCCTATAAATTATTATAATATACTGCAGTGTTGGGCAACATCATGAATACAGGTTGTTTTTTCCTGAAAGGGTTTTTATATTGCAACTTAAGTGCTTATAGGCATTTTAAAGTAAAGCAAAAGACACTTTTTTCACCTCCTACCTCTGGAGAGTTAAGTTCAAATTTAGATTTTTGTTCACATTTTTGTTCTAAGAATATAAAGAGGTGAATGGGGAATCAGTAATGTCCAGACACTATTGAACTATTGGTCGTGTCAGAGGAGGTCTACGGTCAGTAGCTCACTCTGGCTGGGCTGAGAGGGCCATTATATTGTTTTAAGTCCTCCTCTGTATTTATCAATATCAGCAGCTGCATTAGGAACTTTTTTAGACTGTCAGCATTTTTTTCTCAAATTATCAGCAGCATCACCCTGTACTTTTGCTCTTGATTTAACTCAGCTTTGATGTTTTACTTTTGAAAAAGAAAAAAATCCCACCAAACCAACACCCCAAAAGCAAAGCATGCCCACCTCCTGCCAGGCATTTACTGTTGAATGAGGGGGGAGTTGTGAAATACTGGTTCAGAATTCCAGAACACCAGGCAGCTTCTCTGCCTGGGGTAACTGTAATGTGAGCTTTGGCATAAGTGTATCAGAAAATCCACATGGATTTCTTACTATGATTGGAAGTGATTGCTGTGCATGGAAGTGCACAACCAGTTCAAACAAGACTAGATAAGCTGTGTTGCAAAGCCATATGGCTTAGTTTAAACAGCACAAAGAGGAAGTCTTTGATCATGGCCTTTGATCATGCTTAACCCTAAATGAAGTGGTGGGCTAATGTAGGTAAAAAGGTGTCAGAATCAAAGCAACTAGAGGCTGGTAAGAGCCTAGTAAAAGACGGATTTTGGAGAGGACCCTGGCATGCAGATGGTTTGTTTGATTTTAAATCTAGGCTAAGGAATAAAAACTTGGGCACCAGTGGAGAAGACCAAAGTGGCAGAAACTATGAAGATGACTGGATGCAGAAGCTGTAAGGTGTATGTTATCCTTCAGTGAGTTTCTGACAGAATTTACATATGCATGAAGGGTCATCTCATAATGTTCAGGAAAAAAAAAAAAAAGGTGTGAGAGCCTGAAATGCAGCTAGAAATGAGGGTAGAATACAGAAATGCATTTGAGGATGACAGATGAGATGAAAGGAAAGAGCATGCATATAACTGGAGTTGCAGATGGGTTGATTGGCAGATCCCCAGCAGAAAAGGAGACCTCTAGAAGTATATGAAAATGATGACAAGGCAGAGGAAAATACCAGTATGTGAAGGAAGTCTGTGGAAGGAGTTTTTTCTGTGAAGAGTGATGAGGTGCAAAAGCTAGAGACAGAATATTGAGCATCAAGAAAGAAGAGATTGAGTAAATGGTAAGAGCAGGGCCTAGCAGCTGAAGAATAAGAGAAGAGAACAGACAGGTGGAAGGCAAAAAAGGAGCAAGAAGGCCAGAGTTTCACAGTAACTTCAGGTTGCTCTGAAAGAAGATTATTTTTTTTTAATAAGAAATATACAGAAACTGGCCATCAAAGTGGATCTAAAAAACAGCCTGGTGTGAAGTGTGCTGTGAGGGGTTGGCCTGAGTGTCTAAACAGGCTGGGGAAGAATCCTTTCATCGTCATTCTGCCATTTGACTGTAAGAATAACAATCCTGCTTGAGCAGCTCAAAAAGATGGGGGATGGTGTTCAAAGATCTTTGCTGGAATTCTTGTATTTTCTGTACCTAGAGGGCAAATATTTGGGAAGCTAATGATTATGATCAGGATTGGTGAAAGAGCCAATGCAAAGTTTGAGGTATTTGCCTGCTTAAGTACCTGGTGAAGTAGGTTTCTTGGATTTTTCCTAACCTGAATGATAAGAGAATGAACAGAAATGAGGAATTAAATACTATGAGGATAATATCAAAGTGGTTAGTTAAAAATAGGAGTGCTTAATTTGGATAGCAAGATTCAACTGGAAACTGCCTCAATAATTCATAGGAACTGCACAACAAAGTGGAGGAAGTCAAACAAAGAGTCAGATGTGAAACAACATTATAAGAAAAGCAAAATGGAATAGCTGTTATCACTAGAAAAGAGATATGGAAGGAGCTTAACTATTCAGGAACTGGTCTAGTACATTTTGTCACGTAATGGCCTCTAAAGAAGTAAGAGGAGGGACTGTGAGTGCGCCACAATCTGTATGGTAATTTCTTTAGGGAAGACAATAAAGTACCTTTTGCTGTGAACACACTGGAAATCAGAAATTTAACTCCACTGTCTTAGCATAATAAAAATCTCTATTGTCTGTCCAGTGAATGAGGTCTTTATAATATTTTTTTATTTATTTCCCCACTATAGCATGAAGTACAAATGTTGCTAATAGTGGTAACACTCAAATGCAAAGTAGACTTCTTCAGTAAGTAGTCCTTGAGCTAGCAAAGGACAATGCTACTTTAACTTTGCTTTTAAATGGAAGAGTGTTTAGCAAGGTAGCACACTGCCTCCTGCTTTCCTCCACCCTCATCCCTTCAAGTTCTTCACACTGTTCAGTTCATTGTTGGCACAGCCCAGGACCTAGGACACTGGCAACACCTCGCTGCCAACTGCAAGCAACTTTCCTTATATCCTGGTTATGGAGTAGGTGGTGTTTTTAAAAGGTATTTGAGTAGGATTTTAGTAGTCAGGAAGGTTTGATCCACATTTTTGTAGGAAAAAAGACCAAGCAGGTATACAACAGTATTTTATCAGTAATATGCTTCTTAACCTGACACCTGCCAGTTGGATTTTTGAAGCTGATTCAGAGTTATACAAAATATATTTGGCGCAAGGTGAAGTGGAAAGTAGGTACTTTTAAAAGTGTTACCCACACTATTTTAGAATATCTTGTATATTTTTAATTTACAGGTTTTTTAAAATTATTGTTTAAAAAATGTAATAATGTTAAAGACGCAAAAAAGACACAGAAATCCCCAAACAACAAAGACACATTTTGAATATAAAAATGTGAGTGAATAGACACTGCTTTTTCCCCCATGTTCACACAAGAGCTGTCTACACCACTGTGCTTGACTGCCCTTTATTCTGTAAAGGCAATACCATGAATAAATAAAACTGAAAGTGTGAAACAGCTTAGAGTTGAAATGTGCCTTTAACAGGGCATAACAAAACTTTATTGAACCTCTATGCCTATGAACAATGCCTCATTTCAAACGTGCCAGCAGATGGCACTCTTTATATTAAGTAGCTTTCATGGGAAAATTTAATTTGTTTCTTTTTCTCTTTGTTTATTAAATAGTGGGAGGTACTATCCCATATAATGCTTCTTCCTAAAATGATAAATTATTCTACACAAAACTTCAAGTAACTATGATGGTGTGTGTAGACTGATATTTCAAATGCATGCTTTCCTCAATACATGAGAAAAATTAGGAGAAATTCAGAATGGCTGGCAAGTTAGCACTCCTAAGGGTTGGAAAATTAAGATGAAGGAGCAGTTTTCTGTGAATGTTTTGCAGCTACTCTGAGTTTCTAGTGGTTAGGCATTTCCAGGGGGAATGTTGGATACTTAATGATGTCTAGCTAGTTAATGCTGGATGTTTGCAGTCTGACATTGGATGCCCTTTTCATCAGGAGATAAACACACAGGTATCCTGGGTATAATGGAACAGGAAAAACTGGGGAGGAAGGAGAAGAACTTCAAATGATGCTAGTCTGATTCTGCAGGACTAAGAAAAGAAGCTGCCTGCAAGCAGGAGCTATGTTTCTTCCATCTCCTGTGGTGGGGCTGGGAAGCTGGTGTGCAGGTCTGGCAAAGAGAGCTGCCTCACCCTGTCTGAGCCAGGCAAGTGCTGCCTGGGCAGGGAAAGCACAGCACCACTCCACCAGCAAAAAGCTGCTTTTCCTCAGATGCCCCCCAACTCCCTGCAGAGCTGCCACTTCCACCACCACTGATAGCCGCACCCACCACCAGTTGACAGTGGCGTATGTTTGCAAAGGAATGTTAGCAGTGGAAAGTAATGTATATTCAATCTGTGAACAGTAATATGAAATTCTGTGTTTTGCAAGTGAAGGGGAAGAAGAAAAACAGGGTCCCATAATCTGTAAAGACTTCTATAGCTAATAATGTGCTAGGTTACTGATGCACAGAAGACACATAGCCCCTGAGGGAAAATAGCCTTCAATTTTTCCAGCTACAGCAAAGACTTCAGCTGAAGTGGAGCCACTTTTACTGAGAAAGTAAGTCGAAATAGCTTCTGCTGAGCTGGAAAGATACTCTTGATTACTTGCTGTGCTCTTAGATAATCAAGGACACAGTGGAAATACCACATAGCATGTGACTGGCTTTGATTTATCCCAGGAAACCTCTCTCAACCTCAAAATACGCTTTAAACAGCTGCTTCACAAACTTCAGACAGAAAAAAACTCTTCATTTTTTATCTCTTACTTAATTAAAAAAAAAAGTTTACTGGGTGTTGCACAACTGCATCATTTCCGGTCCTTGCATGAAATTAGAACATGAAACAAGGATGACTTCAAATAAGCTTGTTTCTTGGTTGCAGTCTTTTGCAAGGTTTCAATTACTAACTCAAACCTGTTAAAAATATTTGGCCCATTACTCACATTATGTGCTGCCCTGCTTAATATTCTGGCTATTTCTCTACTCTAGCATGGAATTATATATCTCTCTGCGCTCTAGAAACTCCTGATAGTTTTTCATTATTATGCCGTTTTACCTCACCATACAGATGTTTACAGCTACTACCCCAACTTTTATGGGCTACCCCATCCTTTCCTCAGCTTCCTGGATCTGACAACTTTTAGTAATAACATGAAGCTTTGGGTAAGCTAATTTCTGACTACATCTCTAACATTATTTTTTTTCTTCATGGAAATATCAAAAGCTTCAAAATAAAAAATTAATGTATTTAATTCCTCTTTTCTTCTAACTATACTCAATCTTTTTTCCACTTTGTCTTAATTTCCTCTTGGTGACTCTGGAACTATTCTCTTCTGCCCTGGTCTTCGTTCACTGTTACGGGCGACAAACTGTGTAACCTGGGAAAGTAACCCGGAAAGCTAAAGCCTACAGCTGCTGTGTTCAAATGCTCAATTCTCCCTTCTTATGATTTCTCTGTATGTATGGTGCTGCTTGTTTTCCTTCCTGTTTAATGTTTTTGAATCCTCTTGATGCCCTTTGTTACACAACTTTTGTTCAGACTTAAGTTGCTTATTAGAAACCTTCTATCACCACTTACCTTATTGCCCTAAATCTACCAAAAATGTTGTCATATTAAAATAAGCTTTTTCACTTACACTTCTGCTTCTGCACAGTCACCTCCAAACCCTTGTATTGACACATTTCCTCTTTACCAAATATAGACGTCCTCCAGCTTGCTGCTTGTTTCTTTCCCTTAATTTCTTTCAGCTGACCTCCCAGACACTTTGTCAAGAATGAAGCCTTGCAACTAAACATCTAACTTCTATTTTTCATCTGTTGCTTATTCCAGGACTCCTTCCTGCACCTCCATGCTCTGTGGTCACATTCACTGACCAGAAGACCAGGTGAGGTACTGCAAAGCTCAGCATTTGGGTAGTGCTAATACAGGGGACTGCGATCCCTTAACTCACTGCAAACCTGCATTGCTTTCCTTGCTTATTCGTATTTGAATGTGTTTGCAGAGACAGACAATACCATGAAACTTCTGTAAAAAACTGTCAGTAATTAAGCAACTGAATTAATAATTGCTAATACATTTGAAAAAAATGTTTGATAAGCTCCAGCCTTAATATCATTTAGATGCATATATCATTTATCTGAAAGTTCTTTTAAGATTTTTGGTGAAAGGAGAGGAAACAATGCCATTTTTCCAGTGAATGTCATTTACTGTTCTTTTAATGGAAAATTGAACTATTTCCTTAAAAGTGTATTCACAGACCCCAGTGTTGTTTTTGGTGTGCTGTTCAAAGCTTCTGTCCCTCTCCTGAACACAATCCACCACCCTTTCACCCCAAATCAGTATTTGGTTTCATTAAATGTTTGTTTTACTGTATGCTGATGTGAGTCACATAATGCTTTCTGATTAGTAGATCTTTCTTATTACTAGCTACTGGCATATGGAAAGGTGATAAAAAGTTTCATAGTATTCTGCAAAGGAGATCAAATCCCCTAACACATACCCACTTCTTGCCCATAGCATTTCTATATTGCAATCAATGCCATAGCTGCAAACCCTTTGCGAGGTACTCTGGCAAGCTTGTATGGATCACTAGCTTGTATGGATCACAGCAGCATTTCAAGCAGTACAGAGTGGACACCAAGTTCAAGGCAAGAACATTCATCTAGCTTCCAAACTGGGATGGGGTTAGTGTGATTACCAGTATAAGGTGTTGGTCATGGTTGGTGGCCATAATGCCTGGGTCATGTTAAAGATGTGTCTAATCTCTCTTGGGCAGTGGAAAAAAAACTGGAGCTTTAAATGAAAAAGCTTTAAATTAAAAAAAAAATTAAGGAGAGGAAAAACATATAGTGACTCCCCTTGACTTAACCTATGATCTACCATTCACTGGTTTAACTCATTTATGATCCACTCATAATATACAGAGAATCAGGTATTATACACCTTGGGTTTAATAAATACATCTTCCATTAACTTCCAGGATTAAGTTGTGCATTGTATTTAAAAAAAAATATTTATATTCTGTTTGTTTCATACTTCCAATGTTTGTTGGCTGGTTTTTTTTTTTTGATATTCCTAGTTCTTTTGTCAGGTGTAATAATGAATCATGATTCCCTGATTAACTTGTCCAGGACATTCATTATTTACAGATCCTCATTGCATCCTTCTTCAGTAGCTTCTTTTATAGGCCAAAAATCCTCATCTAGTTTATCTTTCCATGTGCTATCCCATAGTCTTTATAATTCTTTTTCTTTCTGCCTTTGTTTTTTCTGCCTTTTTTTTTTTTCCTTTTCACTGTTTGGAGGGTTTCAGTGTAAGGTCACTTTCCAAAATAAGAAGCTAGACTCACATGACTATTTGGGGTATGAACTAACAAAAAATTAATGAGGTAGCATAATGAGGTTACTTTGGTTTACTGCTTTTCCTTAATACTTCCAAATAATGGGTTTGCTTTTTTGCCTGCTACATAACAGTGAACTGATGTTTCCAGAGATCCCAAGCTCTCTTTGCAAGTGGTAGTAGATAATATAGAGTCCAAAACTGTGTAGTTAAGAATATGTTTTGTGTATGCCTTCCTTTTGTTTTGTTGGCATTCCGTATCAACTGACATTCTGTGATACGATCACCAGCACGCAGATTCCTCTGCAATGTTTTTTAGACAGTGTTAGTTTCGACTCCCATCAATAGCTTTGTACCTCAGCAAATTTTGCTGTCTCAGTATTTTTCTTCTTTTTAACATTTTTTGGGGCATAGACGGCAGTGTAGGTTTTCATGGCACACGTGGTAACTTTCCTTTTATATCCTTTATTTTCTATCTGTGTATATCTCTGTGTCTTCCCTTTTATCCCATAACAACTTGCTTTCTTAGAAGGAAACGGCAAGGGACCATGGGTGAGACCCCTCAAAATTCAAGCATATTGTGTCATTGGCTCAAGCTTACTTATATACTTGCTAATACCTTCAAAATCTTCAAGCAGATCTTCAAGGCATGGTTTTGTTAAAAAAGCTGCAACAACTCTTCTTTAGTATCATTAGGTTTCATTGCAGTTTTTAATAGCTTGCCATGCTTTCTATTTTCAGTTATCTGCCACATCCTTAAAGAAAATGATATGATTCTATGATCCCATGATATTTTGTTATCTTTTATTCTTCCAAATTTATTTAAGTTATTGTCTACATGTCATCAGTAATAGTTCAGATAATACCTGAGTTCCTTACCTCTTGTGTAAAAGCCATGTAATCTTAGTGGCTTTTACTGTTTTTACTACACTCTGGAAGGGTCCTTGCTACTGATATTTTATGAAAAAACATTTTGTCCTCAGTAAACTTCTTCAAGAAAGTTGCTTCTCAGTGCACACTATGTTATCTACCTAACATAAAATGAGTTCGGTGTTCCAAAGACTCATAACCCAAGTCTTAAACACCCTCTATTTTTGCATTCTGTTCTGAAAAGTTCGTATTTCTTTAGCCAAAGTACTAACTCTGACTATGTAATGGTAAAATATTAATTCAAAATGCAAATTCACTTCCAGGTGTGACATTTTTCAATAGAAAATCCTTCAGTTATTAGATTTCCAAGATCTGGAAAAAAAAAAAAAGTGATCCTGCCTTATGCCTCAACTTTACTTTTCATAGAACAGAACTCATCCTTTTCAGGTCTAGGAATGAGTTGTGGAGGGGTGAAACATCCTGGATAGCAATACTCAAAAGGTCAGTGGATTCCTCAGATATTTATGTGAAGGTAGCAGGATGCTAGCTGTCAAAAGTCCTGGTTTTAGCCTCGAAGCACTTTACAAGTGCTTGTAGTCTGTGCTATAGAGTGAAAAGGGATGACTGTTTTTGATTAGCAGAGTATTTTTAAATTAGAAGCTCAGGATGAAAAATTTAAACTTCTATCAATTGTTGCAAAAGCAACAGATGCTTTAGAATAAGCTGATGATGTCAGGCATGGTCTAGCTGTCTCAGTGTTTCACAACCATTTTTAATACAGCAACTCAATCTGTTGGGATTTGGAAAAAAAATAACCCACTTTGTGTCATGCTGCTTCTGTTTTTTACTTAAGCCCAAATGTGTGTGAATCTATTATTATTTATCTTCTTGGCAGTTGCTTCATGGGTTGTTGTCATTTAGATGGGTGGCAGTTCATAGACCAAAGGATGACAAACATCAGTCCAGTTTATAAAAAGTGACACCAAGCTGCAGCATAATTTTTTGCAATTATCACACTCCTGGTGTTTCTTTCCCAGGGTGGGCAAAGTGAGCGTGGCACTGCCACTTTTTATGTCAAGGTTCTCTTTCCAGATCTGCCTGAATTAATATCATACAACATGATAGTTACAGGACGAAGTGATAGATTATGTTGTCATCTGTGCTATATCATCCCATTTATAGAATAAGTCCCACCATCAGTGCAGGGTTAGATGAGTAGAGTGAGGTACCACATAACCAAAGGGGAACATGGGTAGATGGGAGAATTACTAGGGGGGATGCAGATGTTGCCACCAGTTCAAACCCTAGGAGAGAGTGGAGTAAGGATCAATATTGTCCCCTACATGTTGGGAGATGTCTATCTTCCAGCTCAGTGTTAATTCCTCACTAGTATAATGTTGGCACTCCAGACAAAAGGTCATAGCAGATTGCTAGTGCACGGTCAAGGATTATATAGTCTGTACTTTGAGGTGTTTTTCTGCCTTGTCCCGCTCTCTTTGCATGTGTCAGATGATGCCAGAGGAGCAAGATGGCACCTAGGCCCTATCTCTGGAGATTCCCCAGTCAGAGGTGGAGCTAGTTACCTTGCTGTGATGGCTCTCTTCTCTCCTCACCTAAGGCAGGACACAGATGACAGTGACGTTTGTTATTAGTTGCTGGTAGGGGTGGGCTGCTGCTTGTTGCTTAGTTCACAGGCTTTTCTTGAAGTTTTCTGTGCTACCATACACACAGCTGAGCTTTCCCTGAGTTCCTGCTTGTTGTTGCTTGGGCTTTCAGGGAGGCAGCACAACAGACACAGCTGTTCTCTTCCTCACTCCACAATAGGCAATTCTAGTGATAGGGGAAATCTGAGGGGCCAAACACTCCCAGTTTGGACTGGGCTATTGCTGCCCCCTTGCAGCTGAGCTCCAGAGCTACTGCACAGAGACTGCTTCCCACCCATTTATTACACACCACTAATTTAAATTACCCTTGCATGCTAGGCAGTTAATGCTTCTTTACACAGAGAAAAATCCAAAATAGGCAGTATATTATTACTTACTCATAGATCCATATAGGAAAAATTCAGAGACCTATGCAGATCTTTATTTATATGTGATAATCTATATCACACCTACTCACAGATATGCAAATTACAGCTTTACATCAGAAATTCACAGGAAAGCCTCAGGCTGATGTTAATTCCATCATTTAAATAAAGAATTTCCCATTGTTACAGGGGCCTTGGAGTGCTTCTGTGCTCTTTCCATTTACATAGTTATTTTCTCAGTTGAACGAAATGTATAGTGATACAGTCTAGTGATACTCTTACCAGTTATATATTGAATTATTCATCATTACAGGAGATTTCAACCAATACTGATTAATCGTTTCTCTTCTAAACACCATTTTTGTTATAAAGCTTTTACTAATTCTTTTCTCTTGCCATTATATATGATTTCTATCTGTTATCTGAGTTGCTTTTCAATCTGGTATTTAAAAAGCACCAGAACTGTCTAAAGGCTATTCAGTGAAACAGACTTTGGAAAGATATACTGTCAAGGGCAGAGTATTGAACAAGGCGGTAAGAGAGAAAAGAAAAACCCAGACAACATAATTATTCAGTTACAGTGATTACACTTGTAGTAAGCATTACTTTCCCGGAGAAATGGATGGATGGCCCATTTCCAGAATAAAAATAGACAGTTCTTATTCTGCATCCCCCACAGCATCCCCCCGACTTCCAGTGTCTCTCATGTTAAGGCATGTTATCTTTTTCATGTCTTTTTAGAGGTACTGAGGCTCTTTCATTTGTGCTTGGGGCCAAAATTAAGACAAAGATATGTCTATAGCATCGTGTGACCCATGTCAGGGGCTCACTTCTGACTTTGGACCAGCTGGACTGGGGTGCTGTTCACATCATTATTGTTCAAGGCAGGCACTAGCTAGAGGTGGACTGGTCATGTCCTCAGGGTTGTCCTCATGGTCTGACTCAGTATCTATTCCCTATGCCTCTGCATTGACTCATCCACAAATCTGTCTAGTGTGCCCTGCTTCATACATAGCCTACGACACATGAAGAGGCTTCAAATTAGGAAACCATGGGTGAAACATATTCGTAGCCTTGTTTGAGAGAATGTGCTGTCTTCTGAGTCTACCGACTGCTTGCCATTTCTGTTGTCCTTGCTTTTGTTGCTTATGCTTGAGAAGGTATAGCACCACCCTGGGGGAGCTGGTGCTTTAGGATATGAGGGCATTGCTGCCAAAGGTCTGTGGTGTTAGCCAGGGATATGGTCAGGGCTAGGACTTTGAGCAGAGAGGAGTGTAGAGGTGACCATGTGTTACTGTGGCCATTTTATATTCTGAGATGACAGCAGATCCAGAACTCAGGGAGGAGACAGTAACGTCTGAGGCCCTCTGCTGTTACCACCAGCCATTTGAGCCTGAAAATCCACCAGTAGCTGGGCAGCTAGTTTGCGATAAGGAAGTTATGATCATGTAGAGGTCTCCAAATCCTTTGCGGTCATTGTATATGTGACCTGCATAGACAACATATCATAGGTTATGAGGGTCTTCCGTCTTTGTGGATTGTACAGCTCCAGGGCAAAGAAGATGACTGATGAGATTTGCATTATCGTATGTTTTCATCCCTCACCATGACTTGTAACAGGCACAAGGGCCACCACTCTAATTTTGAGGCCTTGTCAGTGAAAAATTAATTAATAAAGTACCACATTATGATGTATGCATGAGTCTTTGATCTTCCAGTAGAATCAGGCTCTTTCCCAAATTGATGCTAGTTTTTGTTGATTCAATAGGTGTCATGTCTGACACTGTGCATCAATTGTCACTTCCATCTACTTTCGTAAAGTGCAGATCCATACAGATCTATCTGTTATTCTAGTTTCAGTTTCAGCCCATTCTTCAGGAAAATTTACCTCCTTGGGTGATGAGATGATTAAAGCTTTGTTAAAATGCTAGGGCAGCATTTTGCTGGGATTCTGAGACAACTTGTTTCTCTGTTATAGGTCTGATTTCTGATGTGCATGTTAAAACTCAATTCTTCCACATCTGTCACAAACACCCCTCTATGTTTTTGTGTTTTTTTTTCCTGTCATACCTCCTGTCTGTTAATTTAGATCTCTATATATCAAAATTATGTTAAGTGCAAGTAACAGTGCACAGATATACATGAAAACACTCTGAGAGAGGCAATATTCAAATATCAAACTTTTTTTTCTCATAAATTGTCTCTTCATTCCCCCTTGGACTTGGAAATTATATTAACGCAATGGTATCCAAAAAGAATCAGAAAAGAAGTAGTAGTACTTCATGAAATAGTTTATCTTTTAAAATTGCAGAAAACTAATCCGTAGCATTAAAAACTGTTACTAACTGCAAATGTAAGAAATAATAATGTAATAGAATGGAAGAAGCTTCATTTTTGAGCGGTAAAAGTTATCTGATTTTGGGGAGCTTCATTTAAGATCACTCTCTTTGATGACTCAGAAGTCAGACCCTTTCTGAAAAGGTGGGTGTTGAATGACACTGAATATACAAAACTAAATATAAATATGATTTTACTCAGGGGCACTCAGTTTGAATGTGATCCTCAGTACTGAATTTGAATTACTGCTCTGCTTTATTACCTAGATTTCAATTAATGCAGACAAGGAAAACATTTTCATTAAAATGTATGCTCCTATTTTATGCTTTTAGAGAATGATGCCAGTGTTTTTGACAAAGAGGTTTTTAAAGATGGTTTATATAGGAACTAATATTTTGTTTCAGAATAGACATTCTATTTTCTCAGAGCATTAATTTTATAGAGCAGATTTAGAACACACCAGAGATTCCTTTCTGATTTTGGTCAATAAAGTTATCATGTAATTATCATCAACTAGTATTTAATAATTAATTCCTACCTCTAGGGCTGTCTGTGGACAAAGTACGATATCTCATCTGAAAGCAGTGGCTGAATTTGTCAGTGAGGTATGGGGGCTGATAATCAGTGTCATCATGAATAATAGAGCTTTCATAATTTTCACTGCATTTAGAAATAATTTCTATACTTGTAATATGGCCAAAGTGCCTGCAGCTCAGGACTTCTTTTTGCGTAGTTGCTGAGAGTAAAAATTTGGCTTTACACAGAGTCTTTAAAAGAGAAGTAGCACAGCTGTGGGCAGTTTAGGCAGAACTGACCTTCGACAGTATCAAATGAGGCCAGCAGTTTCTGCTTTTGCAGTCATCTGAAGGGTGGACTTGGATGCAGATAACTGCACATCAGGAAAGGCATCCTGCAATGGTCAGAGAAATCTCACTACTATGCCATGCTGGCACTCAATTGGAAATTCCCAGGCAACAGCGTAGTGCAGAGCAGCTGCCCAGGAGAGGAGGAAAAAAACATTTTCAAATGTCTCACTTTCTACGTGGACATCTCCAGCAGTGAGTCTAACCTAGGCATTCTCCCACAGCTGCATACTTTGGTGGTGGGGTATAGTTCCCTTGGGAAGCTGAGCAAGGACACAGGGGATACTTTCTGAGGCTAAATGCTGAGAAGGTCTGACTGTCACACTCCCTGCTGTCACAGGCTCTCCTAGGTGGAACAGCTTGGTTCTAGCTGTACCACTTTCCCATAGCCTACTGCAAGGCGTTTTTTTAGTAAAGCATACTGAAGGAAAATGCACTGCACATGGAAACATGGCCTTCACTGACTGATACGGACACAATGGCCTGCATTTTATTTTATGACAATTGGCTGTTGCATAATTGAAGATTTATCCAGGTGAGCAGCTGCTCAAAGGCTTGCCAGAAGAATGTGGGGCATATCATGATCACCAGTTTTAAGTGGAGATGGCAGTAGGGGAAGAGCAGAAATACAAGAGGTTTCATGAATGTATACTACATGTTTTACTGTCAAATTTAAGATTTACCTTCTTGTGTCCTCTTGCGCCTGACTTTTGAACTTTACCCTCCCCAAATAAACCTCCTTTTCTGGTGGGATTCTCACAGATACTGGAGAGGTAGGAAGGCAAAGGGGAGGCTTGGTTGATATATTGTTTCTGGTGCCAGAGAGGAAATGATGAGCTTGTTCAGATTTTATGAATAGGGAATATTAGAGAGGGAGAAACAGGGAGTTCATATCTTGTGTGAGTATGAACCTTCTACTCTGTGAGTGTCTGAGCCTGTCTCTGGGTACTGGGTAAAGTGTCTCATTTTATGCTTATGCCAGTGCAAGACTTGTGTTGAAGCTGCTCCTCATATGTGTGCAGATCTGTCCTTTGTCATACACTCCTGGATGCTATAAATAATGAAACTGGATGATCCTTGGGCAGTCATCGCCCTTATGCAGATGGGTCATAACACAGTAGACTTCACTGACCTTCCCATCAAAGGCCCAGTGCATCTCTGAGGTCTGTCCTGTGTGGTTCATGTAGCCACCTGAATTAACCTTTCACCTTGACTGTGCAAGAGTTTTGAACGTTGTTAAAGAATATCTGTGGTCCCCAGTTGTAGGAAAAAGCTATGTGATGCAGGGTAGTAGACAACATTTGGTGTTCCTTATAATGTGAACTGGAATCCTGACTTTTTCGGAGGCCAGTGTATCTTGGAGAAAGAATTCGTTGATCTTGATTTGTTTCCTTCAGCAGACTGAGATGTAAACAAAATGGGTGCCACAAAATCAGTAGGGCACTTAGTCGTGATGTCCACCATTCTCTTGAGATGTAACATATTCACCCTTCCTATGGTTATACAATCAATGTCTGGGGCATGTGATTCCTGTCAGTTGTGTTTCCGGTCAGAAAATTCATGCTGAGTTAAGGTCTACATGACATTGAGGGATATAGTCACAAAGTATCTTCAAGGAGGCATAGCAGATCTCATCCACTCCATATTTCTGGTAGATTTATCTGCCCCACAGTGGTTGTTCAAGTTGAGATTACAAAAGAGAAATGGCAAATTTCAGACAGTGTGGCTTTAGAAGGAATTATGCTGGTATTGGAGGGAAGGTATAAACGCCCAAAGCAGAGGGCTTGGACTTCTAAAATTTCAACTCCATGGGGCTGGTCACCCCATGTCTATGTGACAAAGCACTGCCTTCAGTGGCATCTGCTCAGTTTCCTGTCAGTCTAGGGCAATTCACAGACCAGTGCACACCATGTGTCCTAGCTCACTCCATAACAAAGGCAAGGATCAGCTTATCTGTCAAGACTGCATGCTCCTTATTTCCATGTGTGGCAGAAGCAATCTTTATGGGAAAGAAAGATTTGTAAGCCTCGTCTGTGTTTGATCTGTCTTCTGCAAACAGTGATTACTTCCACCACATTTAAGTGAAAACATTTTAAAGTTTCATTGTTTAGATGAAAACAATATGAACCACAATAATCATTAATATGCATTTCGAGACAGAGTCTGCACCTTCCTTTGTATCTGAAGAGTGCCTGTCACGTGGTAAATTCTAATTCTAGCCACTAACTTAATGAGAGCCACAACAATAATGGTGTCAAAATTCAAAAGAGGGAAACTGAGGAATGGCAGGAAACACTGTAACTTACTATTTTCTCCATATATGTGTGGTTTGGATTTGTGTTTTGACTTCCTTCTATCTTTTAAATTGAAATAATGATATTTTGTAAGGGGCCACGTTTATACATTGCTTTCCTTTAAGGATATTCAAAAATGTGTAACTGACCTAATTGGCAATGATGGTTGCTTTGGAGTCATGAAGGTACAGTTTGCCAAACCTTTTAATTCATGATTACATACTACAACAGTGCAAACTTCAGCCATTTAAATACTGGTTTGTTTTTTCATCTTCATATTGATCAAAGGAGGGTCCGTTGACCGCTCTTTGTAAAAGAACAAAAGACTCTTGAAGAATTATTTCTTACCAAGTCCTAGGTAAAGAAGATCAGGACTTATAAATAGTGTTTGGAGGTTTTCTTATCCTTGTTTGAAACAAAATCTGTAGAAATAATCTGTGGAAGGACATAAACTACAAAACACATACCGTTTCTTCAAACTCATATTTTTTGTGCAACTTGGGGAGATATCCTAACAGGAAACATGTACTTTATCAGCTCATTTACTAGACTGCTCTTTGGTCCAGTATGAACATATGCGAATAGTATGGCAATAGCTGCCTATAAAATTATTCTCGAAAGTAAAGATAAGTACTTCTGAATTGACCCCAGCCTCTTAGGGAAAACAGAGAGAGGCTGTGATACCCACCGAGTATTTTAAAACCGCCAATAAATTATCAGGAACCAAGGAAACTCTCAAAGCTATTAGTTAAATTTTAATCTATACCATATTTTATAAATACATGGGATCTAAGGGCTAGAAAGAGCCATTAGATCATATAGCTTTATTTCCTGAGCTCACTGATTTATGTTTGACAAAAGCATATCTTCCAGGCAGACTTCCAGACAATGCTTTGGCTATATTAAGTAGTAGAGAATCTACCACTTCCCTTGGTAGTTAGTGATGATGTAAAAGTGTGTACCTCAGTACTAATATGAATTTGTCTGTCTTCTTCAGCTTCTGGCCATTGATTTTCTTCATGCTTTCTTTAGTGTACAGTGTACAGTACTTTTTCTCTGGAAGGGTACTTGTACAACTATAATTAAATCACCTTGAACTTTTTTTTCTTTTCTTCTGATTAACTGAAGAGCTTGTTTTCCTTGAGCGTCTCACTGCATGGTAATTTCTGTTGCACATGGATCATTTCTATGGCTACTTTCTGTACCCTCTCAGTTTTTTCAACATCCTTTCAAAAGGAGGGGAACGAGAACAGCCTGCTGTGATCCAGCACCACTTTGGTGAAACCTTTTACAGAAGTAAAGCAGACTTCTGGCTCCTTCAGTTGTCCTCTGCACACATACTTCACCACCCCCTGCCCTATTTATATGCTCTTTACAATTACATTTTACTGGTAGTTCATGTTTGGTTGCTTTTCAACTCAGACCTTGAGATACTCTTCAGAATTGTTACTCAGGAGAATATGATGCCTCATTATGGAGGTTTAACTTCCTTGTCTTACTCCTAACAACAGTACATATATCTTTGCATTGTGCCACTTTAAAGGAAATTTGGGTTGAAAATCCAAGTGCTTATTGATAGAATTCTACAGTATTTGACAGGAAATGCTAATTCCTGAAGAACCTCCCAGAACAGCCCTCTTGCACAAGCTGTTTCTCATTGAAACTACCTCTTGAGAGGTATCACTTACACTGTCACATTTGTAATATGTTTTTATTTGCTATGTTGTGTAACACTAGGAAAATGCTAATAATTTTCTTCAAATCTACATTCCTTTCAAAATTTATTTAAAAAAGCTTTCTCTATTTTTTTCAAGATGACACTTGTTGAATATGAGGAAGGGAAAGGGAGGCCGCAGTCTGAGAAGACTTCTGCAGTGGTGCACCTTGAAGACAACCACGACTTATCACACCCTTCCAGCTGTCTGGCATGTGTGTGCATTCACAGAATCACAGAATCACCTAGGCTGGAAGGGACCTTTTAAGAATATCTAGTCCATTCATAACATAACTATTCCAATCCAATCAGTTTCAAAATTAGGGGTGACAAATGTACTGTCACACAATTAAGATATGCCTGCTCCTTTCAGTCAGCATGCAGCAATGTGCTGAGTGGTTCCGCACTCAGTCCCAAGATATGAGCACCCCTGCATCTTTTTAAACATTTTAAAAAAAGAAAATAATGTGAAATCTCTATTTGAACCTATTTAGAGGTAAAAGATATTAATGTTTTCTTGTGAAAAGAACCCACAACAAAACCCACCAAAACCAGAGCATATTAACATCTGTTTTACAAATGCGCATGCCTTAAAACAAAGACTTGCCTACCTTGCTGCATATCCAGAGGTAAATGTTCTATTTTAGCCAGTGAATTCAACATTTGAGGTACAGAGGACTTTTTTCTGAACAGTGGAGGCTGTTCAAGGCTACCATTCAAGACAGCAATAAGAAGAGAAATAGACTGTTTGGGAAATGTTGTCACTTGTTATATTCAATACTAAAGTAGTTTCTCTATGGAAAAAAAAAGATCTTTCTCACAGCCCTTCCTCCACCAAACAAAAAGAAAGAAGGTAGAAAAAATCCTGCTTAAGACTAAGAAAATGAGTTGGAAAACAATGTGTATTGAGGAGGAGAAATCCTGGTCTATCAGTCTGGTGGGCTAGACAATATAACATTTACATGTTCAGGGTCAAATTCTCTTTACTTTTGCAACAGTGTGAATCAGTCCTAAACCCGGTGAGGTCAGCAGACTAACTCGAAGTGCATATATGTATAATGGAGAGTGGAATTTTGATTCAACCATGGCTGGGTTAAAGTAAATATTATCTTCCTGAGAGATTTGCCAGCATGATAAAATAACAAAATTAATAAATAATAAATCTCAGACAATATTCTCTTTAAGATAAAAATGAGGAGTGAAACAGTGTGTAAAAATAACTGGCTCATTCATCTTAGGTTGATCTATAAGCCGTGGCATTTACTGATCCCTACCACACTGTGCATTCTCAAAGACAAAAGTAGGTAGTCAAATACATTGCAACTCTTTTTTTTTTTCTTTTCAGATTTGTTTAGTTTTTCTCCCCTCAACAAAGACACGAGTAGACATGTTTTATCTGCATTATGATACAGATGCCTTTCACAGGACAAGAAAAGGAAATTTTTCTGATCATCCGTTTTCTGATTTCTGAGCCATTTCCCATCCTACTAAATTGCTTAATACTCCCTGTAGCTGGACCTGTGACCTGGAATCTTTATGCAAGATTAATGGGAAAGCAAATGGGAATTAGTATCTGGGCGGGTTGCTGCACAGCTCTTGCTTTTATCTAGCACTCCACCTGTTTTTTTTTTACAATTATGCTTTCATTAGTTTCTGAAGCCAGCGATCCTAAAAGACCTTCCTATTTCTTCTGTCTGTCTTCCCTCCCCCTCGTCCTCAATTCTTTCCATCTTCTATCCCAAAATTATCAAACTCACTCTGCTTGTAACTGACATGCTGACAGGAAATTATTACACGTCATTACACTTCTTAAAACACAATTTACCCAGCCTTTGCAAATTATTCTTCAGCAAGTGTGAGGGGGTAATGGAAACTGTCTATTCCACTTACAGTTGTCACTCATGCTTTCTTCTGTACAATGAACAATTTATGTTTTCTCTCTCTCCAAAAAAGGGCTGTGCTCGAAATATGTAAAAGCAACTTATCATAAAATAGGAAAATAAACCTCCTGTTCAAGTTCCCTAACTCTCCCTTATTACAGAGAGGATCCATTTTCTACCATAACCTCATTAGTTCTCATGCAAGCACATAACAGGCTGATGTTTATTTAGTAGGAGCAAACCTCCTTCTGACTTCTGGCCTGCCAATTGCACTTGACACTGCTGTAAAAGAAAAGCGATCTTGTGTGACTGTAGTATCCAAAACTGATAATCCACAATCATAATAGTCCTATTCCTTGCCTGACACTTTTATTCTTCTTCACAGATAACTACTGCAAAAGAGTGTCTGCAGTATCATTTTTCCCCCTGTTGCTGCATGTTGATTTTGGTTTGCACTCGTTTGCCTTTCGCTTTTGTCTTATATAAATTCAAACTACCAAATCTTAAAGTGAATGTGTTTTGTTTATTTAAGAGACTTAGAAACAACACAAAAAAAATCATTGTGACACGCTTTCCCCCTCAACTTGATCATATTGATTAGCTTTCAGGCATTCCTCTGTCAGGCTCATTCTGTCTCAATGGGAGAAGGATGATGAATTGTCTGACTACTAGAGGCGGGGAGAAAGAAATGCTAAGCCTGGGTCTGGGAATTGGCTAAGTACTTCTGCGGAGCCTCAGCCTCTCAATTGCTCTCAGCAACTTGGCCTCCTTGATTTATAAACTGGAGTGGTGATTAATGATCTTTTAAGTGGACAAGGCAGGCCAAATCTGCACAAATCGGGCCACTCAAACATGACTACTACTTGTAGGAGAAGAATAACAGCCTTTACGTAAAGGTAATTGAGACCGCTTCAGAGGATCTGGTAGTCTGCTTCAGCAGAAATAAATCAGCCACACAGGCCATCTATTTTGGAAATCAGTCGTTCTCATCAAACCTCCTCAGGTCAGCACGTGGGTTTGAGAATGCAGTGGGTTAGCAGCTGTACTTCAGGTCAGAAACAAGTCAGATCGAGCAGTCCCCATGCTTAGAGAGGAAAGAGCATCCCACCTGGGTATCCTGCTGCAGCTTCTCAGTGTCAGTGCTGAGCTTGATCCTGCCTTTGTCTGTGCCTCCGTGTCAGACAAATGGGGCCTGCCCTGCAGGTTAGAGGCTTGGTTCCTCTCCCTTTCATACTTGTCCCATACCTGTCTCGCTACAACCTTCACCTGGGCTGCCTGCAACTAACTGCCTGTCAGCCCGTACTCCCTTTAATGGGTTGTGGCCATATCTGCTGGGCTTCAGGGCTGAATCGCTCTCCCTACTTCCTAGGGGGACATGAGCTCAAAATTTTGTAACCAAGGATCAACAGCTGAGAGCCTCGGCTCCTCCTGGATACCCAATGATAATTAATTTAACCAGACAGAAACACAGTCAGAAAGTGCTCAGCGTGCAGCAGCTTGTGTGAGCCATCCCTTTCCTCCAAAATTTGGCTCCTCAGGCAAGTAGTTAGTTTGCCCATCCTTAGAGCCAGCCCCGCAGACAAGTGATCTCCCTTAAAGGGACTAGTGAATTTGAAAGCTGCTGTAGTGTCTGCAGCCCAAGACAAAAGTCTTTTCACACTATGCTTGTGAGATGGAGAACAGAAATCATGGGTCATAATGAATATTTATCAAGGAAATGATACCTGGAATCAGGAAAGCTGACAAGCAGTAAATAAAGGGGGAGGCTAGAGCAATTGAGCAGCGTGCGGCAGCGGGATCAATAGCAGAAAAGTAACTTGTGGCCAGAAAAAGCAGCACATGCTCTCTCCTAGAGGGAGATTCCAAAATGGTTTCAATCCAGTGTCCCCTCCAGGGAAAAAGCCCCTCTATCTGAGAGGGGGGAAATCACAAGCCTATTTTCTGAAACTCAGTTATAACGAACAGAGGCATTTGCTGTGAGGTTGGTAATATCTCTTCCACTAGCCATCACCAGGCATAGCAGTTGCAACTAAGTAATGAATTATCCCCAGACTTGGGCTATCTGTGGATAACAAACATCATTAGTCTGTTTCCATGAGTGCTGTGACTGTGGGCTTTTATAAAACCTAAACCCAAATTGCAGTTTCTCACAAGAGGACTTGGAGAGTTTAAAAACCACAACACTACAAAATCCTCTCTGGAGGAACTTTCCTGTCTGTCTTGCCATTACTAAAATGTTGCTTTTAATAGAAAGGGTGTGAGAATCATAAGACTTTTCACCCTGTTATCTCCTTGAAGGTGACTTCCCTGTCTTGCTGTAATTGGTTTGTGCCTCTAAAAACTGTATAGAAAAATATCTGACTCACAGAAGTATTGTGAAAACAAGTTTTAAATATCTGGAGACCATGCGATGCAAAAGCTCAGGGTTACATACACAAATACACATATTTCAAAAAAATACACACACATACATATTCTCAGGTGCTCCAAGAATGTCCTCTGTTGTAACTGAACTTCTTCTGACAGCAATTGCTTGGAGGCTAGTGGCGTAGGAATTTTTTTTTAATGTCAGCTTTAAAAAAAAAGAATAATTATTACAGTTACTATTATTATTTTAAGACTGGTAAGGGGAGAATGGGATGTGAAAGATCATTCACTGCAGAGATCTTGTGCACTGGAAACTCCTAGTCGCATTGCTCCTTTCTGTCATGCCTATTCTGCTATCAGTGAAAATAGTTTTCTGGTGGGGAAGATAACAATTATTAGAGGTGCATTCAATGTGTTGTTTTTGTTTTGTAACCTTCACATCAATATATTCTGTTTTAGACATAAATATTTTTTATTTTTATTTTTTATGTGAAAAACACCTTGAAGAGGTTGCTGCTAATAATTTGCATCCTGTGGCGCACTCAAATCTGGGTGCTGAGCAAATAGTTTTTTGATACGTGTTCTGGGTTGAGAGACACAGGACTAGCCTCTAATGCTGAGGAAAACTGCACTTTTAGAAGCCTCCAGTGTCTGAATTCATGAAAAAATTTACTTTAAAGCCAGCCAGTCCCTGGGATTCAAGGCATCAGTGTTTTCAAGCCTTGCCAGATGCAGGGACAAGGAGGAACAAGGCCTGGGCATTTGACCCATGCTGGTCAACAGGATTATTTTATACCTGAACATCACATTCAATATAAATTAGAGAAGTTTGTCACCGTAGTTCTCTCCCTTGATGGCAGCAGTCCAGAAAAGTCCTTGCCCCGGTGCCGCTACTGGCCATTTGCAAGCTGTCTCGTCTCCTTTCTCTTACTTTTACAACATTTTAGGCCTTTATAAATATAGGGCCACTACTATGTCTTGAAAAGCACATACAGGAACAATAACTGTATTTTAAGACACAGAATCCAACTGTTTGATACAACTGGCTTCTAGTTTTTTGCAACCATTTATTAAGATTCCACATCTGCACACAGACAGAATATGCTTAGAAGAACTGTTACACTGTCATGGCAGAAGTTTATTTTGCTATGGGTTGTTTCATCTCCAACCAGTTGCAATATTGATTTCTCTCAGTGGATTAATTATCAGTGGCAGTTTCAGTCTTCCTTGCAATGGGCAGAAGGAAAAATGATGTTTTTATTTCAAGGAGGTCTATTGACAATTGTGCCTGGGCTTCCCTTGGGTCCTAAAGTCAATGAAGTTAGAAGACCCATGTCATGAAAGTACTGTGCATGAAATTATTTATTTTATCTGTAGAGGTAGTGTCATGTGCATGCCATGATAACTGTTTAATTTGAAAAAAAAAGCAGCTGGCTTCATATGGTATTCATATGATATTGTAATAGTAAAAACAACACTGAAATTGGACAAATATAAAATGATTGTTTAATATACAAAAAGTAGCAGGAGTTATTCATACTAGCAACAAACCTATCAAAGTGTTTAGCTTGAACAGAGAGGCTGCATTCTTCTGTAACAGAACATTTCCAGTTAAAAACACTCTGCAGAGTTTGGAAGGAAAATCCAAGCTTGTGTTGTTGCCAAAAAGCTCTGTGCACATATGTATAAAACATTAGGGATCTGTAAAAACAAAAGCCATAATGGATTAATTTTTGGATTTTATTGTTTTCTGTTCTGCCCAATCTCCCAGATATACCTAAATAATACCCATCAGTACACATACCTATTGATAAAATATGGATAATTCTGTATTGATAAAGTATGCATAATGCTCTCTCTCTATATATAATGTTCTACACATGAATGTTCTAACTTTGATGGTATTGTCACAATGCATGGATTAGGTATGGGCTATGTATTACTATTAATTTGAAAAAGAAAATAATATTGCTATTAAATTATTTATTTAAGTGGTTTTTTTCTTCAAATCCTAATTCAGTTATGCATAAACCACATATGAAAAGACTGCAAAGAAAAAATTAGTGTGGGTAAGAACGCTGGTATTCTTTTCATTGCATTGTTTTGTGTTCAAATATGGTTTCAGCTGCTCTACAAATTTCCACCACAGCATACAAGATTGATGATGCAAATTTACACAAAATAATGTAAGATTATATAGTTTGGCTACATGATCCCAAATGTTGCAAAGAAAATAATATAGCCTGGATTCAATATCTGATTCTTTTAAACTGGAGACCACTTATTTTCCTGAGATTATGTTATAGACATGTAGGCTAATTGGTTTGCATTCTGGAACACACTCCATCAGTTTTGTTACTTTCAGGACACAGGCTGATTTTGTAGGAGTGCAACTGAGAAAGATATATTTACTCACAGAAGAGCTAATTTGATAAAGAATCAAACCTCAGTGATAACATTCACAGCAACAGTGTTGAATTTACTCTGTAAATTTGAAAAGCTTGCAAAATGTTTCCCTCAGCTGTTTGGTCCCTCAGCCTTCTGCAGAGGTAAACAAAGAAGGAAAACATTATTTAAATATCTTCCTTATCTCCAGCACTTTACAAGATGATTATTTCTCTAATCACCACAGGCCAAGGCACCAGGAAAGCCCAGGGAAGACATCTCAGAAGGCTGAAAAATAACTCCCCTTCTAAATAGAAGGGGAAATGGACTGGTGGGCAGGTAGTGACAGTCACTTTTATGGATTTTTAATAAATTGACATTATTCTGCATCCTCCTGTCTCTTTTCTAGTCAGAGATTCTGCATTCATTAACTAGAGCTCAGATATACTATAGTTAGAACGTTGTTACATTGCAAGTCTCATTTTTGCCATATAGCGTGGTCACTAATTCCCAACAGCTGTGTAAGTAGTCATATAGTTTTACTTATGTTCAACACAAACATAATGAGGTAATTTGTTGAGAACTGAGCTATAGCGGAAGCTCCAAGCAGATGGGATTTTTTTTTTAACTAGATGTGAAATATTCTTACACTTCAGAAGAATCCTTTTCTTGTCCTCTAACCAGCTGCATTGAATATTTGGAGAAGTGGTAGAACACCAACTAAGAAGGAAGGCCATTTCTAGCAATATTTTGTGCAAGTAAGGTAATGACATTATTTCCTCATCGTCCCAATTCCAGTGGAAAAAAATGGTTGTTGAAAACTAAAACAAACAGAAATTCTATGCAGTTTTTAACTTCCATCTTGGGACACATGATTTTTGAAAATACTCTGAGGATAATAAGTAGCATTTTGAATGATCTAAAAATTGAGAGATTTGGATAGAGGAAAGTACAAATTGATAATTTCCATGTGCTTATGTCCTTTTACAATAAATTCAAGGACAACTACTATTAATTTAATAAACATATGTATTGCAAAAAAGTATGGAAAGCCACATAAGAAAATTAACATCAATACGTCGTAGCAAACAAAACAAAAAACAAAGAAACCACAATAAAGTTAAAAAAATGAGTGAAGCAGATGTGCTTTTTCATGCTTGACCATGTCAGAACTACGGCAGCACTGAGATTGGCTTAAGCCATCACAGATGAAACACATCAGGAATTCCTCAAAAACCTGTAGTGTGCATGTCCATTTAGATAGTAACATTCAGCATCCTGTTCCTTCCCTTGCAATTAAAATACCTGATTTGGAAATTAATCACATATATTTACCACAAAAGTGGTTCAAAAAGAGGCTTCTTTGGTGTCCTAAACACAATCCACATGGCCACATGTGCTTGCTTGCTGTGCTGGCTGGAGAACAAAAATGTAGAGTTCCGGCATTGTCACTTCTCTCTTTATTATGGGCATATCTTTTATCCTTGAAAGCCAGGATATAGATGCCTTCAGGATCTTTTATTTTGTTATTTATAAACTTATTTTCAGATAAGGCTTGATAATTATTTTCAGATAAGGTTCCCAGAAGTCATCATTCACTGTTCATTCCTGAGGAAGCTGTGTGGAGCTGCATAATTTTTAGACTTTCATGCTAGAATTACTCACTTTCATAGGTAGTGGCACACGCATAAGTGTGCAAGATATAACAACATAATGTCACTCTCCAAAGTACCAACGTAAAAGGAAAGAAAGAGAACAGATTACATTTTTTCCTACTGAAGAAACACATAGATTGACTACTGTCAATGTAGTTTTATACAGACATTAATTTTGCTTGGAACTGAAGTAGACATTCCATACACAAAGAAGCACAGGTAAGTATACAGGCTGTAAAACAGAAGCATAACAAAGTAGTGGAAGGAAACTGAAAAGTGTGCATTAAAATAAACTCAGCCTGATACCTAAACTTCTGATCTTAGGAACTTGTGGAAAATTCTTGTGTCAAAACCAATAAAACAATTAAAATTCTAAAGATTATCCAAGATTAAAAATGACAGACGGAGATATTTTCCCGTTGTATTCATGAGTTGAATTTATCTATCTCTCTCTCTAAATGATCAGTCCAGAACTTGGGCTACACTGAACTTACAGTATAATTACACTGTAGTTATGCAGTGGTATCACAAAATCCAATACTTCTATAAAGAATGTATGATATTTAAATGCCTGAAAGAGGCAGTACAAAAAATGTGAGTCCAGAATTGGTTTAATAACTTGGAAACAAAAGTGCATGCAAACACACATGCTATATAAATACATAAGCCTGCATTTTAAAGTTGCATTGATTTAACAGCAAAACATCTAGAGGTTTCTAAGTGTTCCAGCAAAAAGCAATGGAAGAAAGGACACAAACCAACATTTTTTGAACATCTACACTCTCTCTACAGATAACATTGAGGGGCAGACACACTGAAATTGTGTAATAAATCTTAAATGGGGATGGGTATACATGGATCATGATGAAAACCATCTTCCCTTCCCTTCCCTTCCCTTCCCTTTGCATTAGTCATGTTTGTTGAATTTAGCATTGAATTGGAATTTTTGCAAAGGGCCATTCTGACCCCAAGTTGGCAAGATGAATTTCCCACCCCTAAAGTTCCCATGTATAAAGACCAATTATGCAGATGAGGAGAATTTCACCCAAAATAAATTGCATGTTCCATCTGATTATGGGTAATAGATTATTCCAGACCTATACTGTCCTCAGGTGGAATTGAAGGATCCTTTAAACATCAAGGAGTGTATTCATAACCATTATCCTCTTAACCCTTTGATGTGAAAAGATTGCTATAAAATTTACTAAATTCATCTAAAATGGCTTTTGAATCTCCAATCACTTTGTTCTCTGCATTAATAATACTAGGACTAATCCTGCATGACTTGTGAGATTTAAGATGAGTAGCTAATAGCTTTTGAATCAAGGGTGCCTTTCAAGGGTGCCTCTAAGCAGTATCTAAAACTGCGTGTGTGCAATTTGTCTTATCCAAATTGGTGCATATTCAGAAAGCTATGTAACCTATATACAAACTGCATTTTCATTCAAGATGTATGTAGACCATGATCTTTCTAACTCATATATGCAAATATAGTCTGAGGATTAACAGTGGATTTTTACAGAGAACAGAAAAGAACTACACATGAGTTCATCCAGCTACTTCTGAAAATTTAGCTCTATCCAACTAGCAACTGTAGGGTTTTGATTGCTCTTATTCTGGTTTTGCATCCTAGGTACGTTTTGCTTTTCTTCCTGGTTCCAGGATTTCGTCACCATGGCATTAGATTAAGGCTAACAAACTGAGACTGGTACTTTCTCACTCTGTTCTCTACCCATCGCCATTTGGCCTTCAGGTCAGAAACAGTCAGAAACACTAGTCAGTGGGAGCAGCTGCAGACACAGACAAAGCCTGGGATTTTCTGTATTCAGAGACCATTTAGAATCTTGCCATTTTCTTGGCTCTCTACTTGGTCTCATTTTCTTCTTCCTTTATAGACTCTGCATGCAGTGTTTATTCTTACCTGGTTCTTTTGCACTTCTCCCCTGTTTTAACTCCTTCAAATTCAATATTCCTTTTTCCTCCTTTGGTTTTTTCCATGTATCTCCAGGCAATCTCCTTGTTCTTTCTTTGACCTCCTTCCATCCCCCAAAGATACAATGGAATAAACCTGCTACTGTCTGCTGCTTCTACTTTCTTGCCTATTGAGACGATGGTCTTGTCAGAAACAGGACTCTCTGCTACTCTTTATGCTTTGTCCCTAGCACAAAAGGATCCCCCAAAAAAGCTCACTCACATATCTCATGTATGTAATCCTGAAATATTATTTTTTTCAGATTTGTGTAATTTGAGCATTTTCGTGTTCTATTGCAAATCAAATAGACATTTTCATGAACAGCAACAAAATGAATTTCCAGTAAATTTTGTCTCACCTATCAAATGTAATAAAATCACAACCAATTCAAGATAACATAGTCTATTTGTGATCTTGGATAGCATTACAGGATATGAATCCTAGTTCTGAAAGCATAATTTATGCATTTAAATGATTCATCCAGTTTACAAAATGGTCGCTTCAGAAGTTGGTTAGCCTATCATTGCCAATGACCTTCAAGATCAAAGCCCTATGAGTTGAGTTGGCCCTCTAAAAACATGGAATCAGGAATGGCCTGAGCACCAGTTTGATGCATCCTCTCTCCTTTTCTCTGAGAATGCAATGAACTGCCTAGTTTTGAGAAAAATGAAATAAATGTCTTTTCTGTCTCTGTTCTCAGAGAAAATAAGATCATTCCAGACCAAAAATTACGGAAAGCGAGTATTGCTGTGGCTGTGAACAGATATTCCCTACACCCAGGAGGATAATTTTCCCCATGATCTAAAGGTAAAAGAAACTGATGCTTTAACATCCAGAAATAGTGATAATAGCTGTAGGATCCAATCCCTTTGTGTATTTCATTCTTTCTGGAGCTCAGTTTGAGTCATCTGCTTGTGCCTGGGGCTGGAGGTTGGACAAGAGGACTCCAGAGGTCCTATCCAACATCCAACCTAAATTATTGAATGATTCTTTGTTCAGACTCAGGTCTTCAGAGACACTGTTGCATACTGACTGTGTCTTTCAAACCCAAGGTGCACTCCAAAGCTGTGTCCTATCTCTATTTTGAGATGAAACCTGGGGGCAAGTCCACCTCCCTGTCTCCCCTTTCTCTCCTCCCTTTTCTCCTTAACCCACAGCATGTGAGGCAGTTGGAAAGGATGAATGCACTGGTGTGGATGCTGAGGAGATTAGGCTCTGATTTGGATGAACAACAGACATGGGAGACTACCCCTCCGGCAGCTGGATTATTATGGCCTTTGAGTGTGTGGATGAGCTCACATCTACTGAGGGAGGGAGCTCATGTAAAGCATGGAAAATATGTAGCGCCTCACAAGTGATTTTCAGAGAATGCTGAAAAGCAGAAAAGCCAGTAATAACTGTGGGACTCAGGCTGTGAAGGCTGTTAAGGAAGAAGACATTTTCTGAGCCCTTCCTTAGGTCTATTTGAGACCAGCTGTGAACCTTTGAACACTGCAGAATAGCAATTAAAATGTGCCACAGAACAAAGCAGCAATCAACAAACTGCACCCTAAGAAAATCTTGAAGAGTAGAGCTTACAAGTTGTTAAAGAATAGATGAAAAAAATACATCTTATTGAAAATACAGAGTACATCCACAACTGGGAAATTCCAATTCTGGAATACACACAGTTTTATATCACAGCATGCAGTGTTTTAAGATCAATAGGGCAGGTAATACAAATTTGTTTTATTGAGTGACTTTAACAAAAATCCCAGCATAATCAGACTGAAAGAAAGGTAGGCAATGCTGCCAGTTCTGTGCAGTAGTTGATTTCCTGGGGAAGCCAACGTAGCTATGGGTGCAACATCAGTGCTGCGCCATGCATTGCATCTTCTCAGACATTCAGGGGTAGGGTTGCACACAGCTACATCCCTGCTCTTCACAAACCTCTTGCCAAGAAGTATCTAATAATTTTCTTATTTATTTAAGAGAAACGCAGGCTCACAAAAAATAATAATAACAAATAAAACTGCATTTTGTGTATACCACCAGTCCTACCTGTACAGTGAGGTACTATTTATTTAAATAGAACAATGATTTATACCATCTAAGAATATGGCACAGGAGCTTCGTCTAATAGCATTTGTTGAGTTATCTTTGCTAATAAATTGAATTACCCAGAAATAGATTGTTAAAACTTAGGAGAACAGTTTTCCATATTTTTCAGCAGACAAAGGGCTGTCAAATACCCTTAGCATCAAAGAATCTTCTGATAATTTAAATAACCTTCAACAGAAAAAAATTATTTCCAAAGTTACCCATATATATATGTCCTATGACCTGCTTAGTTATGCATATAGACATTTTTATTAAGCTACCGTTTTGCTCTTTCACTAAAATAATTTCTCTTTATCCATAACAATAAATAAATAAATAAATAGTGCAGTTGACAATACAGCACAATAACTGTGCTATTTTTAGTAAAAAAATCATGATTTCTTATGAAAACAGTTATTAGCTTTTACTCTTCTGTACCTTTTCTTTGTCTCTGATTTACAACTTCCTTCATTTTATAACAGTTTGTATCATAATCAGAGTATTTTGTATTAAGGTTTTGCAAGTTCCTGCCTGTGCTGGTGTTCAAATTCTCAGGCCCACTATTTTCTGAAAGGATATAAATAATCATGCACTTTAATTAATGTTGATTTTATAAGATTTAACTCTGCCTGATGGATACAAGCTAAAAATCAATCACTGTCTCTTAATTTTCAAATCAATCTAAGGATATATGAAATGAAACATCACAAAAGTCACTTACAAAAGTAGAAAAGCACAAAAGGGAGAAGATATAAATTGATGGGAAGCTGTTTGATTTATTATACAACAGATAAGATCTGCATGATACAGCTTCCTGATGGTTTACGTGCCTATGAAATCTTTCTAATGAAGGTTATTCCTGAACTCATAAAATTACATATTCCAGTCTGTACTCTATCATCACCCTATAATACTAGATTTGGATTGATAAACTTAGTAATTATGAAAAAAAATCCTTCTATTAATCTAATGAAGAAGTGCTCTTTGGATGAAAGATATAAAAATGGAACTAACTTCTGCCACAGCATATCCACAAGGGAGCAGCAAAACTGGTCACTTGTTTCCTACTATCTTGAAACTTGAAACAGAGAGTGAAGAATTCACAGAGCCGTTTACACATCATTATTTCTGATTCTGCTTCTCAGAAAACTGTTCTATGGGAGATACAAACATATATATTTGAATTTCTGTCTTAATTGGAAATTAGTTTAGCCTATAAACTTTTGTTGTTTTCCTAGTAAGCTAAGTTTGAATAAATGGTGACAATTCAGGCTAGGAGATAAGATGCATTGATACATTAGACACCACTGCCTTGATAAAAATTGCCCAGAAAAAGACCAGCACCATTCACATGCTCAGTTACCTCGTTCAGTTGAGAGGCACTAACAACTTGCTGTGGGCCAGGGATGCTCAGGCTACCCATCAGCTCTAGCTGATACATTCATTGACTCATTGGTAATGTCAGAAGACACTTGCCCTTTTATAGCTTACCTGCTCATGATTGTTCTTTATAAATGTTAGATTTAGTTATAAAGACACTATCCTCATTGTTAATATTCTTCATTTTCAAGATCAAATCAGAGTAATAAAGTCAGGCTTGTATTTCTGAGTAGGTTCCATTTAAAGAAAGATTTTCATTATGTGCTTAAATTCAACCCCATTGAAAGCAACACATTTGCATGTTTTTAACATTAACATAAAAACATCACAGTAAAAATGATTTCCTGAGTGGGAGCTTTAATCTCTACCAAGTATTTAGTAGAGCTCAAAACAGGATGAACATGTGGCACTTTTATTTTTGCATCAAAAATTTGCATAATAAAGGATAAACAACAATTACTTTAAAAAAAAAAAAGGTTAGCTAAATAATTGAAATTTATACTTAATGGGCAGAGGAGAGAAAGTATACATGAAAGGCCTTTTTGGATTTCTGTAAAAACCAAGGACCACATGAAAAGTCAGCTGATGGTTTGGTTATTTTTTACCAAACCATCAGCTGTATTGCTATGAATCCCATCACATGCATTCATATACTTTATTTATCTTTCTGTCAAAGTGGAAAAGAAAGTACTTTATCAATTAACTATCATTTTCTATTTCCTTGTTTATGATCCTGTGGCTACTAAGCATCAATAATTTCTGCTTTGCTACAATGTCGCCAGGAAGATTGATTGTGCATGTCATCTTGAAGTGAGAAGATTTAAATAGAAAACATATAACTAGCAACATCACCAAATTCACTTTTGCAAAACAGAGCAACTCCATTGTATATTTAAAAATACAAGATTTTAGGATGCATCACATCTCTGTTCAGATGAAAACTCTGAATTTTCCTTCAGCATTTTTATTGACATTGCTGTAATAATTGTAACTATGTAAACAGCAAGCACCATACTAAAAAATACAGTATTATTGTTAAAAATCAAGCACTCTGAAAATAGGAAGTGCCAAGATCAAGGTTGCATAGATAAATCTAAATCATCTGCCTGTGCGCATAAATTATTATATACTTAACTAGATATTCATTTTAAGATTACATGACTACAGTAGGCCTTTGCTTCATTCGGTGGATAAAGTGGTTGGGGATGGTTAGGGAATTTATCAACACTCAGTTTTCAGATTTTTTTTCCAAACTCTCCTCTGGAAGAACCCATTCCTGTTCTGATAAGGAAGGTGCCAATGTACTTGTGTACATTTTAGGCACTCATTTTCTACATGTTTGCAGAGACACTTTAGCCTTCTGCTCAGCACTGGTATTTTTACAGACTGGCACTCGCAGAACTGTTCAGGCTTTGGTGCTGCTGAGAGCGCTGTTCAAGGCTGAAACAGGATTTTCAGGTTATGCAAGGGGACGGCTCTTTGACTATAGGGATGCTCTCCTTCAGGTGTTCTCAAAGGACATTGGAAAAAAAGGACTTACACCATTTTGAGCAGGTCAGCTGCTCCACTGACTTGTGATGTTGAGGACTTAAAACAAGTGCCTGTTTCAGGAAGGGAGTTTCTAAGACATTGCTCTGTGGATGCTGTTTGCTCCTCTTCTGGCCCAGTAAGTATTTCTTTTATACAAAGATATGCAGAAGAGACTAAGGAAGCCACGGCTGAGGGATACTTATAGAATGTCAGTTCACATCTCTGTCCCAAATTGATAAAAGCAGAGAAATTTGGAAATGCAGATCCTGCATCCCAACTAAGGACCTCAGTCAGGATTATTCTGGCTTTGTGCCATCTCTCTGCAGTATAATTGCAGATGGAAGAGGCCCAAGCTGCTGAAGCAGCTGTCTGTCTTCAGTGTCTCACAACTGGCTGGCACTGATACTTTCCTGAGTAAATGCTCTGGAAATGTCTTTGCAAGGCTTCTCACTCACCTATGTGTATATGGGAAGACTAGATACCAAATGCAGGGCTGAGGATTCCTTTGCAGAGACCATGCAAAACCACCATGTTTTTCAGGATCTGATCTATTTTTCCTGTCTCAGATTCCTCAGTGTATCATTATTTTAATGGGCTATCTTGTGTTTTCAGAACTATTGTGGATGCCTCACAAATTTGAGCGAATGTGTTGCTATAGTTCTTGGAGGATTAATTTCCAAATAGGGAATTGTGGCACAGGGAGATGAAGGTAACAAATTCTCTGTGGTGACAGGTTCCCCATCCTCCGCTGCAGAGGATTACTCACAGGAGGCTGAGGATGGCTGAAGAAACACAGTTTCTTCACACATAGTTTAGTTACAACCCAGAACAGAAGTAGCCTGCACCTCAAACTCTTCACATATCACTGTAAAACTGTGAGGAAAAGAAGAACCTAAGAACCAGGCTATCCTAGCTTGATTGAGATGTAACATATCACAAAGTGTCCCAGGAACTTGTGAGGAGGAAAGCATTTAACATTTTTGGCATGAGGAACAAAGTTTGGAGGATCCTATCCTATTATAGGGTCATATTAATTCACAAGTAGAGATTGTGTTAAATTATACAGTGGATGTGTTGTTTCATACAGAATATATTTGTGACCTTATATTGTTCAGCATGATAATACTGTATAGTCCTGTTTTCTAGCAGTGTAAATTATATTAACCCCTTACCCTGGAGACACAATACACTGAGCCCTATTACTCATATATGTGTGTCTGTCACTGACAATTATATTCTTTACCTTCTTGGGAAAATAACCTAAACAAAAGCTTTCTACCTGTTTCAGCATCCTTCCCTCTCTTTCTCTTTTCCTTCAGCCTTTCTCCCATCTTTCTGCCCTAAATATATATATAAAGGTCATAGGCTTTTTTACTGCAAAATGAATGAATCTCAGTACAATGTAATCCTGAATCTAGAATCTTGACCATGTTGTTTTATGAGATCCAAGGCCTCTTTTCAGGTCTGGTTTTCTACTGACTTCTTTGACACGCTTCACTAGACCTAATAGCTCCCTATTACCAGTTACAATTTAGCATCTGAGCCAGGAGCTGGAGGAAAAAGGGAAAAAGGAGTGTAAATTATACGGAGTTGCGGTGAACAAAGGTTTTATTTCTCCTGAGCACAACCCTTTGATAGGAAAACGGGGGAGACAAATGTGTTGCTAATTTAATTAAGTAGTATGAGATGGCAGGGTCCACAGATGCCATTTAGGACTGGATTAATCAAGAGCAGGTGATGAAAATGAATAGTCACACATAATGTTAGCATTTTTAACAATCCGACACAGTCTAATGGAATCAAGTGCTATTTAACAACAGGGCTCAGTTTTGCTTGCTAATCCAAATTTATCTACACTTTCACCCTGCACATTCATGTGGATCAAGAACTCTATTCCCTCTGATTCTCATTAATTTTCTGGGGCATTTTTAGGTATTTAACATTTTGCATAATATGTTCATGTCTCCTTGTACTGCACATGGAAAAAGTAGCAATGAGGCTGTGGAAGCATTGCATTCCAGGAGCTGAACAAGTTTAGCATGGAACAGGTAAGCACTTTGGGACAGCTGAGGGGTCATACCAGTATGAAACCTTTCTTTTCGTCTACTCATTCCCTTCTAAAAGTACAGAAAATGTTCCAGTCAGTTGTTTCCTTAGAGAATCAAGGCCTGAACTTATTTTTGCTCACAAATTTTGTGACCCCCTGTGGCTATTTAACACAACTCTTCCAGAGCAGCTTTATCTTTCCTGGCAGCAGCTGAAGAATCAAAATTAGTAAAATCTTCAGTCTGCTCTCTGGTGAAGGAGTTACTAAATGAAGATGGAAACCTCTGTCAGACTGGAAACAAATTTACCTGCATAGGAAGTCACCCTTTCCCAATAAACAGTTTTCAGCTAGAATAAATTTTCTGCCTATAATTTCACTGCTTGCAAAGGGCTAGAATGTGCCATTGGAAATCAGAACTGTGTCCGGTTGTGGTCATAGACCTGCCAGCTGTCTGTGGCCTCAGCAAACACATTACCTTTATAGAGCAGTGAGCATATAGCTCGTTCCTCTACTCCTCTGACAGCCTTTGACACAGGAGAGAGTGTGTAGGGAAAGAAGTATGACATCTGTTTCTCATCCAGTTGTACAGAGAGGGTATAAAGACTCCGTCACCTATGCTAAGGCCCTGAAAGCTTTATAACCTATTACTTCTTTATGTGGTGCCATAAAAGCAAACCAAATCCTGTCCAACACGAGACTGACAGAGCATTCTGCAGTATCCCTAGTTTTCGAAGTCTGAGCTCTCTTTACCCTTTTAATGGATGGATTTATTGTACTTCAGAGTGCAATTTCCCATTAGGTGTTATCAGGACTGAGGGGAGCTTTTTTATGTCACAGGGAGAGAGAACTACTCCATTAGGTGCTATACATTTTGTTGCATTTACAGAGCCTCGCCAAGCTTGCTTTCTAAACCTTATGAAAATCAATTACAAGCAGACATGTCAGTTGCCATCTTTCAATATAGCTATTCTCCAATCCCTGAAGTCTCTTTAGAAGAAAGACTTCTGTGTGCCATCAAAATATCTGTGGTTTTAAGTACCTCTGAGCATTAACAATCCAATACAAGAAATTCAAAGATACGTATGCATTTCTTTCCAGTGAGCATCTTCAGGATGACCTACCTAGTTCTGCATAATGGTCTTTGGCTCTTTGGTTTTTCAGGTGAACAGTTTATTTGTCGAAGTAGTTCTGACAGAGAGGAGAGAATATCAGCAAGGAGAAAAGATAGCCTCATAGAAAAAGAACTCTAAAATAGAAGCAGCAGAAATCAAAGCCAATGTATGTTTATATGAATGTGTTTTTATACCAAAAAAGCCTCCAGGATCACAATAAATTTCATAATTTTTGCCAACTGTTTCTGAAAATAACACTACAAAACTTAGAAACTTGGTAAGCGTGCTGTGAGGCATTTAGCAAGGGTTGATCAGAGGTGTCCGTGCCCAACTGCCTGTCTTTCCCTTGCATGTGGTAAATGCACTATAGCCCTCAGCTGATTAAAACTCATCGCTTGGCTTAACCTCTTAATAGTTATTACTGACCTCAGTGCCTGTTTGTATCTTTTTGCCTTGTAGTTACTTCTGTAGTGTCTTAAGTTGCTCCAGCTGTACTTGACAGACCTTGTCTGCAACATCCACGAACTTGGGTGTGTTTATAAAGCTGCTGTCACAAGTGAAGAAGTTACCACATCTTCCTGCTTGCTATTGCCCCCAGCTGAGACATCACAACTCACAGAGCAAGTACTCGGAGACTTTGTCTTTAGTTCAGCACCAGGATTTTTACTTAGTTTATAGCTCTTTACGCTGACCCAGACCAGAGTCACTGAAGTAGAATGGCAATGTCTTAAACTGCTGTAGCTGCTTTGAAATATGACAATGACCTGAGATTAAACAGTTATCGAATCCTCTCCTTCTCAGGACAGCAGAAATAAGGAAGACTCAAGTGGAGAGAGTGTGACCAGCTGAAGTGTGAGCAGTGTCCTTTGGTTCTAAAAAACTTCAGGTAGTGCTGGTAATTTAGTGTCAAGATCTGTGAGAAGTGAGCGATGAAGGAGAAATAATTGCTCTGTGCCTGTCCCACAGGCTTATGCTGGAGCAGAGAGAGAAGCTGCTTTGAGTTGATGGGAGGGGGGAGAAGGGATTGCAGAAAGTATTTGGTCTCTCTTGCTCTAATTAGGCTTTCAGAATAACATCCGTAAAGCTCATCTTTTTTTTTTTTTTTTTAAAGTACTTGCACTTTCTAAAGTATGTTCACTTCTGGAGATGTGATCTTGTGCATTTCACCCTTGTTTGAAAGCAGAATTCTATTCTGACGTATGTTTGGGTCTTTTAATAAAAAATTACAGGTAAAATATTTAGAATACTTCTGAATTATGGAATATTTTTGTTTTGAAAATGGAAAAGTGTAACCAATAGTCTCATTCCATTTCAAATTAAAACCAGTATTAAATTATAATAAAGGAAAAAGTTAACTGTAGTTGTATTTCCTGAGTAGATACCTAGTAAAGAATTTCACTAACTTTTTCACATTTTTCTCCTAATGAAAATATTGTTATTATGCAGATTTTATAGTAGAGGATCCATTAAATGGGTCAGGTGGACTTTGCAGATGTTATAGGAAAAAACAAACAAACAACCCACAATAAAAGTTCCCTCCCCTCATAACAATTTTATTCTCCACTGCCAAATAAATCAGCTCATCCAGTCAGGTCTAGTGTTATGCAAAACCTCATGACGTTTCCTTGGGAAGGTTTTCTCAATCTGTGTAGTCTGCCTTTAAGCCACGTGGCCCTTGGCTTATCTGAGACATCTCTGGAAAATGTGTAGTAGAGACCTTAGTTTTCTCCTGATCAGCACAGGAAAGTGATACTGAGAATTTCTTCTTGCTTTTACTTCTGTTGTTTGTTCTCTTACTGTTCCTTCCTCTCTTCAGAGACGGTTGTTGGCATCTGCAGCTTCACGTCGCTGACAGCCCAGCTCGGCGAGTGCTGTGGTTGCAATGGCCTCACTCAGACAATGCAGACCAAATGTGTGAGGAGGGGGAAGATGGTATCACGTGGGAGAAAGGAGGAAGAACAGATTATGGGAATGAAGAGCATGGACAATTGAGTTTCTCTCCTCTAGGTTCTCTACCCAGAGTACTTTTGGGAAGCCTAACAGGAATGACCTCTGGAGTTAGACACTTTACGTTTACTTTTTAAGTGGAAGTGTTATTACAAATACCAAGCAGCTGAATAATCAGTGGCAAACGTGGAGTGTGTGGTGGGGCCAGGTGTTGTCTTTTTACAGGATAGGACATCAACACAGCTCAAAAGTTTTCAACACCCTTTAAAGATGTATTGAAGTTCTATTGAAGATGTAAAGAAGTATTACAGTTCTATTTCACTAACAATGAGGTAAAAAAAATAATTTTTCTCCTTACCTGCTTACATGTCTAAGTGCACTAAGGGGCTGTTCTTGGCAAAGTGGTTGTTCTGCTGTGCCATCCCACCAAAGCACTCTGTATCATGTCAGGCTTTATTGATCTGTGTGGATATATGTTTCTAGATCAGTGGACATCTGCCATAATAGCAGCAGAGCACTCCTTAATTGCCAGTGCCGAGAGGAATTGCTTTCTTCCCTGCAGAGATCTTGAAGAGCAAACCTTGAAGCAATATATGTGACAACTTCCAAAGAGCAGCTGTTTCTCTCCTTTGCATAGCAAGATGCCAGCTGTTCTAGGTACAACTCCAACCACACACAAGTTGTTGTTGAGTTTGGGTTTTTGATTTGTTTGTTTGTTTGTTTGTTTGTTTTAACTGCAAATAACATTTGACTTAAAATGCAAAACAGGGCACTGTCATGGATGTCCAAAACTTCTGTACGTACCTAGGGAAAAACCTTTAGATTCCTATATGGCTTAATGGCACATCTTTTCTCCAAGTTAGTTAAGAAATATATATAAACATACTTAAGGCTGGTTAGGAAACAGGAGAGCTGTAGAAAATCCCAATGAGGAGTTTTGTCTCATTGCTTTAGCAATTGCATAATATGTAATTGTTTTGTTTCTTTGTTTAGCATGTGCACTGCGGTCTCATTAATCAGTACAGTGATACTAAAATGGCTGTGATTTCCACCAGCATGATAAGACATGTTGGCTGCTACATTCATAGGGATAAATTGGTTATTTTACAAAGTCTCAAAGGGTGAAGGCTTGGGGGGGTTTATTTTAATGTCTGTCACATGATCTCGCTGCATGACATCGCAAATCTCCCATCTCTGCTTTGTTGGCCTATATGCATGAATAATTTTCCCAGTGCTTGTTTGTAGCCGAGTGGGAGAAAGAGAGAATTACCGCTGCACAATCTCTTGTTGTCGGCGATCAGCATTCCGATGGTCTGAGCTGGCTTACAACAGTGTAAAGACATCAGTGGCATGTGTTATAATATATTGAGCATTGTACTCCTGAAGAACGCACGAAAGAAAGAACATTGTTCTACTAGGGAGCAATTCATCGGGTTTTTCCCAGAGACTCTTGGGTCAAGTTTTTATAGGCCTATTTGATTTTCAAATTCTTTTTCCCCCTTTTTCCTCTCAGTGAGCCATAGTGTCCAAACTTGTCTACATTTACTTCCCATGTTTTGTGCATGGTAGATGTCCTTTAAAAAGAGTATCTCAAATAAGTCTTTATTCTTGTTTTGTTGGCTCTTATTCTGTGTTTTCATGAACTCTGGCCCTGGCCATGGCAACTGCAAGAAAAATGTTAACATTGATTGACAGGATTAAGAAAGCCTCCATGCCTATCCGCATTTCAAACACTTTGGGAACAATGGTGTTTGGTGTGATTGAATTAATGAGATATCGTGGACTGTCAAAAGAGCACACATACTTTACATAAACCTGATTATCTTTGCATGGCAGAAATGAAAAAAAGGAGGGAACAGAGGTTTGGCTTTCACTCATACCTCCAAAGGAGCCATCAAAGAGTGTGCCCTGGCTCGGAGAGTGATGTGCCCGCTCAACTGGCCTGCCCTCCCTTTCTCTCCACATACTGCCTGGCTCTGCTTAGCATACATCAGCCATGGGCTTTAACAAGTCTATTCAGACGACTGGGCCCAAAACAACGCTCTTTTCACAGCTCAGCACCTCTGTGCTGATTTTTTTTTTTCCTAGAGATCTATTGTTTAACTTGAACTAAGCATACATTTCAACAATTAGACCTGAACTGGCTCCTACCACCCTAGCTTAACCCCAGAGAGTGACATCAGTCATGATACAACATACATTTTGAGAGGTGAGCTACAGCTGGTGCTCACTTTTAGCAGTAGATTTACTAGAGAGAGAAGAAAGTTTTGTAGGGTTCCTCTTATGACTTAAGGCTTAAATGATATTTCTGTCCTCTGGGAAATATTCGAGCAGGCACAATATGGTGAATAAATACAATTCACTGAAGTAGTGCTGTATATTAACATAAGATATTTTTTTCACAAGGGGACATCACGGATTAAAAGACTCTGAAATGAAATGTAATCCACAAGCTGAAAGGATTCTACCTACCTACATACCTGTCTGTCTATCTGTCAACTTACCTGTCTTACGACCTCACTAATCATTTTACATGGTCCTTATTACCAGAGATGAGTATTGCTTCCTCAAATGCATGCATCATTGGCTTACTGAAAATCATAAATTTAAGGGAGGTTTTGTTTGGTAGCTGCACAGTTTATATCAGGACTTTCAAACTTTTTGAAGCAGGTAGTCACTTTTTTAATGAATCAAACTCTTTAAATTTAAGACACTAGCTGATTTTTCTTTCACTCCAAATATGGCTCATATGCAGTTTGGTAATTCTAAACATAATTTTATTTCTTTTGTGTGCTAAAGCCAATTGGAAAAAACTACAGAAAACATTATTTATCCAAAAAGCTCTTGTTAGCAAGGCATATCTGGTAATATTTCTAGCTTGACTGGAGTAAAGAGATACTGGGAACACCCGCTAAAATTGTTCATATCAGAATGTCCAGTCTGTTTCTGCAGACATATGAAGCATGGATAATTTTAATAAGGTTTAAATAAGTGATCATATTCTGCTAGCTTACTTGCATCTACTCAAACTTCTATTCATCCCAAGATTCTCCTATCATTACTTCTCACCCAGTAGGGAAATGTAGCTGCTATGTAAACATGAAATACCATATTAATTTCTTTTTTAGGTTTCTTAACTCACTTATATCATACTTTGGGTCTTAATAAGTAAACAAAATATATTATTTCTCCAAGTAACTTCAGTGGTAGTGGTGCTGAGCTGAAAATTTATGAGATTCAGTGGTCAGATACAGTATTTCTGCCTTTCCCTCTTTATAGACTTCTCCTCTAAAACCTTGTGGCACTCTTGCAAGCTTTGGTGATTCTATGTTGTGATAAATGATTAATTTTCACTAAGGGTTTTGAAAAACACTGTAAGCATACAGAAGTTTAAAATCACCTGGTGGCACGTGTTGAGCATTGCTTTGTAAATCATTAAATAATTTATGGCAAAACTCATTTTAACACGTGTGCATATTTTCTGAGGCCATGGATTAGTGACAGGCCTATCATAACGGATTAATGATTCAGATCAAAGAAAAAGAGAGCACTGCACTATGAAGACTCAAAACAAAATAAAATATTTCCCCTCAAAGCCTAACCAGTAGATGTCTCTGTTTCACAAACCCTGTCATGGTATCAGCTGCCATGTCCTCCAAGTTACATCTCCTGCAGCATTCTTATTAGAATAAAATCACCTTTATATAAAAATGGCAAGCTGATTTGAGGAAGGTGATATTTTGAAGCCTCTACAAAGTTGTCTGAGTACTCAAGATTTTGAAATTCAGATGTGCATATAATAAGCAGTAGAGTTTGAGACAGCTTCTGAGTTGGAGACTCTCTAATAACTGACTCGGCATAATCAGACTGCTTTGCGCTACATGACAGAGTCTTGGTGTTGCCACCATTTACCCCTTTTTATCAACAGAATACAATCAGCATTTATGAGACTGACTTATATCCAGCAATAGATGGGGATGCCACCACAGCTCACTCAAGTTTATGCTTCTTGGGTTTTTCTTTCCATCTTGTTGTCTGCACACTGGCTAGTACGGCTTCCTCTCAATGCCTTACACACTCATCTGCTCCCTCTGAACTTAAGAACTTAAGTCTTAAGACCTTGTGTGCCCAAGAAGGAAAACCCATACAAAAAGAAGCTGGACAGAGAGGTGTCATTGGGAGAAGGACAAGAGCAAAGGAAGGCTAACTGTGGTGACATAGCCCTGCAGTTTCTCCACGCCCTTGAGCTGCTGCCAACCTGCAGTGCCTTCTGCAGAAGACTCTGCTGTGTGCACCACGAAGCAGCCTCACCTTCCACAGAGTGCCACTGTCCTGTTCTCTCTCCCAGGGAGGAGCAAGAAATGGCAGTACTGCTTGTTTCTCCTGCTGAGAGCTCTGCCAATGAGTTAAAAAACGTTTTCAAGCAGTCTTTTAAATTCATGGGAGCAATTACAAGTCTATGAGAACAGTAACATAAAAGAAGAGAGCATGAAAGATGGCAACAGTGATTTCTGCTTTTGCGAATACAGGTATTGTTGATCTTTCAGAACGTGTTTCCTGCTCACTTAAGAGAACACATTCACGCCACCCTGTAATTTGCTTACAACTTTCTCAACAAATATTGCTTGTTTTTCCTTCTCACTTAGTGAATTTGCAGTAAAATTATGTGTTTCATTTATTAGAACTGTTATAAGTTGAACTGCTAACACCTTTATTCTTGATACAAACAAAACATAGGCCTTTTCCTCTTCAAACAAATAATTTCAATTTGGGCAAAACCTGAGGTTCAGGGTTCATAACTGCTTTAAGCTAACCAAAGTGTGGTCTGCTGTCAAAGTAGGTAATTCCAGTCTACCCTCTGCCTTGTCTCACCACTCTTTCTTGCCACATCTTTTGTGTCAGCACTAGCATCTGTGCGTGCCAACGGTGAGCTAGATCACTTCCCTCCTACTTCTCCCCTGTCTAATGTCAGCATAGAGGAGGCAACAGGAACACCTGGCTGGGGGTGGGATGGAAGTGGGAATTACAGCTTTTAATTGCACATTTTAGCTAGATGAGCCTAATGGGATGGTGGAACCCCAGCCCAAGAAAGGAATTCATCTTGGTCCCACTTTAAATCTTGCACAGTGCATAAATTCCTTTATCGTGATTCACTATCATGAACATGCAACCTTCCAACAACCAGTAACTTAACAGCCCTTCAATGTTCCACCCTGACTCAGGCCTCCTTCTGGTGTAAATCAGCCAAATTCCTCTTGCACATAGCTCACTGTACCATCAGAGCAGGAAGGATTTCTGCCAGTAGAGTAGCCTGTGATAAACATGCAGGTTTCTTCCATCCATAATGTCCCTGCCAGTCTGAATATCCCCCTCTGTCTTCTTTCATGAGTTGGAAACCTTTCTTTCCCTTATCCTACCACATATTTCTAATAATTTTGCCTCAAACCAGGACACATGTGTGAGTTTAGTTAAGGTCTGACTACAGGAAAGAGTTAATTTCATTATAAGCTTACATTTGTTGAATGATCCTGCTATATTTTCTCTCTAACAGATTTGTCAGTATCTTGTATTAATACTTAGGTGGCTGACTAGAAGCTACTGCCAGCGAGTTTGGACTGCCACCAGCAAACACCAGCAAATGCCGAGTAATGCTTTAAAACATATTAATTAAAATCTGATGGCTAACATATTATAAAGCATCACTTATTTTCCTAATCCTGGTAGACCCTTTAAGCTTCTTCTCCAGTACTGTCCCGACCCAACAGTAGTTCAGCAACAAAAATATCCCATTTACCACAGGGCACTCACAATTTCATTAGGATTTCTAGGAAAATACAAAGAGTGCACCTAGCAGCATGGTCTTCCTGCCACTTCCCTATTTTTCTAATTATTAGATCAGCTAGTACAGAGTTAAGTGCTATAGATGAACATAACCTGTTAGATTTAAAACGAAATTGCAATGGCATTATAAATTTTCCAGTACAAAGGCCACAAGTCCTCTACTGTCAAAGATGTTTATGTCTTCATCCTTGAGAAATGTGAGCTAAAGCACAGAAGTGTAGAAGACTGAAAATTAAATTGGACAACATCATAGTTGTTTTCTTTAAATAATGAACACACTTCTGCATATTCCAGGGGGAGTTCATTCCTAGTTACACCCTCCTACCGAATATCCACATTTTCAATTTTTGAGCAAACTTTGCAATAACATTTTAAAAAGAAAGTAATTTTGTGTTAAACCTTACTGACTTTACAAAATATGCAAATATACAAAATATTTTTCTCTAATGACAATGTATGTAAAACCATTAACTAAATGTACAACACATTTCTTGATTTCAGTTATCACTACCTGATCATATTTCCTCTGGCTTAAATATAGCATTTTTAAATCTGGCAACATTTAGTTGTTAGGAGTTTTCCTTAATAACGATGGTAGCACTTTCCTTTTCAACTTTGTTTAAAGAGGTGCATTCTTTGTACTGCAGATTGAGTATCCTTGAGTAACCAGAAATCATTAATAAATATAATTATCACTAGCAATGCCGGAACAGGGGAAGCTTTGAGGTTATTACAATGCCCTGGCAAAACATGTTTGACTGGATGAAAAAGTTTACGGAGATTAACACCCACAGAGCTGGCCCACTGGTAGGTTGTTGCAGGTTAATGGAAATGTGTGGCAACAGGCAGCAACATTAGCAGGGTCTTTATCTTTAGGTCTCATAAATATTCTCCTTAACCCCTGCTAACACCCATGTTTCAGGCTTCTCTAGAAAGAATTAGGACAGCTAGCTCCATGGCTATTGTTAGGATTAGGCACGTTCAATTCGGGGTTTCCCCCCTCCTTGCTCTCGGTTCAGAATTGCCCAGCTTTTTGGGCACTTACTTTGAGCCTGTATCAAATGTTGTGATTTGCTGATTGCCGCTTCTTGTCTCTTAACAAAAGGAAGGGAAATTAACAGCAAATTCCTGGGTTGTAGAGAACTGACCTCAGAACATTTTGTAGTGCACTATTAAATAAGGCTATGAAATGCTGAACTGAAGGTTCACGCCTTTCTGTGCTGAAAAGCCAGTTTGGTCATTAAGTTAAATTTAAAAGGAGTAGGAGCTCCTTGTAATCATATACAAGTTTATTGCTCTTTTCAGGCCTTTGTCAGTTTCTTTGTATATTAAACCACAGACACTTCTTTAGTAGATTGAAAATGGAGCTGGGAAGGGGTTAAGGATCTTCGTTGACTGCAATTTCTCAATCAGCCTCAGGAAGCCTCAGGTCAACTTTGCTCATAAAACTCTGCACAAATATTTCTTTTTCTATCAGAGGAATTCTAATTCCACACACAGACCAGTGCCACTCAGATTATTACACATTATTAAAAATTAATTTTAAAAAATGGTTTGGTCCCTGTAATCTCCTGTAGAACTGTGAGAACCCAAGCTTTGAAAAAAAATCACACCCATAATAGTAAAATAAATACTAAATATAGTCATTTTTCCTGCTGTTCTTACTATTTCTGTTATCCCTCAGTTTTTAAATCTTTGCTCTCTTTCCACCTTGCACAGTACAACTGAAGATTTTACCTCTAGCTACAAGACGATTCTTATGAAAAAAAAAAAATCATATGGAACTTAACAGGGATAAAAACCCGCTATAGGGATTAATAGGTTTCCATAAAATTACTCTAAAAACCATATAATTTAATAGAAACTTCAATAGAAATTGTGAAAAATCACTCCCTCCTGTGGTACAACATGTAAGAGGGTGGGCTCAAGAGAAGAATACTTCTGTTGCAAGGAGACTGTTATATTGTGTGGCTATAGGGTTGGCGTTGCCTGTCCCCCACAAAATAGGCCTGTAACTAAAATTATCTGGACCAGCTGGGCAGCTTGCAGGTAAAACACCTTATGTCCTGCTGCTCTGAGGCATCAGTCTCCAGAGGAGATCGGTACACCTCTTGGTCCTTCTCCTTCACCCAGGTACCAGTTTTCATTCATCTCTCCTCAGGATGGGGCTGGCCATCTGAAAAATGCCATATGCTCAGCCACATCCTAGTGTGGTGGACAGCAGGAGGGCTTGTTACTAGCACTGTGTCCTGTGTGGCTGCAAATTCCCATCTGCAGCCAGGAGGGGTTTCGGTATGCTGTTTGGGATATGGGAAGAGAGGTGCAGGAGGTATGATGGCTGCAGACAGGGGATTAGGAGATCAGGAGGAGTGGGGGAAGCTATGGGGAGGACACCTTGCAGCATGACATAGACCCATAGACATAGTCTAAGCAGAACTGGCCACAGACAGGATATCCTCACAGGGAAAAGTGGTGGTGGGGTTTGTGCAACTCAGAAAACTACTTTCAACTGCTAAACTAGAGAAAAAGGGAGCTGTGGGTGAGGGGCAGGAGATTTCTTCTTCAGATATTTTTTTGCCATTGTCTTGTCCTCTGAATCTGCTTGAATCCTGTCTATTTTCAGAGTTACCTTGTTCTAATTTGTGTTTTAATAAAACCTAGCCCTTTGGGGTATTTGTGTTCCCGCATTACAGAAGAGATGGGACTGTTGTACTTCACGACTGCTGAATTTGGGATCTCAAATACACCCAAGTAGATACAAGCTTTTAAGTATACCTACTGCTGGTTTCAGCCTGGCAACTACCCATGTGCAATTGTATGGGCCAAATGAATGCAGGTCCCAAGCTGAGGGTTATCTAAGAGAGACGTTCTTTCATCCAACTGTGCCACTTCTTTGATTTCTGTCATCAAACGGTTTGCAAATCTCACTGTATTCCACAGAAATCTTGGGGGAGGGGAGGGGCAGGGAGCAGTTAAAGACTGATTTGGTGTATCAAGAAGCAGGAAGTCCTCTACCCCTCTGAAAAGCTGATTACTTGTTTATTTGCAGATGTTAATAAGCTTATTAAATATAAATATGAATAACATTCTTTATTACCAGTGCCAGACAGTTCTTTTAATAAAGTAACTGTTATTTATAACTTTATGCAATGTCAACTTTTTGAACAAAAATTTTCTGTGCTTTTTTACCTGACACCTTCATAGGAATGAAAAGCAAAAAAAAAAAGAGTTTGTTTATCCTAAAACATTCTGAGAGCAGTTTCTTAAAGCGATGCATGATAGCTGTGGTCTTAGCCTCACAGAAAGCTTTTCCTACAATAGAATGTAATAAAAAAAATGAGGTGACAGATTTATCATTTCTTTATATCTGTTCATAGTAAATTCTGATCATTGTGCTAGTTTGAGTGCTCATCAGAGCAACTTGCATTGGAGAACAACAGAACAGAAAGGATGAGGCAAAGCAGAGCCATCAGCTCTGCAAAAAGAAGGGGGATATGATTCTGGACGAGGTCTGGTGCTTTCCCAGAGAGGACCAATGCACATGTAAGCAAACTACACATCACTCAAAATTGCACAAGTGGGACTACCTGTTGGTCACTCTTTAGCTGATCATTTACAACATTTGATACTTTTCAAACAGGTTGATGTTTGAAGATGCTGGCAGATAAATTCCAAAGCATCTCATGGACTTCCTGCCTTAATAACCACCTGCATAGTAATCAGCAGTTTGTGACTGAGTAGATTTTCACATGTCATGTGAAATTCACATTTCACACTTCACATATCTGTTGAACTTTTCAATGTGTATGCAGAAAGTACTATGAAACAAGTCCTCTGAGGATTCAAAAAGCAGAAGAAGCAGGTAGATAGACCATAAATAATATCAGGTATGTTGATGACTCAACAATTCTTTGCTGCAGTTTCTGATGCAATGCACCAGCCACTCTAGTTTTAAATCAGGTGACTAAATGAGATCATCCCCGTATGGAACAAATCTGAAAGATATGATGGCTGTGTCATTTAATAGACACAGGATAATGCCTAAAATTAGTGGTCATATTGCAAAAGCAGTAGATTAATTCAAATTTAGTGTGTTCAACCCACTCAAACACTCATCCATTCACAAAAGGATTGGAAAAGGATGGAGTCTAAGAACATACAACAGTTTGTTGTAAAGTGTAATTCTTCCATGTCCTGTTCTCCTGGGAGTAGAAATCATGAAAAATAGATGCTGCTCATGAAGAAACTGTGGGGAACTTTTAAAAAGTATGCTGGTGAAGATCTACGTATTTCCTGTATCAAAAAGAAGACAATTTCTATGTTACCAATATGGGAATACAGCACAAATATATATACTTTGATCCTATCAGGCGTAGGGATGGAAAAGACCTTGGAAACAGTTAGTGTGTATGAAAGGAAGCATACGACACCACCCTTGCAGAGGATGACTGGCGAGAAGATGGTGTGTGACAGACGATTGGGAATCAGTTACTTATGGCTTAAACAAGAAATGGACTGAAATGGCTCCCAAATATTGCAGTAAGATGTTACCAATATTTTACACAGATTTTAACTTGCTTAAGGGAAGATGAATGTCTCTCATAACTCATTTATCTCACTTCTAGAGTTATTCTGAATTCCTGACTGGCTACAAGACTTGATGCACATTGAAACTTTCCAGGCCAGTGGGAATAAGGGTCAGTTCTCTAAACATACATAAATGTAAGCTGGAAACATTGTATGTAAGATGATCTGATATTCCCATATATTTTCAACTCTCAAGATATAAAAGGTGATCACTGGCTCAGACAAGATGACAAATATTCAAGCAGACACAAAAGGGATGATATTCCTAACCAACAATCTGAAGTATCAGGTGAAAATACCTATGGTATCAATGCTATTATTTGCTGGAACATTTTTAGGGGACACTTTGTCATTTTGGATAACTTGGTTTTAGGACTGAACTTTTATTATTACTAGTAACATCAGCTACAGAGAGAGGAGAAATCATGACAGTATCTTTTCCTTCCTGTCCTATGCATGTAGGAAGGTCAGGCAGTAGAGATAATATAGTTTATGATGTACACATAGCAAACACAGAGAATAAGAGGCATAGATCTGGGGAGTAAATGTGATTAAAGGGGCATATCTACTATATTTAATTCCGTTTCAGTGGAAAAAGGTGGTCCTTTCTGAACAATGTTTTTGACAAACTAGATTTGCTTAAATTAAAGGGCTGAATAGCTAAAGTCTGGACAAAAATAACTTTTGAAGGGATTGCAAAGAGAGCACTTACTTTTTCTTGTTACAGGAAAACAAATGTATGTTGTATTTTGTGCAAGTATTATATCAGAACCAAGTACTGCTGTCTCTACATTGGAAACTTTCCATCACATTTGCTTTCTGTTCCTAAGAATTCTTCTTTTTTCCCCCTCCTTGTTTCTTGTCTTATTTTCCCCTTGACAGTTCCTTTTTTTCATTAGAACCATAGAATCTAGAATTGTCTTGGCTGGAAAGCACCTTTCAGATCATTGAGTCTAACCAATTTATTTGTTTTGAATTTGCTCTTGTCCTCTTTAGAGAAAGACAGGCTGGCAGAGCAATTGTTTTCAGTATAAATGGGCAAGAATTTGGTACTGCTTCCACTAGTATTTGCTAAAGTTTATCTGAACTAGATATGTAATTTGCAATTATAATTGACCTGAAGTGATTTGGTAGTAAAAATAGGAACTGAAGATCAAACCAAACAAAACCTTTTAGGTTCCTTTTTAAAGAGGAAATTATATGTAGGTAGTTGACATGAAATAGTAAAGGAGCTGTATTCAGAAAGCACAGATACGTAGCTGCTAACAGTGATTTTTGTTACTATTGAATGTGTTTGTGTATATAAAAGCACGATACTTTTTTCAGAAGTGGTTGCCTGTCCACTGTATTTATACACAAAAATATACATGAGGAGTACTAAAATAAACATTTGAACATACATTTTACTCAGCTAGCAATGCACTTCTTGTATTTTATTCCTTGTTTTATGATGCAGGGAGAGGGCATAACATTTTAAAATGTGACATTACAGAGCTATATTTAATGCTCGAAGTCAACTGTATTTCCCTTAGAGGATAAGAAAATTCATTAAAACTTCTATGTATTTTTCTCTCCTCTTTTCCTCACTTTAAATTGTCCTGCACTTGTTTCCTGAAGAAATCATGCTTGTATTGACATATTCAGGCTATGCTCCTTTTTTACCAAAGCCATCTAGTGGAGTAGGATGTTTTATTTAGAAGACCATAAAAACCCCCCAATCCTTATCTTGAGTAAGTTATGCTAGTCTCATTGACTTTTGTGATGCTCTGGAAATTTTCCCCAGCTGATATCATCCATGTTCCAAATTTCAAATATTCAGTGGGTGTCCACTATCCTTTTTGTTTTGTAGGTCACTAAGTTATAATGAAATTCTCTTTTTTTTTGAGGAACTCATTTTGGAATGACCAACCTGAGGAAAATTTCGGAGAGAGGAAGGGATGAATTATCTGTTCACATTGAACTGAGTGATTTGTTCAGTGAATTGTTTACAATATGGACTCCATTAAAAAAAGGAGCTGCTAGCTTCCTTGAAACATTACACACATAATCACAGAATCAGAGAATGATATGGGGTTGAAAGGGACCTCTGAAGATCATCTAGTCCAACTCCCCTGCCAAAGCAGGTCTGCCTAGAGCAGGTTGCATAGGCACATGTCCAGCCTCATGCACTCCACTTCTAGTACAGAGAGAATGAAGGGAAATCCCAGTGTGCAGTTAACAAGTACACTGAAAGCAACCCATAGGACCCAGGTTTCCCACAGTAAGACAAGCTCACCGTAGTTACACACTCTAAGCACTAGCTGCAGACAGCTGTCAAATTCCATTTCTTCCCATGCATGAGGTCCTTTCCCTTACTGGCTTCTTAAGCTCCGTGGATCAGGCTGAGAGGAGGAGAAAGGTTTATCACCCATAGTTTGATTCATTGCTGTGTATCCAGGAACAAAGTTATTGTGCTTATATTAGCAACACAGATATTTCCACACTAAAATTATGCAGCTATTTTTCCATCTTGGTGAAGAAAGAATAGGAAAGTTGACCATTCTGATGAAATGGAAAATAAAAAATATGAAAAAATATTTTAAAAGTCCAAACATTTTGTTACTAGCATAGCTGGAATGTCTGCAGGTCCTGGGGTGTCTTGGCTCCCACTTTCCTATTAATCTGCGGAGACTGAGGAAGGAAAACATTCCAAGTGTTTCAGAGCCATATCTCTGTGACTCTTTGAAGGCTTAAAATTTGGAAACTGTAGCTTGCCTTGGTCTCCCAAGACTTCTGGGCCCACCTGACTCCCCCAGATCTGAACCAGTCCACGTGACACGGATGTCTCCAAACAGAACATATCAAAAGAGTTATGGCCTGCCAAAATTCCCAAAGGAAAGTCAGGACAAACAAGTTTGATAGTAATGCTTTTCACTGTATTTCTAATGTTGTGGCTCTTAGCATGTGATCAGGAAATAGTAAAACTTACTAAAATTTGTTATCACCTCTTAAGAACAGTGTGACTGCAGAAAATAAACTACTTATGCTTGAGAAGTGGCAAATGATACAAGCAACTAGGAACTCGTAAATCAGAATGCAGTACCATACAGGTTTTGTGAACCCATTTGGAAGACAAAAATAGTTAAAGGCAAGAAGTTAATGTAAAATGAGATAAACCCCAATATACGTTTCACATTTACCTGATACCTCGCTTTATAAGATGACTGATTTGATAATAAAAGTTAATGCAGTAGATGTGCATCTCAATTAAATCACTGAGTAGAGTGCTGTAAGGAAAAACAGCTAAAATAAAAAGAAAGCATTATTACAAGAACTGTTAGATGAATAAGAACTCTGTGACATGAGAAACTGCAACAAATGCACTATAGGGAAGCTATCAGAAGAATACAGAGGAAAATTACTCAAGCTCTCTCAGAAGGAATGGTTTATGGACATACACTATATAGGATTGTTATCAATGTATGTCTTATTAATGGCATGTGTTACTGAAATCTCCTGAGAACACTCACAGAGGAGATATTCCCAATACAGACAAAGACCAAACTACCAGTGAGGAGAAACTTGAAAAGTGGAATAATAGAAATGGAATTAAACTGAATAGGACAAAATACAGCACAGACAAGAAGGTTTTCTTACCTGCCAGACTTCCCAGTTCAGAGGGAGTTCCCATGTCAGTGATGCTTTCTGAGGGAAAATGAGGCACATAAAATTTGATACATGCAATAAAAGTCTTTGCCATTAGACTTACAATCTTCTAAGTATAAATTCCCCATTTCCTGCTATCCCAGCACTTGAGAAGCACTCTTAAAGATCTAAAGATTTTTCCTCCTTGGAGTTAGGGACTATAATTTAACTCGTCCAAAACCAGACACCTAGAACAGTGGCATCCCTCTGCTCCTCTTTGCTTGTCTCTTCCCATGCAGCCGGTCCTACTGATTCTGTGTGTTGATGTATGTATCTGACTCCCATACGATGCATCATAGATCTTGTTCTGTCTACCTTCCCTTTTGTGTCTAGAGAGTCCACTCATAATTTCAGAAGTCCTAGATCTGGGAAAGTGGGAAATAGTTAATGAATTAACATCTCTTTCCAGTCATCCATATAAAATTCCTCCTTCTCCATGGGATTTCCCATTTAATATATTCACTGACTTTATTCCACTCCACCATAATCCCCAGATTCTTTTACTAGTGATTTTCCATTACCTTTGATTGCACATATATGGCTGTTCAGTTTTGCATGGTCACCTGGGATCAAAGGAACATCTGCACTTTTCCAGCTATCTCTCCATAGCTTTCCAAGCAGGTATGTTTCTGGGGCTGCACGGCATCTAAAAGAAATCTCTAAAAGCTAATGAAAAGTCTTGTCCAGGAGTTGCTGCATCTTCCTGAATATCAAATAGAGGTGTTTTATGGCAAGGCCCTGATAAGGAAGGAGACAGGGAGGAAAAGATAAAGACATTAGGTATTAAGGTGCCCTCGCAATGCCAGTTCTATGGTAGCCCCTCATTCTAGACCTTTATTGCTCACTCTTCACCCAGAGATCCTTACTGTCTCCATTTTGTCCTCTGTTTCTTTAAGTTGTTGCTCTTCAGTCCTTAATCACTTTCTTACTGAAAAAAAATATCAATTTTCTGGTAGGGCATTTTCATTGTTCTTCATTTTAACCTTTTTGAAGGTCTTGAGCAAAAGGCCTCTTGAAAAATAAAGTGGAAGTGTGGATGTATAATTGGGGGATCAACCTCAAGCTGAGATCCTTAAAGGGCATTTAAATGGGCCATTACTCTTGTTCCCAACCTGGCTCCAGGAATGACTTTTCATGTCATTGTATGTTAGCACTGTGGCTGTCTTTTTTGAAGAGGACATCCTTGCACTGCACAAGATCATTTTTATACTGTTGTTTTTTCAATGACTGGATTCCAGTAGAATAGGGTATCTTGCCTGTCCTCAAAGACTCAACTCCCCAGAAGTAAGGGGATGGATTAATCTCCCCTGAAGGTAGGAATCTGCATCTGAACTAACAGTTTGTTTGTAGCGAGAGGTTAAGGACAGTTCCTTTTGTGGTCCTTCTGTCATTATCTCTTATACGGAAAGTCCTTAAAAGTATATTCCCTTCTACTGACTGTAACTGCAGCAAACAGTGTCGAGTTGTGAAAAAGCCAGGTGAGTCTCACCCAGGGAGTCTGACAGGTCTGGAAGCACTGAAAAGGTGTTTCCCCATTGGGAATGGCATTATGCAAATTCCCTGCTGTGACCTTCTGTAGAGTACACTGCAAATTTTGGTAACTTATGGAGAAAAAGAAATTTATAAATACTGTATGTTTTACAATGGGAGCATTAAAAAATGTGGTTTGCTTAGCATCAAAAATAAAAGATGAGAGGAAACAAAATTGCTCTTTGTAAGTACTTTGTAGGTATAAACACCAGAGAGGTAGGGAAACAGAAGGCCAAACTTGGATGGAGATAAAATTGGTTTAACTGAGACATCTAATCTAGGAAGTACATCTACAGATATCACAAGAGTGAAGTTTTGGAACAGACAGTATCAGAAAGAAAGGAGGAAGGAGACCAAACTGCTTTTGGTTTGTTCTACCTAGAACAAACTAGGTATATTTAAAAATGGAATTATAGTGGGAATAGTAGGGGCCTATGATGAGTTACACTATTGATATGTTTGTAGGAGTGCTAGTGAACAGGAGGTTGCAGAACAAACATACTACAAGATTCTAATCTTTCAGTTGTGATCCTGGAGATAGGAAAGGTATACAGACAAATGAAAAAAATTCCTAAAATAGGAAGTAAATTTTTGTTCTACATATATTTTGCCCTCTATCAGTATTGCATATACAAAATCTTGGATAATACATTTATTGTATATTCTAACTAATCTATGTAATCTGCTTTGTAACCATTCATTGGATATTTAGAAACCATAGGAATGGTTGGCTCACTTTTCTGTGAGACTTTTGTTCATTAGTCATTCCTGGGGTGTTCCAAAACAAAGTCAATCTTATACATTGCCTCCATTATGAATATATTTATTTAGATTTCCTACAGTCTTTTCAATCTCAATCCCATCCTTTCCATATAACATCCTTGTTTCTTTTCTCTGCTCTTATTGTTCGTATGGGTGAAGTATCACCCTGTAGTTTGTTTTAATTTCTTAATTCAAGTCTAATGCAATTCAGTTGCAGACCTTAGACCTGAAGCCCAAAACTCAGGCTGACTTTCAGTAATTCTCATTTGCTCCCTTTCCATATTCAAATTAAAAGTAGGGTCTTATGGAAGGCCTTGCATAAACTTTACACCTATTTTACAACTCCTTTCCAATGTGATTCTCTCTCAAATCTAATGAAACCCCCAAAGTGACTTGCTGATTGCAATGATGGTGCTAATTATGTGACAGTACATTCAGAATGGAAATTTGCATGTAAAAATATAGAAGAAACACACATAGAAGATTCGTCCAGCTTCTGGCACTGTTGTCACAGCAATATCTGAGAAGTGAATCTTGTTTCTTCTGAAATCTAGGTGGTGCTTCCTCAGGTCTTGGCATACGACAACCTTTGCCTACATTGTAGAATGCACATTACCTTCTGAATTACACGAAGCAATAGAAAAACCGATTGCCAGGTGGAGTTGTAAAGACAGAACAAGAATAAAAAACACATTTATTGGAAATTAGCTTTTTATAATTATATTGTAAAATTTGAAAACAGTAAAACTTTGCACTGCAGTGCTTAAAAAGAAATAGAGACAATTTTTCTTTTGCAATATTTTTGTTTCTCATTATGGGGTAGGAAATTCAGGGTAATGCCTCTGAAGTCAATGAAATTGATTCAGATTTATGGAAAGAAATAAGAACAAAATCTGTGTCACTTTGAAAAAACATGACCCTGTTGATCAGTTTGCAGATCAGCTATAGGATTCTTGTGGAGGCTGGGAAAACTCAATCTTTTTGCCTGTAACAGTGAAAATATATAGAATCCTAAAGTAAGTCAGATTGCATCAACACTCCATATTGTATTTACATGTTGCACTCCTTTACACCCATCTGTCATTGTTATATAGAATATATATTTTCTAACTGAATATCTATGTAAAATGGTCTCCATTTTGAGTTAAATGACCTAGCCATTAAAAAAAAATAGTTAAAAATATGAAAATGCTGTTAGAAAATTAACCAAAATTAGAAAATTTCTTCTTTCCTGTTTTTTTTTTTTTTTCAGATGGTAAGTATAAAGGGAAAAGAGTTTTCACTGTAATACAACTGAAGTTACTTCACAGTATTTTGTGTGGTCCAAAATATTAAAAAAAATAGTGAAAAAAAGTAAAGAACAAATAGATTCATTAATTTTTTTAAGTATATTTTCTCATCTATGATTTATCACTCTCCATATAAAGTCTACATGATGAATGGAAATAATGCAGAACAAGCATTTAAAATTTTATTCTGTATAAGAAGGAAGCAATTGAGGCAGGAAAATGATAGGATTAAAGTGGAAATAAATGTAAAAATAAAACATTTCCTTTTGACGATTACTAGTTTAAAGAAAAAGACCTTCATATTTTCAGTGAAACAGTTCTTTGTACCCAGGGAGCTTTTCTTTCACTCAAAGAATGCTTGTTAGTAACAATTTCTTGTTGGTAAAAGTTAAATGTCTTTTCTTTTTGATCTTAAAAGTTTAATTCTTCTATATTAATCCTACTCTTAATTAGAGAGATTTACCAAGATTTAAGAAGGACACATGTACGCACACAGCAGGGAACAGACAAGAAAGAAAAAAAAAAAAAAAAGATGATGACTCCTATTTATGGTTAAGCTTTGGAAAGATATAATTAATTCAGAACCCAGATTATTCAGTATTCAAGGGATGGTGGCTTTCTTTTCCTATCAGTGCAGATTTTAGTCCTGGACTCTTGGAAGGTAATCTGTTTTTTTGACATAAATTCTAGAGCCTTCACTTCTCCTCTTCAAAGGCTTCCCGTACCAATTAAAAGCTAGCTGCATATCATTCTGGCTCCTCATGAAGGAAGCTCTTTGTTTCTTTGGCATGGTAGATGCTGCAAACCAATGAAACTACAAGTCTGTGCAGTTTAGCATGAAGAAGCATAAGAAATAGGAGGGACAAAGAAAACAGATGGGTGCGTGTGCAATGTTACAGTCTTCTGTCAGGAAATGAGGCTTTACATCAGACAGTGTTTCCATCACATGGTCATTTGTTGATCTGAGTTAAAGTGAAAGCATTGGAAAAGAACTTTTTTTTTATTTACTTTTTGGCAAATTGGTTGGTTGTGTAAAATAATGCTTTCTTTTATGGGTGAGTGGTGGATTATAACATAATCAGTATACCTTGCTCACTGGCTCAGGTTATGGCTAACCTCAGCTGGAAGTGGCCAGTCCCAGAAGCCAGGATAAATGGGTGAAAATATCATTTAATGATGCTTCCTGCAGAATCTTTTCCAGCTTCTAGTGATTTGTGGCTTAGTGTTTCTTGAGAAAGAGATCTTGAGGGAGTTCTCTTCCATGAAATTTGCTCAGTCATCTCTTGAAATCACATGAACTTTTAATATCTGTTGCATCCTAGGTCAGTGTCAACACTGTTTTTTGTGTGGAAAAGTATCTCCATTTGTTTGTCTCTAATTTACAAGTCATATTTGCTGTACCCTAAATGTTGTATTGAGAGAAAAAGTGAAAAGGTCCTCTGTTTTTATGTTCTGTGAGGTACACATGGATTTTATGGACCTGTATTATTCCCTCAATCCATCCCAGCACCTTTTATCCAGGCTGACAAGCCCTTTCTTTTAGTTATTCTTTAAGGGGAAAGTATTTCTCACCTTTGATCACCCACACTGGCTTTCTCTCTGATTTTCCTAGTGTCTGGCTTTGAACATTTTTTGAGAAGGTGACAGACCAGTATTTAATATGTAGAATATAATTTACAAAGTAGCATAATTATATTTTATATTTAATTTTGTTTGGGTTTTTCTGTTAATCTTTGCTCTTCTATTGAAGTACAGTGACAGGTTTATTCTGCTTTAGCATAGATGTCAACATAATTTTAATTTTATGTTTCCTGCAATTTAATTAAGTGGAATGGTGCTCCTTTTGTTTTCCTTGGCTATATACTGCATGTGTTAGCACAGCTTGCATTTATTCTACTATACATTGCTTTGAGGACAGAAGAGGAGGTTCTAAAGCATTAAAAACACTGTCATCAGTCTGTGGAAAGTTGTATGACACAGCGTTGTGCTCCAGTTTTCAAACCAGGGACTCCCCAAGTAGTTCATATAGGACAGACAGTCTTTGTCTATATACACTCACCCTGCTTTAATATATGCTGTCTTTACTGGGAGCAGTTGCATGTGGCTACTCCTCTCTGAATGCCTGTAGCTGCTTTTCTTAACCTGAAGAACACTGGAACAAACTGCAGGCTTCTCATTTCTGTAGGGATATCTACCTCAGGATTGGCAGCAGCAGCTGAAGGGTTAATTCCCAGTGGACACAGAAAAAGCAAACAGTCTGGGTGCTGGTTTGTAAAATGAATTTTCAATGTGTAGCCCACAGACTATCATTGATTGTGGTAAATAAATAAAACCACTCCTGACTTTTATTGTTGTAGGGAGTAATTATAATTCACAGGGCCAGACCCTTTGTGCCACAGAATGCTTCATTTGTGGTTTGCATGAGCAGATACATTAACTTCTGTAAGCTCTTTTCATTAGAACGCTATTACTCATTGAGGACTGATCAATATATCATCTATACAACATCTTGAATGTGGATGTCTGGACCCATTGTGGGCTTGCTGATAATGACTTCTTTATTCAAGCCAGCTTGTAGGAACAAGGAGATAAAGAAAAGGGAAGAGAATTATAGCATATGCTCATGAAAGTATTCTAAAGGTTATAAACAGAAAGCGGGAGTAAAGCGACAGGGTAGAGAAAGCGATCATAGAGAAAAAAAAGTGGAAAGGAATGAAAAGTTGAAAAGGAAAAAAGGTTAGAGTTTCACTGTATTTCTTTTTCTGACATTATGCAAAGCAAGCTAAGTTTTAATAAACCTTCTTTTGAAACTAGTCCTCCCCTTTGGGATTATATTGCCCTTTAGGTTTTCATATCCTAATGCTCTGTTCATCTTGTGAGGCATTTAAGTATTCCCAATGAAAGCAGAGCACCGTTTTCCTTCCCCCTTGCAATCTTTTATTTATCTTTTGTTCTCCTCCTTTCTCACCTCCCTCTTTCTAACCCAAATCAACTCTCTGGGGCTCAACGGTTTTCTTTCTTTCATTAACTTTTGATTTTTTTAGTGTATTCATCTTTTTATTCTGTTTCAAGCTTTTCTTATGGTCTTTATAAAATTTTGTATAATTTTATTAGAACTTTAATGCATAATGCACATTACAGCTTGATTCAGGCACGCTGCACTATCCATGTCTGGAGTAGAGTTTGGGAAATTATAACAAATAGAAAATTATATATCCACAAAACACATTATTCATTTATTCTAGCTTTTTCCTTGCTGCTCTACCTTGGCTTCTGTTTTGCTTATGACAAAAAAATGAAGAATTATAGTTTGTTCTGTAGATTGGAGATGACATGCAGTTGAAGAAAATATAGAAAGGGTTAGAATTGTTTTCAAGGATCAGAAAAAAGAATTTATGAAAGAATACATGACAAGAGAGCCATAACAAGCTTCAATCTTTGGGTGGGAAGACAAGAAGTACCTTTTTTTTTTTTTTCCTGGAAGAAAATAAACCCAGATTTCTCATAAAACAGGTTTTTATCAAGTAAGTATTTTAAATACAGTGCCACAAAAAGAGTGTGAATTAACACATTTTTAGTGGGGCTTGAAGTTAAATACCTGCATAATGCATACCTAAAAATTAAAATCTGTGAGTTTATTTCAACAGATTCAGCAGTTTGGGAAGACTGCAAAAGAGAAGAGTACTCTCAGTGACAGAAGGTCAACATCTGGAAGTCAAGAAGTTCAGGTAATAAGGCAGCACACATCAGTTTTCTGAAGCTGATTGAAAAGAAAGAACTAAAGATCTTTAGTTACAATTTTAGAAAGACCTCAGAATAGCAAGCTGATTTTGACTCCAATCTAGCAATCTAAAGGTTTTAAACCCAATTCATGGAAATTAGTAACTGAATGTCCCCACCACAGAAGATAAAAGATAAACAGTGTTGCAGACTGCTATTAGAATTATTATTAGAATGATTGAAATATTGGCCAGTATTAGTTCATAACAGTAGCAGAAATGATCTGAAAAGCTCATTTTTATAACATGGTAAACAGGTATAGACAAATTCTAATAAGGTTGGAGTGGGAAAAATTTTTGTCAAAAAAAGTTTGGCTTCTGGCTTCATCTTAAAAATAGCTAGATCCTTCAATCTGGAAACTAAAAGTTTCCACTAGATTGGAAATATTGCACTCTGGGTGGCGTTCATGTTTCAAGGCAGATCAAATATTGTTCTTTGGAGGTAGGTACCATCTATTTCAGCTGCCCCATTCCTTTATGGAAGGTGCAGTTCAGGCATCTTACTTGTGCCTTGTGATGAACTGTAAGGCTGAATCATGGAAATCACAGGAGAGATTGTGTGCCTCAGCCCACAGGAGGAAGGGGATTAATCTCTCTCACTTCCCTGGAATATGAGAAAATGCAGTTCAATGCTGAACCGTGTCTAAATGAAACTTTTCAATTTGGAAATCTGTATGTTTGTTTTGACCAAATGAAGCAAGGGGAAACGTCTGACATTTCAGAAAGGGAAGATTCCAATGTTGAAAACAAAGAAAAATAAAATTGTCCATGGAAAGAAAAGCTTAAACCAGAGAAAGGGTTGGCACTCAAGTTCCACCCAGCTATCACTGTACATTGCTGGACAGACCTGGATAATCTCTGCCCGGTTGTTATCAGACCACAAGCACAGTAAGTCAGTAGTGACTTCTCTAGAAAAGGCCCTGAAGCACCTGTACTGGTGCAGGGTTCATGAAATAAAATTCATAGTCCAGAATTTTATAAATCCATATTTATAAAATCCATAGTCCAGTTTGCTGCTCAGGGTCCATAAACAGGGTGTGAAGAGAACTAAACCACAGCTTTAGCATGCAACACAGCACATCTTGCACTTACTGTGGCTCTAACTATTTTGCCTTGCTGACACTATGTGTCTATGCAACTTGCTGTTCTTGCCTGACTGTCCTGTGCTGGTAAAGGCAGAACACAGGATTTCACTTCAGCTTATTGGGTTGGAGTGGTTCACACACCTTCCGTAACGTGTCAGTCCTCCCACATTCCTCCGCAGTCCTCCCCCCAGTCCTCCACAACATGAAGATGTTTCAGACTGCTTTGTGTACAATGTGCCTTCTAGACTCCATGTTGATGTCTCTGATTCTATGATTATTCCAGCAACTTCATTCTGCATATTTATAATTAGTTGTGATGCTGAAGGAGGTTCAGTCAGATGTTAACAAACTAGGGTATTTTGTACTTTGATTCTGCTTTCTCCTGCTTCTGCCAGACCTCTCACACCTCTCAATCCTTTCATAGTATGCCTATTATTGCTATTGCAGTATTTCACTGTGTTAGCATGAAGAAGTTCTCCTCTTGTGTGAGCTAGGGAACTTTTCCTAGCTGGGCTGTTCCAACAGATTTAAGTAATGTATTCCCAGGATCAAGTGGGATAATCTATTAGAGGTGCTCATTGAGTGTAAGGGCATCTTAATGTGTAACAGGACTTGCTTTAAATCTCCATGGAAGCTTTCTAGCTTGTCCTGGAATTGGGACCCATAATGTGTCTTCTCGTTAGCCCTGCAGAGGCAGCAGCCACAATGAGCATTCAGTGCTTAGCATTTGGCCAATCTCAACATCTTTTTCCTACAATCTTTTTCTCCACCAGTGAGAAGATAAACAGCTGAAATCTGAGCCCTCTGGCATTTCTTCACAGGTGAGCATCCTTTGGTAAGTGCGTTCCTTACCATTGTAAAGCTTTGCTTAACTTCAGTAGGTCCTGAATAGACTCCATAATCCGAGTGCTGCAATTAGCTTCTTTCACAGAATTATCAGAGTTGGAAGGGACCTCTAGAGATCATCTAGTCCAACTCCCCTGCTAAAACAGGATTGCCTTGAGCACATTATTCAGGACTGCATTCAGGTGGTTCTTGAAGATCTCCAGAGAAGGGGACTCCACAACCTCCCTGGGCAGCCTGTTCCAGGGCTCTTCACCCTCACCGTGAAGTTTTTCCTCATATTTGAATGGAACTTCCTACATTCCAGCTTGTGCCCATTGCCCCTCATCCATTGCACATCCTATTCTCCACCTGGCACAAAGGAGAAATTCAAACGTTTTATCTTTGCCCTTTTCTCCTCCCTCTGCTCATTTCTGTGCCTTCCTGTTCCTTACTCCTCATCACAATACGACCAACACAGTGCCTACTTTTTGGAACAGCTTAAACTTCTCAGACTCATAAACTTCCCTTCTTTTTGCAACTTGGAAATTAGATAAACTTGGCAAAAGGATAACTATTTTATGTTCCGTGCTCTTTTCCTGTTGCCCAGATGTGTCAATACTTTAACTTATTCTTTAAATACTCTTTACAATTTTTTTCTTTTTTTTTTTTCTTTTTTTTTTTCCTAAGGGCAGTAAAGGTGCTGCTTTGCATAGAGTTCTTCCAAGTGATTTAGGAGGAAGGTTATATTAAAGATACTCTAGAAAATAAATTACATTCCAATATACTGAACTCCACACCCCCTATGTAGACCTTTCACTAAGAGAAAAAGTGTAAAATAATGATAAAAAAGTACTGAAGAACAGTTATTGATTCAGTCACAGAATTGGGGTTCTCCAAAGAGCTATACTGAGTCCATTTTTATGCAATACATTAATCAATAATTTGGCTTTCATAACAGGGAACAAGCTCCTGACATAAAAAAATATTTAGCTGAGGGGCTGTAGATATGTTTAAAGATAAGCATAACATTTGGAAAAATATGAGGAAATTGAAAAATCTAATATGAACCCCCCGTAGTTTTCAGGTAGGAAGGTTTTATACCTAAGTAGGTGTTATCAGCTGTGCAAGCACATAACAGAGTAGCTGGCTTTTCTGCAGGAAATGCTGTGAGACTCTGAAACCATAGCAGTATCATGGGACTGCAAGCACCATATTGAGAGAAGGAAAATGGCATTATAACTGCAAGATGCATGAAGGGAACCTTTTACTTCTTTGGGAAAACGTAAGGCCCTGAGACTTGTGATCACCTTTGGGTGCTACAGTGAAGAAGGATGAAGGTCTGTTACAATAATTAGAAAGAACAGATACAAGAATTATGAGATGAGACAACATGGTGAAAAGGGAAGGCTTAAGCAGTAAGGGTTATTTAAGCTGAAGGAGAAAAGATGGAAGGAATGTAACAGTAAGATGAGGTATGCAAAAGGCTGCTGTAAAGAGAAGAGATCAAATTGTTGTCCAGGGGGAAGGGAGAAAAGAAAATGGGTTTATACTGAAGTAAGGGTGTTCCAGAATATCACCCCTGTTTTCCAGTGTGACGGTAAGGAAGCCATGGAAAAGATGGCTTCCTTAGGGGTGGAGGTTATAGTGTGTATATAGACCTATATAAAAGCTGGGTCTTGAGGGGTCCTTCTATTCCACTCTCTGCACTGAGATAATTAGTCCTATCAAAGTGGTTGCCACAGTTATTTGTCTAACCTGTTCTGGGAAATCTCCCTATATCCTCAGGCTGTCTATTCTAGGTCTTCATTAGACTTCCCTTTAGGTGTCATTCTTAAAGTCTTGCCTTTATCAGTGACGAAAAAAAGAAGCTTTATGTATTTTGTAAGCAGCAATCCTTATCCACCCCAGAAAAATACCGTCCTTTCGCCTAACATGGTGTTCCTTAAAAGAAGATAACTGCAGTAGATACTACCATAGATAAGGAGTTGACTAATAAGTACCCGCTTAAGGTTCTTCTAACAAGCTTATTTAGTGTTTCTGTACCAGCAATACACTTGCATGATGGCAGAGGAGGGTAAGTTGCACTTGTACTAAGGCTAGAGCTACACAGGAATCTAATGACAGAGGGCCACAAAGATGAGGGATGGCACCTTCCTATGAGGACAGGCTGAGAGAGCTGGGGTTGTTCAGCCTGGAGAAGAGAAGGCTCTGGGGAGACCTTATAACAGCCTTTCAATATCTGAAGGGAACCTAAAAGAGAGCCAGAGAGGGACTCTTTATCAGGAAGAATAGTGACAGGACAAGGGGCAATGGTTTTAAATTGGAAGAAGGGAGATTTAGATTAGATACTAGAAAGAAATTCTTTACAGTGAGGGTGGTGAGGCACTCAAACAGGTTGCCCAGGGAAGTCGTGGATGCCCCATCCCTGAAAGTGTTCAAGGCCAGGCTGGATGTGGCTTTGAGCAACCTGCTCTAGTGGGAGGTGTCCTCTAATATCCCTTCCAACCCAAACCATTCTATGAGTCTATGATTTGAAGCTCAGATAACTGAAGCCTGACTATCTTCCTGTTTCCTGTGGATTTCATCTGGCAAGGATTTATGCCGAATCCTGGGTGGCTTTGAGCAGCTTATGCTGAAATCCAAGATGTTTTAAGAAATATCTTCCTGGGTTTTCCAGGTTGTCTCTATAGAAGCTGCAAGCATATCCTTGGATTCCAGGATTGCGATGTATCTGTTGGAGGGATTTGGTATCAAGATTTTGTAATCCAAAGAGCTGTCTTCACCATCCAGAGCCCGCTCTGCTTGTTGTGACTGTCAGAGTGAGAACTGTATTCCCTGTGAAATTTTCATATATTAGATCAGGAAGAAATTTCACATAAAAGATCATTCTTCTGTGCATTAAAAATATTAAAAAACGTATTAACTTTACTACTTTGTGAGTGTGCTGTGAGTCCCAGGGCCATGTTTTTTAGAGGAATGGCATTATCTGAAATGATCTGACAGTATACTTATTGAACCATATGAGTGAATCTTCAATACTCTAATGCCCTGGGGGGCTGATGAGGTTGGCTGTTTGGTACTCTTAGTCAGGGACACTCTTGTACCATGGTGAGCAGCTATGTGTATATCAAGTTTTATCTTCCAATCAATATTTGGAGTGTATGAAGCATGCATTTGTGCATTTAGTATGGACCCTTATGACTACATGAGAACATGTCCTAAAAGATAGTGTGGAATATGAAAGGAAGATCATGATGTACCTCTGTCAATCCTGCCAAACATGTAATTTGAGGCTTTTTTCTGCTCGAGCTCCAGTTTTTGCAGGGTGTAGTTTATGCAATATATATAGTATATGTGTATATTTGAGCATTAAAACTGGAACAATTTATGCCCATGTGTAACTTTCCTCACTTTGTGCTTAGAAATCTTTGATGATTGCTTAAGTGGGTAAACTAAAGGATGTGCCTGAGTGCTTGAGGTATAAAAGCCTTAGTTATTATCATTCTTTGGAAAATGAAACAAGGCCGCAAAGAGGTCCTGTATAAATTAAAAATGAAGCAAAACGAAAAAGTAAATAAGTCAGGAAAAATAATTAGCTGACATACGTTAATTTTTTAAAAATACTTGTTTGTGGAACAAAGTGTAATTAAGCCCTTAGTGAGCATATAGTATGCAAATACTAATGAAGTTTATTAGTATGGATTCAGCAGAATATTTGGGCAGATCATTCACATATACATATAAAAGCAAACTGAAAACTAGAATCTGAGAATGAGAGCCGTCTAGGAATGATGAATGTTCATTCTACTGATATTTTTGGTTTTGAAGGAATCCAGCAAAATATAACCTCTGTAAGGGACACAAACCAATTTCATTTTCTAATGAGGATGCAGGTCTAAGATGAGGGGAGGGTGAAACTAGCTGTGTTAAGCTAATTAAACCTACTCTCTTTTTTTGTAATTTTCTAACACCCAAGTACTGAATTAGCTGTAACCACTTGTAACAGTTCTGGCTCCAATTTTCAGTCCTGTGTACACCCAGTCATGCTGGAACAGTTCCCCTCTCTCAACTTCTGCCTGTTAAGAGAGAGTCCTTTTGAAAGTTTTGTTCCAAGACCTGACTTACTGCTTTCAGAGAGAGAGTTTGAAGAGCTCCAAAAATTGCACACACAATTTATTTAACATTGTGGTCAAATTAGCATTAATTAAAGCAAAAGAAGTTAAGAATCAGTAGTAACTCATAGAGCTAATGTAATCATAATGTCTTTTTTCAAAACTGGGACAGAATATGGTCACAACCTGGCCAGTTGTTGCATTATCTGGTCAAGACTTCCTAACATGAGCTTCTTGTGACATTTTTTGTTGTGCAGAACTAGTGAGATGGAATGAATGAAAGAGAGAATATGGAGCAACAAAAAATTTTGGTTTGTGCAGTGCAGGAGTATTTTCAGGGGAAGGAGCAGTGCCTTTGACTTCATCACAACCTTCATGCCTTACAGCTGTGCTGTCTCTAGCACCACTCAGAGAGCACAAACGTAAGCACATAAGACATCTGTGCAAGATTTGTCTCAAATCATAGGCAGAGGATTGATTCCAGTACTGATTTTTGCAGAAGAAGGTACAACTGAGCACCAAACCTAATAGAATAGTAGGAGTCTACTGAGGTATTTATTAACAATAATTCTTATCCTAATGATCACATTATAGATCCACACAAAGAAGAATGTCTACTGTGTCTATCCTACTTGAAAAAAAGTCCATCTTATGGCCCAGTTAGGGTAAATGCATTTCTCTTGACCATAATACAGATCTAATAATACATACAAGCTGAAAACTTGGCATGATATGTTAGTATGTGGATTAAACAAGTTGTCATTACATTTATGAGGTACTCTTGGAACATTATGGTAACATATTGACTGACTATATGTATATTAATTATTTTGTTATTATATGTTTACATTTTGTGTTTCTTCCATAACCTTCCCTATGGAATATTCTATATTGAAGAAAGGGAATTTTAAAATTGAATTAATAGGAAGCTCCATCTTAAAGTGGCAGTAGTGTGTGAAATGAGACTGCAGAACAAGGATTAAAGCAGTAGAAGAGCTGCTGAATATTGTTACAGTAGGGTTTCAAATAGTGGGAGAGTGAGAAATGGTTTATTAAAACTTTTAAATATTAAAATATTTCAATGCACTGATGAAGACAAAAATTACTTGCTTTATTCCTGCAATCCTAGCACTTAAATGGTCGACAAAGGTTCCTCATAGAGCATTAATGGAACTCCAACGAAACGGAAATGTAGTTTAAGGCAGGGAAATACATCATACATTGCTTTCACCTCAGCTGATACAAAATTCACTGATGGTGACAGCATTTCTGATTCTGTTGATACAAAACACATTTCAGCTAATGGAATTACTCTCAATTTACCATCAGGATAAGGTCATTTTGCCCTTAAGTTGTATAAATTGCACCTGAGAAGTTCCCCATACTGTGCACCTTCAGATATTAAAAAAACCCCTTTTTCTTATGTAAGAGCCTACAGCACTGAAAGTCGTATTCTGCAGCTGAGAAGACAATACATGTATTTTAGTGCATGAAGGTATGTCTTGGTTGCTTTGAGAGTAACAGCTACACTTAAAACTCTTATATTTGACTTTGATGTATTCCCATTGCAAGACAATTTTCAGCTTTGCTATTGCCTTTCTAGTCTTTGTACATAGTTTATTGAGCAAATTAAAGCTGTCTGGCCCACCATCTTTAATTGTAAAGTGTAGTCCATCTTTCTATGTGAAAAAAAAAAAAAAAAACAAATCACTGTTTTATATAAATTAGAGATAGATTTAAAAAAATACAGTGCAGCTTGGGTGTCATTTAGTTCTAAGGAAAAAAAATATCTTACTTCTGCTGTAACATTTCATATAAAATGAAGTATTCTGGTTTTTTGACAATCCTGTCTTTACCTTAACTGAAATAATTCTGCAAACTATGATTTCTATTAACTGTTTTACATTATTAACTGAACTTTACCTATATTCAATTAATGGTGTCCTCTCAACTGAGATTTTTATTAGATACCTAAGATATACAAACAGAAAATTGGTTTAATTGAATATTCTCTGTAGATCATTAATTTTTAGGATAAGTGCATCAAAAAATATAGTGGTGTTCAGCTAAAATAATATGAGCCTCATATTTTTTTTTGCTGAAGTCCTCCATGGACTCATGGAGTTGATAATCGTGAAGTTGATAATCAAGCTTGAAATGAGGTTATTACATCTTATTGAAATTCATGTGAAATATACATAATTTTTTAGTGAAGCAGATATTTCTCAGATATCACACCAGCCGAGATCTGAATTGTGGCTGACATGTTTCTGGATTAATCAGTAGAGATTGTGCGTATATATCACATATATTTAGAAAAAAATTACTGTTATATTAAGAATCCATTACTGTTTGTATTGGCAATCTTCAGAAGACAGCACATACTAGCACTCAGGCTGTTATTGGCACAATTTTCTTTTTAATTGAGGCATTTTAGATCTAGATGAAAGGTTTTTTTGTTTTAGTTTTAAATACGAATCTACAGCTCTTTTTTTTTAGGAATCTTCAGAAGTCCAATTTCCTTTATTTTAAAGAGAAGATTTTCCTATTCTACAACTTTGCATGTCTTTAAAAGGAAAAAGGATGGCAAAAAAAAAAGAGATTCAGGATGTTGCCATTCAACAGCATGAGCTGCAACTTAAAAAAAAAACCCAAAAACCAGCCCAAAACACCACTCCAGAATGCTGTGCTATTATTTAATTACAGTATTTTGGAACACTTTCCATACTTGATAAATGTTATTGTAACATATTTGTATATGTATTTTACTATAGCTGTCATAGTTAAAGGACACAGGCAGAATAAGGTTTGTAAATAGAAACTATATAGTTTAGGACTAGTTGGTATGATTAGGAACAGTTGGTCAAACTGTCAAGTGTACAAGACCTTGAAGTTTGCCTTCAAGGCCTGAAGAAGATGTGAGCCTGAAAACTTGTCTAATTTTTCCAGCTATATGAATGAGTCAAAGAAAAAAATATCACGTCTCAACAAATCTATTCCTGCCTACTGTGAATACCAAACTTTTTTATTTTGCTTTTATAACTCTTCATTATATATAGTGTTATTTTTGTAAAGAAAAGCAAAAAGGAACAGGGAGAAGCAGTGTATTGTTAAACTAGTTGATGTAGCTGAGGAAAAAGCAAACTGAGCAGATTTCAGACTTTCTGCTACTTCTGCAGGAGGAGGGAGATACCCTTGTGTGGTGCCCTTGACGAGGTTGCAGCTACACAGGAACCGTAGAGTCACAAATCCAGGCAGTCGTGTTCTGTGGCAGGTAGCACAAGCACAGGAAAGGGTAGTTCCCTTATGGTGTTGCAACGAACTGTTTAACCTGCACCAAGGTTTGTGACATATACAAGTGTGGAGGTCATTGCTGACTGTCACATGAAATGGGAAAACAAGGTGAGGTTTCTGTTTGGTCATACCAAAATTGGCATAGTGAGCACATACAGAGGAAACAAGGGGTGCTGGTTGTCACGTTTGGTGGAGGAACTGAAAGAGATGTTACAAAGTGAACTTCTCCTGCAATTTGTTTTCCTCTACTTACCTCCGATCTCAGTGGTTTGGCAGATCTAGATGGTCAAGAGGTCTCCTCCGTCCTGTTAAAGGCACCCTTTAATAACACAAGTTGTCTAATTTATGTATGTCTCAAAATGCATCTGGGGTATCTTACTGCTGTGTACTACACTTACAGTTACCCCAAACCTCAATTTATGCAACATATGGTCTGAAGGGATTGCATCAGAACTGGATGAGGCACAAACAATGCTGAACATAGCAATGGAGACAATACGTATTTCATGCTTCTCAACCAGAGTGCAAGCATGTATAACGTTCAGACACTACAGACTGAAAAGCACTTAAATAGAGCACTAGCACAACATTTTTTCTAAGTGTTATGTTTGATTTTAACTAGACAACAAGCCTTAAGGATTGTGATTCCTTAGAGTAAGCTGGATTCATATGTGACCTATATATAATATCCTTATAGCTTTGCAGAAAGATTAAAGGCAGTGGATTAAAGCCAAAGACTAAAGGAACAGTATTAAAAATATATGGGAATGTTTTCATGCATGATGGCCATTTTGAAGAAGTGCGGCTAGAAAACATCAGAGAGAGGCAAATCTCAGCAGTTTGCAGAAGAAATTTTCTCCACAGTCAAAATAAGAATGTTTCCCAGAGAAGACTGCAGGGCAATTGCTTATCTAGTACCAAACCTGCTTTGAGTACCAAACCTGCTGATTACGTACTCTCTGTGACAGGAAAAAGAGGCAGGAACCATACAGGGATCTTGAAACATCTCAGACTTGCTACACAATGTGCTTCTCAAGGTTCAAACAGACCAACTTTTTCTGATTTTGTGACTATTTTACACCCAAAATAATTATTTTAACTCAAGAATTGTGAGCCTGGCCCTCCAGAAAGTTTCTCTCTTTTTTCTTTAATAAATAGCGTACAGTTGAAAAGTAATACATTCCCCATGGTTGCTGTGTTTATTGGATTGTCTGGCCAAAAGAACTGTAAAAGCATTTGGCAACTCTGAGGTGTTATGTGGCAATTTATCCATTGGAAACACTTGACACCAACAAACTCACATAAAATGAACAAAAAGCAGGTAATACTTGTAACTTGTTGATGTAATGGGCTGGATTTTAATTATAAAGGATTTGTATCCCATTATTAATTTTCTGAGAAGTTGAATCCTCCTCAAACTTCCCTTTACAGAGCAGACACAACAAAACCCATACGTCCGTGGGTTTTTTGACTGTTTAAATAGAGAAAACTGTGCCTTTTTTTTTTTTTTTTTTTTTTGGCAAAATTTCTATGCCCTATTTACCTGGTTCCAGGGAATTCCAAGGGCAGGACACATCCTTTAATAAGGCCATGAACCGTATATCACAGCTAAGACTAGTAATAAACTCTAATACAGATGTTATAAAAGCCTTCTTAAAGCAAGGTTAATAACATGACAATAGTAAACACCCCAGTCAGCATAGAATGAAATGAAGCCTACAGTATTTTAAATGCATTAGGTACAGTGAAAAAGGATACCAAGAAAAGACCTTTTGTTCATGAGTTTCTATATATAAAAAAAAATCAGTTTTCTGCTTTGTCTTAGTTGAAGGTCATCTGTACATGAGCAAGAGAAAAATAACTACCATACTTTGCTGCAAAATGCTGGGATTACATAGCAGCATGTACAATATTGCAAATACAATGCTTTAATAGAAGACTAATATTAAATTAGAAGAGTTCCATTAATGGTAAGACATGTATTGTGTTCATTTATATTTATTGCTTTCTGTTTCCCTTTTTTTCCTCCTGAAAATAATGGTGTAGAAAGTGACAGAAATACTATTCCTCTACTTCAGCCCTATGATAGAACTAAAATAATCTTGTAAAAGTTAGCTGGCCAGTTTCTGAAGAAGCACTTTCTGCAGAAGTGTCCCTCATTCAAAAGGATATCCAAGTTCAGAATTGAATTTACATTTTGATGGGGTCTTGCACTGCTGGTTGGAATTAAGAATGCTTTCTGAAATTGGTGCCTCAGTCTCCAATCAGTTTCTCTCATCAGACAACATTTCCAGAGGGAGGACGTGCAGAATATTTGAACTAGCAAAACAAACCAAACATACCAATTTTCAGACAAATAATCACTTCAATTGTTTTCAGCAAAGAACAACAATTTCTTCCATTCATTAAAATTATAAAGAGTATTTGGAAGTTTTCAACACCATTTCTCTTCTCTGAGAAGGCAGAAAATAAGAATTATCATGCCATTCACCAGATGGTAGGCCATCATTTGTCTGTCATTTCTGAAAGGGGCTAGATCTAGGCTGATTATGATGAAAATTAAGGATATCTAATAAGAGATGTAAAATGCAATAGACTATTTTCTTAACCTTCTGGAATGGGGCTTTTCTACCTCTTTGTTTAACAATTTTCTCAATTTGCTTGCCCTTGAAAACTCTGCTGATCACTAATCTCCTCTCCCCACAACAAAAACCTTAAAAGTTTTAAGATATTGTAGCACCAACATGTAAAACCTGACTGAGCAGAAGAATGTTCATTTCAATAGCTTAAACCTGCATACTACAAATGTTTTCAAGACAGTCAGAACAGAACAAGTTACGTTGAAATTGCACAATAAATCTTTTTTCTAAAAGTTAGGAAAGATTTCCAGCTTGTGCTTTGGATTTGTCAAGAAAGTTTCTTTTTTCACTTTAGATCCTCTTAAAAATATATCACTTTTAAAATGTTGTATGTCATTTTATTTTACAAAGTTGCTAGTTATTGAAAATATAACTGAGCAATCTGGATGTTAATACTAAAGAAAAAAGCAGCATAACATCACCTATTAAGCATTTTTTAAAACTTATCCTGCTTAAAACTCACCAGCTAGAAAAGTGAAACAGCTCTTAGGACATCATGGTAGATTGATAGAAAATTGAATGACAAACTGTCCAACAAAGAAGGACTGTAATTTCATTTTGAAAAGCTAAATAAAAGACAAATAGTAATTTCTTGTGGCCATTTTTCAAAATACTTCCATTTATGAAGTTGTGGCCAGCCTTATTTTTATTTTATTTTTATTTTTTATTTTACTTTTCATTTCTACCAAAATTTTCCACCGATAAACTTCCTGTGGATGACTGTAACACTTAAAAATCTTCTTATTCTCTTCCATGATTTAACTAGCATGATAGATAGTGTGATGGTTTCTAGGATTTAGTTTTTCCCTCAGCCCAATTTTCATTTACCAGTCCACATATTCATCTCTTAACTGAAGTGACTAACAGCATCCTGAGAGGTATATAAGTATATAAATACAAGTTGAAAGTTCATGTTATCTCTGCATGTAGCACTGGTGCTACTGTCTTTCGAAACCTGTCCCCACTTCAGAGTCCAGAGTTCAGACTAGTTGTTGATAACACTGCAAATGTCCACAGAGACCCCCCAAGCACAATTTAGGAACTTATGCTGTCAGTGTTAGTTAGGAGGTATGAGGTTTAGGTCTATGAGTGTTTAAGGGCAATGTTGGCAATGGGCTCTTCACTTTGCTCACAGGCGTTTAGTATGATTTAATGAGTTTAAATGGAATCCACATGCAATTTCAAAGACACGTTTGTAACATTTTTTAACCTGAAATCCGTCTCCTGGTTCAAATGAATATTTAGTTGTGTGCCTGGCTACAGCTTTATGCAGGCAGACCAGGTGACCCAGATCTTGCCTTGTAGTGTAATCCCTCCAAAGCAATGCTCACTGTTTATTGCACTTCTGTGGTCTCACTCCAGTTTGTCAATGAGATGTCCTGAACAAGTTATTCCACTTGTGTGGGTTTCCCCACTCTGGGGTCTGTCAGAATCTGTGTAGACAGATCAAAATCATTGTGAGCATTTTTGCTGCCAGCTCATATTCCACTGAGCATTTTTCAACACCACAACAACCTTCTGCTACCAGGTACATGTTCCTGCAAATGCACTTCACAAATTTTGATTTGTCATTTTCTGTCTCTATCTTCACCTCTGCAGATGTAGGTTGTTATGTTTTGTGGCACACTGGAGGCCACAAGTCCTCTTACTGTGGTTTTGGAGATTACAACTGCTGCAGAAAGCTCTGGACATTACCTTCCAGCCCAGCAAGGTGCCTAAGCAGGTAACCATCCATGTGCTTTCACAGTACAGAAAAGTCAGTCTGTGATGCCAGTCCTGGTGATGGAAACCCCAGAGGGGCCAAGTGAATGTTGTCACACAGCCCTTTGTGCACTAACCAGTGGAGGGGCTGAGATCCTGCAGTGTGTCCCCTCGGAGATTAGAAGTGGCATTTAACATTGCGCCTCAGGCCCTTTGCAGGGTTCCTGATACATGCAGCAGCAGTGGGGAGGTGCATTAGTTTTCGTTAGCAAATGCTAACATTTTGTCTAGAAGGCATAAAACATAAGTAAGTTACACATCTTCCAGGTAAAAAGAAGTTGTTTCCAAAACCTGACTCAGAGCTGTGTGGACTTACTAGCTCAGGTCTCAGTGCAGTAAGCAGGATTGCTTAGACCTGGTTAGAGTATAGGACACTAGGTGACAAACTGGTCGGGTGTCAAGAAGGGCTCTGAAGACACAGTGTGGTGTGCCATCAAGAGGGGAGTGAAGCTGTGCTGTAGGCTCTGGCTCCAGAGCCAACACTTGTCCTTAAGTTGCCTCTATCATCAGGCTGTAAGGAATATTTGCAATGCTTCTTCCCACAGTCTCCTTTTGTGGATGGTTGGCAAGCATTTTCAGGGCTGTAACAGGAGATGAAGCAATCCGAAACAACACACAAAGCAATGGCATA
>JAOTQQ010000012.1:88161290-88205908 GCA_026546715.1 Gallinago undulata
CCTTCCCTTCCCTTCCCTTCCCTTCCCTTCCCTTCCCTTCCCTTCCCTTCCCGTCCCTTCCCTTCCCTTCCCTTCCCATCTTTTTTCATGATAGGAATGTTAGCATGTGATAGGGTGCCCTCTGCTTTTCGTGACTGTATTTTCCATACAAAGTACAATTATGTTTTAAATTACAAGCTGGATATATTTGCAACTTAAAGATACATAACTGGAAGAAAGGCTTCACATAAAGGATTACAAATATACTCCTACTGACTCAATTAAAATCCTTTTCATCATGAGAAAGTGGTTACCATCAGACAAAAAGGAAACCAGGAAAGAAATGGATTAGAGAAGAAAGCTTTTATGATAGAAATGGAACCGAAATACTCAATACCTCTATATATCTTATTAAAGACTAGACAGGAAGATCAAAGAAAAATCATTATATAAATAACCAATCATAAAATGCTCTTATTTAGAGCAAGGGAATTAGCAGATTGGTGTGGGAGTTATTTGTTTGTTTTTAATTCTTTTTTATTTCATGATTTAATGAACAGTAGAAAAAAATATATATTTCCTGTTATACTAAATATTTGCACCACTGCTGGTACAGCAGACATATACTTTTAATTTAAATTAAAACATCATCACTGTCTTTCAACAAATATCAATATCATTATCTCTGTCAGTGATTCCTTTTTTGCTTAAAATTGTAATGACACTTGTTTACTTATATTAAACCTCCACTAGTGGAAAATTACTGAATTTGTTGTGACACATAAATTGAATAGCAAGAGAGCTTTTTGTTAAAGGGACAAAACTGTCTCCTGGGACAACAGGGACAAAACTCTCTTTTATTTCTCAACATTAAAGTAAATATCTACTAGTGACTGTTCTATAGATGGCACTCATGCCTCTAAGCAAGAAGCACAAATTCAATTTCGGGCGAGGAATAATAAAAAAAATACTTTGATCTGAAGAAAATTTCCTAAAAGAGATTGACTACTGTTTGGGAAATACCTCTTATTTATGGATTTGGCATCTAAGACTGTAAAATAGCAACAAAAAGTTATCTCTGATACAGAAATGTTTTGCAGTTGTGCCTTTGCTTGAGAAAGTTATGTGATTTTGTGCAATGAGGGGAGGGAAGCTGTGAGGAAAGGGTTGAAAACAGTCATGGTTTTAGTTAGTGAAAGTACAGTTGAGACAGGTAATATAATATAATTTGCTGTAATTTCTGCAGGTTAGTGAAATTGTTCTTAGGTGTGGTCTCTTATAGGAGCATTATTCAGCTTGGCACAAACCTAGCTGCAACTTCCTAAATGTTCCTAAAATATGCAGTGCATGTAACTTTTGCAAGACAGGAGTTTATACCAATTACTTTAGCAAAACCTGAAAGTTATTTTTAACTGAAAGCAGATAGAAAAGTTCAAATTAAAAAAAAAGCTACCCAGGAGGTATTTGTAATCTCTTATAGTAACAACACCTTTAGCTGAGTTTTGACTGAATTGGTTATCGGTATAGACATATAAAAGTAAATTACATCCGTATTCATGAGGCAGCCATTAGATTTTCTTAATAGGCTACTCTACAAATCCAGAAAATCGGGAATGTTTTTCAAATTATTCCAGCTTGAGCCTCAAACTCCTAATTGCTACACCCCAGTACAAAGGGGTTATAATCCATATATCCAAATATACTGGAAGTCCCTGCAGAAATAAGCCTGTCTTGGGTTTCCTCTTAAGTGATGAAGCTGGAAAATACCTCTGTGAAGATGAACCCTTGGGTCTTAGGGCACTTGGTGTTATTTGGCTCTGTTTCAAACACGGCCATGAGGAGCAGAGATCCTCCCTGACAGAAGCATTATAAGGGGGCTCCATGTAATGTAAGAGGCATTTAGGAATCTGAGTTGTTCACATCACTTCTGAGAATGAGAATTACTTTCTGCAATGTAAAGGGGAAAAAGTGAGTCTACTATTCCCACTGACTTCAAAAGAAACTAGACTTCATTCACCAACCTTGAATTAGGCCCATAAATATAAAATGAAATATGCTTAAGGAGGACAAAGTGAACCAAAAAGATTAAAGGATTAACACTCACAGTTGCAAAACCCACAAAGGCGTCAAAAGCCACTCTCATTGTTCTGTCCCTGCCAGTAACAGTAGCAGATGCTGAGGAAACGAATAAGGAACCAAAGCAAGTATAGCTTGCTCTTTCATTCAGAATGGCCTCTTTCCTTGTGAGGATCAGTGAGTCAGGGGCTTTCTGAGACAGAATTGGCAACAATGATGGGGCCTTTTCTTTCTGAAGCCATACATACCCTTGGCATCTGCCGTATGCAGTGATAGTGAATTCTGTGTGTTATTCTCTATGTTGTTCTATAAAAAATAACTACACAGTTGTTTTAAATGAATTTTCTTTTTTTTTTTTTTTTTGCTTTTAAGACTTCTCTCTGATTCTTGTATTGTGAGTCCTCTAGTTCTTCTGTTTTATTATAAATAGGAAAATAGCTTTTCACCACTCATATTATTGGCATCTTTGAATACTTTATATACCCACTCACCTTCGGTTTGTTGTTTTGTTTGGGTTCTTTTTCCTGCTGTAGAATCCAAGAATATTCAATCTCATCCCATATGGAGGTAATTCTGGAACTCTGATAATCCTTATCTGTACCTATCCTTGTTCTGTTACGTAATTATTCAGATTGAGTGCCCAACATTGTGGTCAATGTCAAAGGGACAAGTTCTTTGTGGTTTTATGCATAATGCAGTAGTGTAATGCTTGCTGGTTTGTTCTCTATTCTTTTCCAAACAATTTCTTATGTTCTACTTGCCTTTTTGATGCCACTGAACATTGAGTTGGGTGTTTCAAGAGAATGATCCACAAAGACTCCAAGATTACTGTTCTGCATTGAAATATCTAATTGAACACCCACAGCTGCATACATGTATATGCATATATATATACTCCTTACTATGTATGCTTTTACATTTATCAAGACTGATTTTCATCTACCATTTAAATTCTTTGTCTCTTGGTGTTGCTAACACTTTCTATAGATCCTCAACCAATGATATTTGAGTACCCTGAACAGTCCTGTGTTACTAGTAAACTTTTTGACATTATTTATGAGGCTGTTGAAAGAATTTCTATAGGACTCAGGCAGGACAGAAGGAAACTGACGCCGTAAGATATGGTAAATACATAGATACATGTAAATGCCATAAGAAGATCATGGTAAATGCCTGCTAAATATCTACAATGTTACCATTTGCAAGTGCCCATTTTTGTTTCATTGACCCTTACTCAGGTCAATGAACCTGAAGTACTTCTTACTTCTGAATAATCACTCATAGGTGATTTTCAAGATTTTCCTACTGGTTAGGTCCATCCTTATGACATGATTACTGAGGACCTCCCTGGGAGCTCTAAGAGCATTCTGGATTTGGCCACACTTGAGTCAGAATTTTACTTGGGGCAACCTTAATTCCACTTTCAAAGGGTAATCCTTTCCCCATTCTTTTCTTTCTCAGACCTTCTTGTTTGATAGCAGTCTAAAGTGGGGGAAAAGACATAGTCTGGAAATGCAGTCCATGCTAAAATTCAATCTTAAAATAAAACCATCAAAACCCAGAATGCAGAGACTTAATAATGCTGTTACAGCGCTTGCTTGTTCATAAAGGCAATTACACATGCAAGTGAATTGCATAAGCATTTATAACACTTATTTCTGGAGTGAAATGCTCATCAAATATTTTCAGCAAAACCAAATATTTTCTGTACTCCTGCTTCATGTTTCATAGCCCAAGTTAATGAGTTTGCTGGCACTTTGATATTCAATGTGTTAGGCTTCGTTGTAGTTCAGAATCTCAGTCCCTGCTCACTTATGTCATTTGTGAATTTATCAAAGGACAGGTCTTGTGAGCACTGCTCATGGGCTTCCTCCCCATGAGGAGGGAGCTCCTCCCCCCTCAGCATGTCTTAGAGTTTCTACATTACAGTTGTTGGAATGCTGTGAAGTGTAGCAACACCTGAGCTAACTTAAATTAGGCCTAGTGATCCCAGGTACAATGTGAGATACTGAGGAGGGAGTGCTGAGCTGTTCTAAGGCTGGAGGAGTAATGCTGGTACCTGAGCTTGCTCATTTCCAGCTCATTTGGATATAAGAGCAATGAACCAGAGTCATGCCTTTATCTGCATCTGAATTAACTTTTGATGGGATTCTGAGTGATAAGGCTGACAGAGAGTCACAGAGGGACGTATTCTTCTGCTATGATTAATACTAGGTGAGCAGTACTGCAATGTTATGAAGGTGGTTTTTATTTTAAACATGCTTTTCTTGCTTTGTTAGATTCATTCTAGAGCTTTTTATCAACAGATTGCACAGGCCTGCTGGTCCTGCTTAGTCCCATTTATACATTTAAATCTACTGGCCACAAATTCATTACTCTGAAGTACTAATCTTTGTGTCACAAAATTCATTTTGTCACATAAGATTCCTTAGGTTTACTCTTACTGTGTCAGCAGTGTGTCCCACCAGAATATAGTCAAACAGTTCTTCTCTATTCTCCTCAAGGTTAACATTCAGAAAATTTCTTTTTTTTTAAATATGAAAACTGGATTACTGTAAATTTGCATTCAGAAATTCTACTTCTGTGGCTTCATGAATGTTACAGGTTGAATAACTCTACTATCCACTCTCAGCAATTGGCGGCTCCTTACCAGAAATGTATTTTTGGTGATGCATCTGGTGAGGTTGGTACATCACTGGAAAAAAAGGTACGTATGTGAACACCAATATACAGAAAATAATGAAAGTTTAGACTACTTTTCTGTCTGTTTTCCTGAATCTTAGGCAAAAGTGGTTTTTTTTTTTTCCCATATATTCCTCTTTCAGAAGGGAAAAAAGCAAATATTTTCAATGTAAAAACAGATAGTTACAGAAAATCAAGCTTCAGCCCCAGCCCTGAGTACATACTTGGGCAGATAGCCAAAACAGACAACCTTCCAAACACAGTTGCTTGACTTTCAAGTGAATAATACTATTTCTGTTGGGATGTATACTGAATTGAGATGACTAACTTTTCTCTCCATGTATTGTAGGTAGTAAGCACTATTGTCTGAGAGGATAGATGGAAAATATTTAAGGAAATATTTTGAAAAAATGTTAACTGCTTTACTGCATGAAGTGAAAAGAGAAAACGTCTTTCATTTTAAGAAATCTGGATAGAATATAGGTTAAGAATCATAATAAGTCTAAATTTCCTTTCCCTTTACCACGATTTTAGTATATATCTTCTAGTATGAAAATGTAAGGCATTCCTTTAATGCATTTTTCTTTAAAATGTAAATTACCTTTGTGTCCACTCTCAAGGGTGAAAGCTTGCTTCAAGTTTCTGTAGATTTCCTCTTGGCTTGAGCTCCTTATTTTTGTCTTGACAAGCAATATCCCAATAACTTGCAAATTTAAAACATAAAGGGCTGTGGAGAATGGTGTGAAAACAGGTTTGTAGATAAGAGAGTTGGCGACAGCCTTTGGACAGGTGAAAGTTATTAAAAAGGACTGATGAACTGCATAGTGAGGTTCTTTTTGCCAGATCATTCTCAAAACAGTAATGAAGTTACAGCCTAATTAATTTCATCCCTTTTCTTTTCACCTGAATAGATGGAACACAGAATCAGAGCAGCTTGACATGCAGGTTTTTTTAGAAAGTGACCCTCCACTGTGTATCATCCTTTTGCATGTCTGGCATTGTTCTTGCATTTTTAGTGCTGGTGCAGGAAAGAGCAAAATCTCCATGGCCCTCCAGCACAGTCATTCCAGAACTCCAGTATGACATTAGATAGCTGCAGAAAACTGTTTTGGTTACTGTCAAAAAAAGTGTATTTTCAAGACTTCTACCTTATGTGTAGGAGATATGGGGAAGAAAGAACACTGAAATGGAAAAGCAAACATGGAAAACAAGAATTAAACAAATATTTGATCCCATAAAAGTTTAAACCAGCATAACTAATATCTAGGGGAATATTTACATGTTCTGAAAAAAATAGCAAAAACTCAAAAGGCATCTGAGTAAATCACCATCCTTTCAAGAGGTTAGATCAGCATATGCTGACAAGAAGCTTGTGTTGTGGTTTTTGTAGTATTCTTAGCCTAATTAACAAATGCATTACTGGCACAAGTGAGCCTGGAACAATTGCCAGTCAGAACACTCAGAGAGAAGCCACCAGGGAACACTGGATAGCAATAAAAAGCTATGGCTGCTTATTTTTAATTCTTTGGAGGGCCAATTCAAACAGCAAATGTAATTACAATTCTGTAAATAGAACACCCGAAAGCACTCCTTCTGGCATTAGTATGCATATCTTTGATATTTGTTTAACAAATGATCAAGTAGCCCTTTGCCTATGTTGCTTCTTATTTGAGGGATTTGGAAATTTGAAAAGCAATGCTGAAAATACCATATAGCTGTATAGGTTTTCATTTTCATATGCATTGGAAAATCACCGATTTGGCTAGTGAAAGAGCCTGAACGTTACTTTCTACTTCAGGTACAGTAAGTAGAAGAGGTAGGTTTATGAATACCTTTTGTGTTGTTATTCCTTTATTTGAAGACCAGATGTTGATTATGCTGGAGCATGGCAAAGCTAAAGTTATTTCAAAGGAAAATTATAGTATTTGAATGTCTAGATGCTAAACTAAATGATCTGTATTCCTGCTCTATTTTCACTTAACACAAAACCAGGAGTCAAAATAGAAAGAAGAAAACTTTGCTGTCCTTCAGATGTGGCATACTTTCCCATTACGTGACATACCGAGTTTCTCAGCAGGATGTTATCCTACTTTGTAGTATTTTGTGCAGCAGGCAGGCTTGCTGTGGTAAGTTAATTCAGAGAAAGAGCGAAAGCGGCTAAGGCACAGCAAGATGTGATCATAAATTAATAATGTTCAATGGACTGTGACTGTGAGAGCTGCTATTGGTGTTTCAGGTCAAGATAATCCCTAGACTCAGTTTAATTTCAAAAATGGCAGCCATATATTTCATGTGCAAGTGGAAGAAAACAGAAGTCTTAGGGGGAATAGAAAGCTCTTAGAGAGATGAAAGTAAGTACCCAAGGGAGAAAAAGGGGAAAGAATAACAATAAGGCCAAAACAAGGTAAACTATCCTACCATCTGTATGTGGGTACTTGATAAACACAATAACATTAGCAACATTACTCCTATATTCATATGATCAAAAATCTGAAATTCTTGCTAAGGGATTCGTGGTTTGTCTCTAAGAGTTCATTGACAGCTTTTTTCTACCAGACGAATAGGTGGGTGAGGTATGGTATCAGCTTGTCATTAAGATGTAAAAAAGGGAAAAACATCTTTAAAAGTTCTTTCTGTGCCCCCTCCAACTGTGCCCCCTCTCTGCCTGCCTTAGTTTCCTAGTTTTAGTTGTTTTTTAGGAAACAGAAGCCACCTGTTTGGCTACTAAACCCCTTATTTATCAACTCTTTAAATTTCATTATTGCTCATCAGTGTTTGACATTGACTTTAAAAGACACCACTACATTCTCAACAGTTAAAACCACACCAAAGTATTTGTGCAGCAGGCACAAATATTTGCCTTGTGTTTCTAGTATTTTTAAGAAGTCAGTCTTACTGCTGGAATGTATTTACATTTCTGAATGTATGACAGAGAGCAAAGCTCTGTAATTTGTCTGCTTCCAGTTTGCTTTAAAAGTACCTGTTCTTTCAAAGTGGTGTGGTGAGGCCGAAGAGAGGCTGGCTGCTTGTTTAACCTAGCTGGCATGCTTCAACTCTGCCCAAGCCTCCATGAGAGGAGAAAGGACAACTATTTCATGACAAGAAAGAGTCCGCTCTGTCCGGGATGCCTTAGGAATGCAGTGTGGGGCAAGGCAAGAGGGTGGTGTTGTGGGATAGCCAGTTTTGTTACTCAGCAGGCCAGCTTCAGAGCACACGTTTCCTTAGCCCCTGCGCTGTGACCATGCTGTATACAACGGCTCTGTTCAAATTTTTTGTGTGTTGCAAATCAATACACACCAAGCTGATGCAAGTTAAAAATAAACCTTTAAAAGGTTATTTGTAACACTGACAATTTCAGAGAGTTGATTTACAGGGTGGCCTCCAAAACTGTTGGCCAGGCACTGCTGAATGGGCAGTAAACTAGCGTGTGAGAACAATGGCTGGGAAAAAGAGCCTTTTAATTTGGCTTTCCTGCCAAAGTCAATATATCTTGTACTCATGTCCTGAGACAGAGAGCAAACAGGGTGCTTGCAGCATGAAAACCAACAAGGAGGCTTCTGAAAGGAACAGGAGTCCTGGTTGCAGCGAAGACCAAACTCCCAGCCCAAACGCTCAAAAGTGAGGAGTGGCAAGAGGCTTCCCTAAGGACTGTGGGGGACGGTCATAGCTGAAGAAGCCTACAAAAAGGCCAGAGGGAAAAGTCAATTCTAAAAAAGACAACGCGCACTTATTTTTCTAAACTTTATTTCACCTGTTGGCTTTCTCCCAGCAGATCCTGTTAGTGCTATCTCCTTTTTCTGTTTTTCTGTTAGTGCTATCTCCTTTTTCTGTTTTTCTTTGCTGACAGATTCAAGCTTTGTAGGCTTGTGGTACACCCATGGCAAGGGAGCAGGGGACAGATTGTACCTCTCCGTTGTAATCAGCATGTGATAACCTCTTGCAAGGGACTGCAAGAGTTCATGAAGGCTAAATGTGAAGACAACATTTAGTCTGCAGCAAAAGCTAACCACGACAACATGAGGAAGTTTGTCTTCCTCTCAAGTAGGTAGGTGATTCTAGGGAAGAACAGAATCTTTGTGGTGGCGAGACCATCACCAGGCTGAGCTCACTCCAGGAAATCAATTAATACAGCTGTAGCAGGGCAGCACTGAGTCTCCAAAGTAATATTGCTTTCAGTTGTAAAGCTAACATAACAAGACCCTTGGCTTAAGGCTGAGCATCAGAGACAAGTCCCCAGTACCCACCTCCCAGGGCCAGGGGTTTGAACTTAGAAGAAGTGATATCAATAACATCTAATCTTTTACTTAACTTTTGGACCTTGTCTTTAAGCTATAGTGAAATCCATGTATTCCCCAACTTGTCTTGCCTGTAGGGCCAAAGCTGCTATGTAGTATTATTGTGGTGTCTTCTGAGTTTGGACCCATCTCCCCAGCTGGAAATGGAAGTGGTGGTCAGAGACTGTCAACCAACTGATCAGTGGTGAAAGCTGTCATCCTGTGTGTGAAAGACGGGTAGTCAACTCTGTCTTGAAACCATTTGAGTCTACTTGTTCCAGCTCTCATATGAATGATTTAACTACTCTGTAGAAGATACTCTGGAGGTTTGATTTGTTTATTTTAATAGTTCCCATCTGTTCTATTTTGCATAAAGTAATAAATCCTTATTGGGTGTAATTCTACAGAGTGGTGGATACAGTAGTTAATACAGTTCTAACTCCTGCTTCAATCACCGTAGTATAATGCTTTCACTGATGAGTGGATGTGTAACTGCTAAGGGCCTCCACTCTACACATTCACTTAAATTTCAGCATTTATGTCAGAATCTTACTTAATCCAAGGGTTTGTTTAGATCTGATCATTGCACAAAATAAAGTAACCAATAGGATTTTTAAGAGCTTGAACTATGTTTTGTCACAATACAAAGTAGGACAAGAAAAATTTGATAGTAAAGACATACAAGAATGTATACTAAATGGGCAAAAAAAAGAGTAAGAAACTGTATGAGAGTTACAAAGAAATCTCTCCCTCTGCCTAGCATATCTTGCCAGGACATCTCCTTTCCTTACTGTTAAGTCTGATTCTGGCAGCATTTTAGTGGAGTCCTAACTCGCAACCAATTCTGCACAGTTTCCTCTAGACCTTATAAAAAGTCTTTCCTATACTTCCATCCCCTCTAATTTTTAGGTATGCATCAGATGCTTTCTCTCTGTATGTCTCTCTTAACATCTTAAAAATTATCCTCTTTACTTACACTTTCAGAAATTTCCTCTTACCCAGAATGCTGCAAATAGGCATCTTTCCCCTCCTCTGCCTTTCAAAGTTGCAGAAGGGAACGTCTAGTGAGCAGCAAAAAACCAACAAGTTACCATTGTTGCTTCTGATTTCTTTTGCTGTTGTAGTCAATATGTCTTCACAAGAGAAAACTACTTTTCTCCCAGTGTAAAATCTGGTCACAGGTCTGGTTACTGCTTTTTTTCAGGCTGACTTAATTTACTGGGATCTGGTTGTCTGAATTTTTTCTCTTATCACAGTTACCACAGGACAAAAAGAAGCATAAGACCAAATTGCTCTGTCCTGTTTGCCGTTCTCTAGAAGCACTAGGAGTGTTAGTTGAACTTAGACCTATTTCTGTTTCCTGGTGCCCAAATGGATGCTCTGATGCCATAGGGTTTGCCACCAATGCCAGCTGAGAAACAGCTGGTCCTAAGCTTGGTGCTACCGGTATCTGAGTTACCTCCTTCAGAAGCTTAGTCACAATCAGATTTTACTTGAGGCTCTGTGTTTAATTGTATAGGATCAATATTTTGAATCATTTTCCTAAAGTTTTGTTTTAGGATTTTTTCTCTCTTCTTCAACAGATGCATATCAGATGTTTTATCTAGTTTGTAAGGCTTGCCATTTTAAGAAAAAATCCCCATAATTCCAACCAGGGACTTCTCTTGAACTAGAGCTTATGAAAAACAAGACAAAGTGTAGCTTTTAGGGTTTTTTTAACATTTGATGACTGAATATGGAAAGGTTTTGTTATTTCTGCTAAAATAAAGAATAAAAAAACTCTATATGTTTTAAAGATGAAGTATAAAGCTTTGGTTAATACTCAGATAAACAGTCAACTTCATATGAAAGATATGTTATCTGAGAAATAATATGCAATGTTCAAAAGCTGATTGTGAATTTAATTCAGCAAAATATGAGTAGGAAGAAATGAAAGAACATATACATCAAGACATAATTCTGCTCAATTTCATTATTTCCACTAGTTCTATTTTATACAAAAGCACACAATTATATTTTTAGATGTTTGTGAACAATTCATAGATCCACAACACAGTATTTTATGCTGACCTTTTACATTTTTTCTTCTCTGAGAAGAAATGTGACAAGTATATGATGTCAGGTAATAAACCTGTTTTTTACAGAGCAGCAGCCTAATATGCAGATGTGACACTTTTGACACTTTTGCTTAGAATCAGCTGAAAGCTTTTCTTTATATGGGCTTTGTGAAAGATTGTTTACTTTCTTTTAGAAAGTATTCTATCCATTTAGAACTTGGGTTCTTGAGATGATGTAGACTGGAGTTAAAATAAACTACTTCAAACATAGCTCTTTAGGTTCCCCAGGAAGCACAAAAAGCTCCAACTTCTGAGCAAGTCTGCATGGCTTCCTTTTGGAGCCAGATTAGAAAACAATAGCCTGCTATACTTTATTTTTAAACTTTGCAATTAAAATGTAAAAAACATAACCAGCAGAAAAACCCCATGGTTTCTCAACTCTAAGATTGTGTTCCTTGCTTCACTGTGGACATTTTAATCTGTGATGTTTTGTTTTTGTCTAATGTTCTATCAAACATTTTCCCCCTGAAAAAAATGAAATACTTCAGCTATGTGTAGACACTGTTAGTAGCAGACTACGGAGTCAGTGTTCTCAGTGTTGGCAATCTCACAGGCCATATAGAGTAGGTGAAGAGGGAAATGTTCACTGTCTCCTGTTGAAGATTTGGAGGGCATCAAACAAGCAGATAGCTGATTCAAAACAGACAAGAAAAGGTGTTTCTTTTGCAATGCATAGTTAAATGTGGAACTGATTGCCACAGAACACTACTAATGCTATTCACACAGGAAATAAAGAAACAGGTAGAAAAACTCATGGTAGCAAAGTCCATCAGATTAATCATATACAAGGGTCGTTCTTCCAGTTTAGGAAACCCTCAACCTCCAGTTCTCAAGACCACTGGAAGCCTGTATCTACATGAGAGTTTGGGAACACTTTTTTGTTTCCCCAAAAGCTGGAGATTGTATAGTCTTACCTAATAATGCACAGTTTGATTTTGTTGGGGATGACAGAGCTGAATGGGTTTTCCATGTGATCTACTGTGGAGAGTCTTATGATCTTAATAGAACATTCATTAATGTTGACATTAACAGCTCATTTGTCATTGAGATTCTGGAGCGAGTCCAGAGAAGGGCAGCAAGGCTGGTGAGAGGAATAGAGAACAAGTCTGATGAGGAGTGGCTGAAGGAACTGGGGTTGTTTAGTCTGGAGAAAAGGAAGCTGAGGGGAGACCTTATCGCTCTCCAACTACCTGAAAGGAGGGTGTAGTGAGGTGGGATTTTATCTCTTCTCCCAAGTGACAAGAGATAGGAGGAGAGGAAATGGCCTCAAGTTGCACCAGGGGAGGTTTAGATTGGATATTAGGAAGAATTTCTTAATTGAAAGGCTTACCGAACATTGGAACAAGGTGCCCAGCAAAGTTGGTTGAGTGACCATTTCCAGAGGTATTTAAAAAATGGGTAGATGTAGAGCTTAGGGCATGGTTTTGGCAGTGTTAGGTTGATGATTGCACTTGATGATCTTAAAGGTCACTTCCAACCTAGACAAAAACATAGTAATAAAAAAAAAAAAAATAGAATGTTTATCAAATATTTCATTATTTATCCAGGTCAAAGGAGCTAGTCTGGTGTTTACTCTTCTTTCTTCCTGTTCAGGGATGAATTTTGCTGTCACTCTATTTTTTCTTACTTATCTTTTAAAAATAAAATGTGCTTTGTGTCCAGCCATCCTGAAATTTCCTTTCTCATAGGCTAGCAGGGGAATCCTGGTCTGTGCAGAAAAAGGTTGCCCTTAAAGAATATCCCATCACTTCTCACTCGTCAAGCTTATAGCAGGTCTCCTGTTTTGTTGTTGCCAGATAACATAGGTGACACAAAAGGAGCAAAGCAGGGAGGCACATGCGGAAATAAACTTCTGGAGCATGAGAAATTTCACTTATCCTTCCCCCACCATAGAAACAAAATAAGATTTTGTCTAACACCTATTAATCTACAGGAACTTGGCATCCTGATCCCCTAGGATTTAACTTCCTAGTTACTCTGCTACTTGGTACTACCAGTCAGCTAGCAAAAATGAAAGAAAACCTAAACCATAGATCAGTCTCACAGCTACAGTACTTGGATAAACACAAGGAAAATGAAGGGTTGGAAGTGGTTTTTCTTGTACGTGCTGGTTAAATTGATTTATATCTGTCTGCCACTGAAACTCTGTTTTAAAACTAATGATTGTGGCTTCACGTAGAATAGTTGATATTCTGACCCACATCCTAAGGGCCTCCTCAGTCCTTAGCAAACAGAAATAAAAATGACCCCAGGAGCTAGCAGCCTCCACTGAGGTGCTGAATCAATGACATCTTCTTTGTCCAATTCCCCTTTTTTTTTAAAAAAAAAAAAGAAAAGGCGTTTGAGCTTTTTTTTTAAATAATGCTTGAGGGCAAACTCTTCTACACCTTCCCCTTTTGAATGTTGCTAATGTACCAGGTTCTTTCCAGGCTCCAATAACAGGCCACTACAATATAACTGGCTGGGTTTGGCTGCCAATCTATAATGTTCTTGGCCATGATTAATCTGATAAATAATAAATATATCAATCTAGTCTTTTAGACAAGGACAAATTCTTACCAGCGGGGAGGCACAAGGCCTCTTTTACAGCTGCCTGTAGTGCTGGAATTAATTATTTAATGCTTAATTCTTCAGGAAATGAGAAAGTTTTGATTAATGTTGTCCAGTGTCATTTCTTGCTTGTTTGATATGTGTCAGATAATTTTTCCTCGGCAGTCGCTCTGAAGAAGCCAGGGGCTACTGTCACTGGGATCAGACACTGAATTTCTAGAGATTAATTGAAGTGAAAATTTAGAAAAATGCACCATAAATGCTTGCCCAAGATAACCTTTCACAGGCTAAATTTAGCTTCCTTTGATAATGTTAGCCTCCTATTGCCCTGGTGTAAAACATTTATTTTTAATGCTGTGAGAAACCTATTTTGTATCTTTGGATATTTTTTCCTTTTTTTCTTAACTCCACATATGTCAGCAGGATTAAAATACTTAGGGCTCAATTCTCTTCCCATTTACCCCACTGTAAGTCTGCAGCTTCTTTGAAGACCAATATAATGTTTATTAGTTTATTACAGAAGGGGATGGGTTAGCAAGAGTCGAACCATAAATTTAGAACCAGGTTAGCTAGATATCAGCACTACCTGCAAATTGTGTTAGCTCTAGCTCTGCAACAAAGTCTGGATACTAGAGGCCTGTTTCTCTTCCTATTTGTCCCAAGGCAGTTCAACTAGCCTCATCAGATTTGCTGATTACATATATTAGCGTGAATTAGACAGGCATCACTCCTGCATTCACCAGATGTTTTGTGCAAGATGAGGTTTGCACTGAAATACCCAGATGCTTGGGGAAATTCTTCTAGTGTCTTTACACAGCTACCCATCACTTTTTTTAATCTGTCCCTCAGTTTATCTGAAGAATATTTCTGCGTAGGGTGAAATTGTGTTCTGTGTGCAGGTCTGGAGCCCTCGATATAGGAGGGACATGGACCTTATAGAATGGGTCCAGAGGAGGGCCACTAAAATGATCAGGGGGATGGAGCACCTCTGCTACGAGGACAGGCTGAGGGAGCTGGGGTTGTTCAGCCTGGAGAAGAGGAGGCTCTGGGGAGACCAAATAGCGGCCTTCCAGTACATGAGGGGGGCCTACAGGAAGGCTGGGGAGAGTCTGTTTACAAAGGCCTGCAGTGACAGGACGAGGGGCAATGGCTTTAAGTTGGGAAAGGGCAGATTTAGATTGGAGATTAGGAACAAGTTCTTTACTACGAGGGTGGTGGAACACTGGAACAGGTTGCCTGGGAAGGCAGTTGAGGCCCCATCCCTGGAGATATTCAAGGTGAGGCTCAACGAGGCCCTGAGCAACCTTTTCTAGTTGGGGGTGTCCCTGCTGACTGTGGGGAGGCCAGACTAGATGACCTTTGAAGGTCCCTTCTGGCCTGGAACATTCTATGATTCTATGATATGAAAGAAAAAACAGATGTTTTCCTTCTCCTTAAAGTTGTGTGAGAATGAATTTAAGAGACTGATACTCTACATGCAAGTCTTATGCTTCACAAATCCCATTTCCTCAAATATGTCAGTGCAATGTAGCTACTCTTGAAGAAAAACTCCCATCAAGACAGAGGACCTGATACTGGCTTGACTGCTGTGAACACTAAGATAAAGGGCATCATGCAGCATATAGTAGTGGACATTCACATGGTTGTTTTCTCTGTAGCTTAGCACCAACCAATGTATTTTTACTTCATAGATTCATCATAGAATGGTTTGGGTTGGAAGGGACCTTAGAAATCATCTAGAATTTCTTTCTAGTATCTAATCTCCCTTCTTCCAATTTAAAACCGTTATGTTTTAATTATATGTTTAAATTTATGTTTAACCGTACTTATGTTGGTCTTTCCCACTCTTTAATTTACTTCCATTACTGTCTTTCATTGCTAGTAAATAAGGGTTGTATTCTACCTGCCTGCCTATTTTACTTCTCTTTAAAATCCTGCAACTCCTTGCACATATTACATCATTTGAAGATGAAGTTGTTTAAATGTTAACACATTTTACCAGATTTTCCTTGCACAAAAATGTAGGTACATGCAGACATTCTTGTGAGTATATTTGTCTAAAAAATAACAATTTGGGTCTAGATAGGCATGGTTGGCCAGCAGCTGTATACTTACTATTCATGGTTAGGGCACATCACATAGTGAGTGTTAATAACTCCTTCCCTCTACTCAACACTGGTGAGGCCGTGCCCAGAGTGCTGTGTCCAGTTCTGGGCTCCTCAGTACTAGAGAGACATGGACGTGCTGGAGAGAGTTCAACAAAGGGCCACTAAGATGTTGAAGGGACTGGATGATCTCTCCTATGAGGAGAGGCTGAGAGAGCTGGGGCTGTTCTGCCTCAAGAAGAGAAGGCTTAGGGGGTGTCTCATCAATGTATATAAATACCTGAAGGCACGGTGCAAAGAGGGCAGAGCCAGGCTCTTTTCAGTGGCACCTAGTGACAAGACCAGAGGCAATGGGCACAAACTGAAACACGGCAGACTCTGTGTGAAAACAGAGAAATATGTTTTTACTGTGAAGGTGATCAAGCACTGTGACAGGTTGCACAGGAAGGCTGTGAAGTTTCCATCTTTGGAGATACTCAAAAACTGTCTGGACATGATTCTGAGCAACTGGCTCTACATGATCCTGCTTGGATTGGACCAGATGATCTCCAGAGGTCCCTTCCCACCTCAGCTAGTCTGTGAACCAATCTGTGAACTATTGCTATAACCTAACTTCTATGTTCCTAATTTATTACAGTCATGTGGTTTTTTGTATGATTTAAGAGTTTTCATTAGTGATACCGGGGCTATTTCATGAACTCAGTTGTCCATCCAGGTGCTGCACCATTTAGATCTAAGGGGCAGGATGGAGGAGTGAAATATTTAAAACATACCCATAAATAATCTATATGTTTTTTTCTAGACATGTAGAAATATCAAACTAAAATGTGTTGACCTAGGCACCTTCACAGCTTTTGGCCAAATGTGCAGAGTCCTTGTGTCAGGGAAAGGAAACAAATAAACTTAAGAATTGTATTACCTGTCTGGAAAAAATAAGATTCCAAACTGGATATTGCTATTCCTTTTATTCCGGTAAAAATAACTGTTGCAAGGAAATTCTGGCTTAAAAGGAAAATCTTTTAAAATCTTATTTGATTTAGTTTCTTCTATTTTAGTTTTGTTTTCAATATCAGCTGTTTGAAGCTGTACGGGAGTTTGGAATCTTAGAACTATAAGATAGATTACTAAGTAGGTGATGGAATTGTTAACATATGATTAATTACAAAAGGTTTTGAAAAATACATTTACCACTTCTTCCAATTATCACCTGGAAGTCATGCACATGTGCACACACATACAGAGACTTGCCCACATTGAGTATAAACAATTTATATGAGGGTGGATCCATTAAACACATATTTCAACCTTCTGAAGGGATATAAATTATGACTTTATGTGAATTTCTCCAGTATCTATGTTATCAATTTGAGCATTTGAAACACAGGCAATGTCAGGAAATAAAATGCTATATACAAACCCCTTCACATTTTTCTGACTAGTTCTTTGAATCTCAAGGGAATCTGACATTTTATTCCACTTTTTCTTAAAACCAAAGAAAAAAATGTCTAGAACTAATAAAAATATGAAAATGAAAAACTACTAAAAGTTTGACTAATTCTTGGCTCACAAAAAAGGAAAAAAAAAACCCCAAACTTAACTAACCTAAGCTAAATGTGAGGCACAAAAGAAAGGTTTTTGCAATGTGTGAATGCAACTTCAAAAGTCGAATTTGTTTAGGGAATTTGTATTTTCTGCTCCTTTCTTCAGGAACCTATTTGCATTTTAAATAATTAAAACATTAAAACTGAAAAATTTATAAATGAGAGCTGCGAAGAGAATCCTGCTTGGCAGACAATAGAAAAGAAATTATTACCCTGCTAGGTTTGCTTTAATGTCATATCTGTCAGTCTCCCTAAGGTAGGTTCATTACCATACCAAGTGCACCTCCTGCCAACCCCCCCTCCACACACACATACTCTTTTTCTTCCACTCCCTGCCACTTAAGGACTCTGAATCTCTAGGGGACTTTGATCTCATTGTACACACTAACCCAAACAGAACCTCTGCTGTTCTCAATAATTTTTTCTTTTAAAAAAAAAAAAAAAGGGAGAGAGAGGAGCGTGTGGGGGGGGAGGGGAGTGAATTTGTGTGAAGAGTGACAGAACGCTTTGTCCAGCACAGCTTTGGCTGGTTGTAACAAGCGTCAGGACATTAGACGCAACAAAAGCTGGATTGGCAGTATCATCAATCACGGGTCTGACAGTCGACTTCAGTTTGTTTGTTCCACTCTGCATAATAAGTGATTGGATCAGGTTTAATTAGATATTGGGTAATCAATCATTGCCAACAAGGAAACCCAGCTTGGGATCTAGATGCTGCAAAGGGGGGAAAAAAACAAATCTCATCCAGGGCGCATAAATACTCAAATGTATAAGTGAACGGGTGAAGCTTCAGAGGAAAGGTATAAAGATGTCTGCAAGATGGCACATAATAGAATCGTTCACATCTGTACTACTTGTTACCAGACATCTGCAGTTTGACATTTTACTTTCGCTGCATAATTACTTTTCAATATAATATAATATACTGACCTGAGGGAGAAAGACAAAGCAATTAAATTATGCATAAGATCCTTTCCACCCCAACCCTTACCAAAAAGACAAAAAAAACCAAACCAACCAAGAATAGGAATTAGCATTCTTATGGCTTTTTAAAGAAAAGGACAGAAAATTCTTCCTCCTGATTGCTGTGATGTTGAGTCCCACTGCATAACTTGTCAAATCAGATACTCTGAATTGAGATTACAGTAAATGATTATTTCTATCTTATTTTGCAGTGTGCACCTATAGATTAAGGCCCACAAATTGAGGTAAGAGGAGTGATAGATGAAGCAAATTAATCCTATTAACATTAATTAATCCCATAAATTGAGAGAAGTGTTAAAAAAATTCTTTTAAAAGACCCAAAGGGAAGTGTACTTGCATTTTTTATAAAGACATAATGCTGATATAAATTAACACAGGATAAGATGCATCACTCATTAACAAGGACCTCATTATCAGAGGCCATTTTAATGTACAAGGTAGGGCATACACAAAGTAGGTGGGAGCAATGGTGTGCCGTGCTGCCTAACAGTGCACAACTCATGGGCAGACACGATATGTGTGTATGCAATGTGTGTGGGGAAAAGTCTGTGAGAAAATGGGTTCAGAGAAGCTGGCAAACTGGGAGAAGAGTCACTCATGCTCAGCAGCAGCAGGAAGTGCTGAGACAAACCCCAGAAAACTTCAGTGGAACCAGGGCAAGCATCCTATGTGCTGGTATCTGGCATTGTGTTCATTCTTCTTTATATTCCGCTGAACATATAGGTGTCTTGTAGGAATTGAAAGAGCTGCAGCAAGAGAGTCTGCATCGTAGGGCACAGTGCTGCAAGGAGAGAGGTCTGTCTGGATTAAAATCACTGCCCCAATAAGGATCAGGAAGGATTGTCGCCTATGCCTTCTACATTCTGGATGAAAATTTCAGATGAGACTGATTTAAGGGTCTTATTTTTTTTGTTTATCTGACCTGGTACTCATGTTCTGACAACTGAGCACACCGCAGATGTCTCTGTCCTGAGTTAGGCAAGACACTCTGTTACCTAGATGCTATCAAAGAAAACTGATCATACTCAAAGGACCAGACTGTTTACAGGATGTGAAGGTAAATGAGGTCCTTTAGACCTTTAAAGCATAGCTGAAGAAGTCTACCAGAGCTGGGTGACTAAGATCCGATATAGTAAAAGAGCTAGTTTTCATTCCCTTTTGCGCAGCTCTTGTTGTTAAAGTTTTCGGCTTTGCAGTAAGAGTAGAGAAAAGATAGACATCATGGTCAGACATGGTACCTCTTTGTTGAAGATGTGTCAATTGAGAGAAAAGGATTCAAAGTTTATGCCAAAAAGAAGCCAAGGGTAGGCCTGTGTAACCAGTGTATTTGATTAAAGCAACAAGCTGGGACATTTGTGGTGTTGTCTGGAATTTGCAGGTGTTTTCTGGTCAGGGTGGAAAAAACATCTGAGCTTTTATTCTGTGGAACCAGTTATAAAAAGGAAGGAAAAGGAAGGCTGCAATAAAGACTTTCCTCTGCTCAGCTGCAGTGTGCTACATCGAACAATGTTTCATGTTTGACACACACTTTAACCTGACACCAGTGTAGTAATAGCCTGAGTATTTTGTCCACTGAAGAAAGCTTTTATCTTGATTTGTTGTGTTATGTATTGCACATTTTATGATGTATCTGGATCAGCTACCACGATTCCTAGACCTGGGAGTAGCCATCAAATTATCAGTCAACCGTCATGTCATTCTAAAGAGATAGTCTCCCCTGACTCCTCTTCAGTCTCCTCCGTTGTAAATCGGGGATGGGCCAAGCTTTTCTCAGACAATCTGAAGCCCAAATTCATTTCCCTGCAGTGACTAGTGAGACTGGACTCCTCTGTAATATTTACAGTGTAACTTTCCAACATCCAAAGCCCCCTTCATCTGATGCTCTTGTTTCTCTTCAGACTCACAAGGTTTGAAGCCAGAGCCACTGGTCTTTATACTCCGTCTTGCTTTTATTGCAGAGCATTATGTCTGACACAGTTGCCCTATACCGCATTCATCATTTTCAGCCAAACAGACAACCTTGCTTTGAAGGTATGAAGGAACAGGAAGTTAATCATTCTTAATCACTGGCAGTGTTTACAAAAAGCTAACCTTACTTTTGTTTGTGTGGGCTGGCTTTTGATTTCCCTGCAAAAGAGGTAATAAAACCACATGAAATATGCCCATGTCCTTTGTCGGAACAAGGGTCTGTATGTTTTTTAGAAGGTCCATAGCATTTATTGGCAGATAAAACACAATTGAAGAAGGGAGTTCCCAGTTTGCTGAACCTCATCCCCTGCTCTGGCAAGCCATCAGGTGCATTGTCATCAAGTACAGAGGCTGTCTGACCTCCAGCACTACCAAAGCCTTGTGACAAAACTGTCCACCATCTCTGCCGACTCCACTGGAAATGTGGTTTATTCATTCATGGGGATGCCAATTATCTGAGGATGTGTAAACTTGTAACAAATGTGAAACTTCTGACAATTACTTGTCTAAATAACCGATGGTTTTCATGAATTTACATAAATTAGAACAAAAAATAACTAAAAGGTCTGTGATTTTGTTTAGTACTGACATTTCTATTTCAGCCTGAATTCCCCATCTTCTTCAAATGTAGATGTTCGTTAATTGTCCTCATCCTCTTAATTGTGTCAAAATATTGAAGTGGAACATTTCAGTAGTTTTGAAACAAAGTGGGTTTTGGTTTTTTTCTAAGATTTCTTCTAGGAAGGTTTACATAAAGTGGGTTCTTAAGTACAAATATACTTTCATCACTGTGCAGAGCTACCTGTGCAGGGACTGAAGATCCTGGGAATTTAGGCTGCCGATCTGCCATCAGACTGCCACTCAGGCTTCTGAGGAGTCAAATGGATGAGCGGACATGAGACCTGACTGAATTGGGTTGTAACCTCATCTAATTCAAACCTTCTCTGTGAAATGCTTGTGCTGTAACCATTCTAAGAGATCACTCAGTCAAAGGGAAACACAGTCTTTTGAAGAGCTTTTCAAAAGCTTGTTTTATTATCACTAGCATTACTACTAGAGCAACAAGTACTACACCATTTGTGTCCCAGACCTCAAATAAAGATCAGTGGCCCATTTTGCTAGGCTAGGCAAAGTACTAGGGCACAGGCTGCCTCTTTCACAGTAACTTTGTTGGAGTTCATATACAGTACCGCAGATAATTGGGTCTCTAATCCATCTGTTAACTGTTCAAATTCACATGACTTCCCTTTATTCAGAAATCCTGTGACAAAATAGTCTTTTAGCTCATCTTAGTCTCTTTTTATTCCTTGACAGTACATAGAGAAGGCTTCTTTTTCTCTCATTGGTGCTCCATTGCAAGTAATCGTACAGCATGTGAAAGGAGCTCTGCCCACAATCTCCCCTGATTCTTATTCCCTTTCCCTGAAAAGGACTTTCACAGTTGTAAACTCAGAAATGGCACTTTCATTGACATTTCTCTGGCAATATCTACTTTGAAAGCTTGGGAAAAAAAGCTCTCATGCAAGGTCTCCTTGAAACTGATGTTATTGTTTTAGTAAAAGAGAGAATAGCTGAAACAGACTATGGACAAAACAGTGAATGCTTGCTAGAAAACAAAAGTACAGTGGGGAAAGAACATTTTCATAATGCATTTAGTAATTCAGTCAGGTTAGATGTTACTTGAAATTGAATTATTGCAGCATTCGTTTCAGAGAGAAAATTGGCTTTCTGTCGACAGTGTCTCCAAAGATGATTTTGCAATCATCTTATAAATAAAATTGTTATGATTTCACAGTATTTGAAAAACAAGTTGGGGGGAGAGTTGGTTGGTTGTCAAGCTTTTATAACTGTAGTCTGGCTTTCTTTAGCAAAGACCTCTTTTGAGCATGTACTGCAGTTTATTTTACAGTGAAGTATTTGTGATCCCAGGCGTACTATATTTTTGTGATCCCCTTAACTACATTTTTCCTATTTGCATTTATATATGTCTTGCCTGTGTACAAATCCAGAAAAAATAACCTGTGTTGGCAGTGTGTACACTTCCAAGAGATTCCCACTTTAAATATCTTCCCTCTGGGCCATATGGTTTAAAGATATCTCTGACTGTCCTCAGAGCTCATTTTCTTTAATCCTGGATTAGCCTTGTTGCCCTTCTTTACCTTTTCAAGTACTGCAAAGTCTCCCCCCCATCTCCCCTCAATGCAGTAAGGAGAAAAGAACATAATACTCAAAATAATTTAAATTTTGACCAAAGCAATTCATACTCTCAGCATATCCTCTCTGGATTTCTAAACTTGCCTAACATTTCTTTGGCCTTCGCAGGAGAATAATTTTTCTACATCATCTTGACATTTTAAGAAAGAAGATGACAATTGTGTCAATATCTCTATAGTGTCTTCAGCAATCTTATTTGTCTTGAATGTTCTTGCATAAAAACTGACTTTATGTCCAGTGGCCACCTACACAAACAATTGTAATTGTAGTCACTGATCACTAGTACCAAACTGTAGACAATGGAGGTGTAACACTCAGAATTCACTTGGGCATCTCCAAAGATTCACTGAAGCAAGGTCTCTAACAGCAGAACAAGTGTTGCTTGTTTGGGATCAAGAAAAAAATACATAATTATCTAGTAAAGGGGGTTCAAATGGAGAAGCTGTGTTATATAATGCTTTGTGAATACCAGATATATTAAATGGAATTTCTGAGTCTTTATGCTCCTTTATCTAATCTAGAATAGTAACGAGAGGATTAAAGATTGTTTCCATAAATCCTGCTTCTTACACTGACTTGAAAAATACCATATAAAAAAGCATTCATCTTCCCCCCTGCAAGTGCAGAATTGCTGAATGACAAATACTAACAAGCAACATTTTCAAATTACGTAGCTCTAGCTAAATAATGAAAACCCTCAGATCATGAAAAATCAGTAGCAAAACAGAAGTCACACTTTTGCAAAGCCATCAAAAGAACTTTAAGTCTGTCTGCACAGGTGGTGATGGCTTAAGCAATTATTTTTTAATGGAAGATTGTAAACACTTGCCAGAATCCTGTGTATTGGTGGTTTCTTAACAGTGAATACCCTCTCAGAAACTATTATTATTATTATTATTGTTATTATTATTATTAACTATTACTATTAATATTCTTAAAAATATATTAAAATAAAAACAGAGCAAAACCAATAGCATTTAAACCAAACTGATCAGGAAAAAAACACTAGTAGCACCATATGTAACACAGAACATGCCTTCATGTCTGCTGTTATCTGTGCATATGAAATTACATTCAGTGCTTATAAATGTTTTCATGTCTTGACATATTTATCCTGATTTTGGTAAATACTACTTTATAAAGGTGGATGGTTTCCTTGTTAACTCTCCTCATTATCTACTGAAGTTGGCTGGAAATGGTTTTGTGACATTACAGAGGGGAGCAGGGCTCCAAGGTGTAGGTAAGGGAGCAAGAGAGAGACTTGAAAAAGAAGAAGCTGGGTGAGATTTTGCACTCTTGCCACCAAGCCAGCAGCCGGCGTAGATGAGACAGTGTTACAAGTTTAGAACAGCTGCCAACTAATGTTTGATCAGGGATAAAATATGCCGAGGTGACAACATCTTGCTCCCCTGCATTTCAGGGACTATCATTAAAAATGCAGCAAGGCTCGTACAGGCCCAGAAGGTCCTATGTTCTCTCAAGATACAAGGGAGAGAGACAAGTTCACAAGATGTCAAGAAGAATATCCATTTGTGTTTACTATGCAAACCCGCTGAGTAACCTTTCTATGCATGTTTGTACTAAGGACCATTGAGAATTTCGGGGAAAAAAAGGGCTGCTTAGAGTGAGAGGGGAGAGGCAGCCAGGGAAGAACAAATAGGCAGAGAGGAGCATATTTGGGAAGTGGAAAGGCACCACTGCATGGGTAACTGGCTTCTCTGGGGGGAAAAAAAGAAAGAAGAAATGCCAGATTGAAAGATGTATACATTTATACACAAACACAGCTAGAAAATCTGCAGTATGGCTACAAGTTAGTTTCCACAGCCCCTTCCCTCCTCCCCTTTTAATAATATATTGATGTAAGCAGCTTGCGCATGCCAAACAAATTCTCTACATAAAAAGTCAACTGTCGGAAGGAGGCTCATCAATCTGGCAAAGTGCACTCAGGTAGAACGCCTCTCGGGGCGCCCGCCCCGGCAGCCATGCTGCTCAGGGGAAAGGGATCACTCCAGCTGACGGGCTCATAAATGTTCATTAAAGAGTCTTTCCGCCAGTTTACAGAAAAAGCAGCTGTTTTGCAGGAACGCTGGTAATTTATTTCTCAGTGATATTATGGAAAGCTGTTGCGGATAATTGAACTGTAGGAAGTTTTGCTGTTAAAATGGCAGAGACAGCTAGCCGAATTCACTCAATCAGCACCTCTTTACTCGTACAGCAACCACAGCAAATCTGGAGATGTTCATTTTGGGATCCTTTGCTGCAGTTCTCTAGGAGGGATGTTACGTATTGCTTCCCACATTTCTCACATTTTCTCATCATTTCTTCTTCTCCAAAGTGGAGGGAGAAGAGGAAGAGTATTTATTTTTCTGCTACAGCTATGATTTCCCAACAGATGACAAAGAGAGTGCTATGCAATGTTGTCAAGCAACTACAAAAGGCACTGCTAACACAGTTGAATGATGAAATATATTTTGTAGCTTTAACTATAATCAAAAATCACCTGACTTATTAATTGTGTGATTGGTCTCCTTTCTCCTGAAGTTAGTGATGAAGGATCTATTTCCTGCATAGAAGACGTCGTATGAATTAACTAGATATTTTCCCTAATTGTTTAATGCTTAAGAAATTGAGGTCTGTGCTTTGGTTTTAACATTGTAGTGGTTGCAATAGTGATTCATAGTAAAAAGAGCTCTGTGTGTAGTGGGAGAACAAACTCTTTGAGTAAGAACTAAAATAGTGAGACGAGATCTTACTTTCTTTTTTTAATAACTGCTTAGAATTATCTTACTTTGAACATTTTCGTAGATTAAAAATAGAATGCTAGCTTAGTAAGCCTGTTAGACAAAGATTGCAGGTTTGCATGAATAGTTTACCAACCACATTTTCAGAAAAGAAGCAAAAAACATGTTTACATCTGTTTTTAAACAATGAATACTGACAATGAAAGTGTTTCTATTTTAAGATGGTCACTGTAAGAAGTATGCTATAACCAGCGTGAGTGCTAATACTCATGGGAAAAAAATAATTTTTAACTTGGTTTCAGCAGAGTTGCATTGGTTTGTGCTAGGGACAACGATGGTCAAAGGACAAGAGCCTTTGAGAAGACTATCTCAGAAAATTAGATTTCTAAAATGGAACAAAGAATCTGCCATAATGAAAGTCAGCCATTTTGCTGTACCATACAATTTTCTGCTCTGAAATCAGAGAGGAGTTCCGCTTGGCGTCTTTATCTACTAGTGTAGAGTGATTGTATAAACAGGAGCCTTCTAGAACTCCCTCCATAAAGTGTGATTCTACATACAGGTGGGTGACTAATAAAAAGACAGTACAAATGCTTTACTTCTGCTTGAATTAGATGTGGGCTTTTTTTAGTTTTGATATAGTTGTTTAAGAAGTGACTGGAACCCAAATATATCTGGTTTAAAATGAGTGAGAATATCCATGCAGTCCTTTGGGTTTGTTTAGCTGAACTGCCTTCTAGACCAACAAAACTCCTACCTGTCAACCAACCATAAATAAAACATTGTATTGCTTGCATATGAAACTCTGAAGAGCTTAATAAAGAGCCATTTTTCACAACCTGGTGGCATTATTACACTCAGAAAATAAAAAATCTGTGAAAGATCCAAGCCAACTGCAGTATGTTAAAGAAAAACCCTAGATATTGTGATGTCACATACCCTTTCCTCTATGATGATGTTTTAACAAGATAATTATCTTTATAGTGGTGTCAATAAAAATCATACCTTGAAAACTCTCAGCAATTCTGTTAGTTCCAGAGGTAAATCATGATGAATTTCCTGAAGGCTTGCCTCACGTTTTGTTTGCCTTTATAGTTTTCTCTTATACAGAAAAAGTTTTCTTTTTTTGGTTTTCTTTTATTTGTCTTTTTGCTTATCTCTCTTGGTAAGATACTCATAATCCTGCTTCCTTCCTTTTACTACACTCTCTGTCTCCTTCTGTCTTCTGAAATGCATCAGAAGTTTGCCAAAAGTTTGGATGTATGGAATGAACAATCCTAGATCTGGTATTTTTCTTGGATTATATTGGACAGTTAAAACACTATCTTTGCTTGAGACTGAGAACATTAGAAGCCACTAAAGCTTTAAAATGTCTAAGGAATGTGAAAAAGTAACAAGTCAGGTAAGAATTAAACTTGTGGTTTTTGTGTAAAGGCTGTCATTTCCTGTAAGATTTTCACAATTGTTTGCTAAAAGTCCCATCTCCTAGACTCTGTTGATCATGCCAGAATCTCATCATCCATCCATAAAAATGCAAACAAATTAAAAGATTTGTTCTCATGGAGGAAAGAAACCCACCTGAATTGGTCATTTGAAGGCACCAAAAAGTTTCAAAAAATGCAGAAAGGCAAACTGATGATTGATGTGATATAAATATAATTGTAATTTGGATGAGGTGGCACAACATTTTCCATTGTCAGTTACCTCATCACCTTTGTTGCCCCTTGCTTCCTCTTCATCTTGTTCACATTCCCAGCAGTCATTTTATTTTGCCTTTTTAGTATCATCTTGCCCTCTTCTTGCACCACTCCTAACTATTCAACATGGTTGAGAAAATCTTCCTTCGGTCATCTAACAGGTGATCAGCATTTTAGCTGTCAACATAAATGCTGGGATGTCTTCACTTCAAGATGAACAGCTCTTTAACACTTAGGCTTGACTTGCCTCACTAACAAATGCCACCTGCAGTTGGTGTCAGTGGCACGTACATGGTTATGGCATCCACACGCACAGAGGTGGAGGGGTTATATAGTGCAGGTTCAGTCTGCAGGTCTGTAACACTTCAACAGTCCTGCCGCTTTCAGCACATGGATGTGCTGCTGGCCTCCAGGCCCCTTCATTGTGGTAACCAGTTCAGCATTCAGGATGGGTCCAGGCCAGCCATGTGCTGCAGCTGGACAGGGAGAGGAATTCCACCAAAGTCAGCACGAGCAGGGGTAAAACCCAAAGTTTTCCCAGATCTTTTGCAATACGTCAGAAATATTTAGAATGCTCTAAGCTCAGGCTAAAATCAGAGAGCTAGTTACCTCACAGTTTAATTTCTGTTGTTCTCAGTGTTCTATTTTTATCCTCAATTTTCAAGTGGGCTGTGATTTTTAATTAGGTTGTGCTAGAGTAGTATGTTCCTGACAAACTTGGAGAACTTGGAGTTTTTTAAAGGGGAACTTCCTCATCGTGGGATTTTCAGTGTTGGCTTGTCTCTACTAATTAGAAGTACTTATAAATTAATTATAAGTCTGTTTTACAAACCAGTAGGAGAAAAACTGTGTGCTATGCTGGATATGATTAAGATATAAGAGCAAAGAATGTGAGAGCAAACAGAAAGAATTTTTATTGACTGGCCTGTCTTTTTGCCTTTTTCTTGTGAAAATAGTTTTCCTTTATACGAACACCTCCTGCTTTCTGTGAAAAAAGGATGTAATCTTAATTTGAAAGCGGAGCTATGACTATATTAAGGTAAATTTGCAATGAAAGCCTAAAATAAATAAAATATTTTTTGAAAAATTGGAGAAAATGTATTATAATATGTAAATATTTACACCCTTTACTTCTGACACATAGAAGAAACACATAAAACCAAAACCAATATATAACCTCAGGAAGAAGTGTAACTGTCCCTGGAAACCATTCCTGTTTTACATGAGTGGGACAGAAGGAGTTATATACTGTTGTTTAAGATTTGACAGGTTTCCATGTCCACCTCAGTATGGCCTCTTTGCTGATCTACCATAGGGCTGGAATTGCAACACTAACCTTTTGATCAGCTCGTCAATCCATTGTACCAATCCATCTTCATTTACCTATTTGAAGAGTTCTATCCCCTGTTTATAACAACAGATGCTTGTATGTCCTATTGCAGCTGTAAAAAAAAAAAAAAAAAAAAAAAAAGCATAGGAAAGGCAAAGATTGCAATAGTCAAAGGAAAAAAAAAGAAACCAGCCAAAAAATTTCACTTGTTATGTGTGTAACCTTACTGCTGCATTTAGATCATCTCTAATAAAACCAGAAGTGAGGGACGAGAAAGTGCAAATGAAAACTAGCCCATAGATGAATGGGCAAAATTTTGTCAACTTTTTTTTTTGTTTGTTTTGTTTTTTATTGGTGTTTAAGAATGATCAGAAGAAGGTAAAAATCAAAGAACTTGCAGCAAAAGGGAAAAATCAGCGGGTTTCTGCTTCATTATGGGCCTCTGCCTTTTGTTTATGAGATTGATTGCTCAATATATTGTCCAAGCATCACCATCATCTCTGAACTAGCCTGAAAAAATGTTAATGTTAAAAATGTTCTGTGCACTTTTTCTTTCCATGTACTGTTTTCAGTGGCTTCTCCATCTGATTCTTATCTTGTCACCTAATATAGAGACCTGCTGTGTCAAAGGACACCAGCTCACTGATGTTTCTTCAGTCTGAATAGACAATAACCCATACCAGTGAAGTGAGCCAGGGTACAGCACATCAGCTGTATCGCTGATCTGGTTGGTGACAAGCATCTGTCTTTTGACTGCCCAGCTACCTGGTATTCTGAGAATGTCAACAAAAACATATATTTCTGATCTCTACTCTCCTTTTTCTCTTTTGGGACTTTGTGTATTTTGTCACATTTAGAACTGAATGACAGAAATAACCTTTCCCTCTCACTAAGAAGGATAGCTTGACACAGAAAATTGACCTGAAGTTTTCTGTCTGAAGAAGGGACTTTTAATGAAAAAAAGACATTTGGAAAATACTTTGTGCCTTTTTGAAATTATTTTTTTTCCTGCTTCCTATTCTCTGCATTTCCCAACTTTCCTACTTGTAGTTTTTGCTCACTGAGAAGATGTGAGGCACAGTACAATACATGCTTCTGCAACAACCTTTCCTTCTCCACAGATACATTGTGATCTGCAAAGGAGTGGAGAAAGCAAGGCTGCAAGGGATGATCACTCTTTTCAAAAGTCACTTTCTGAGGAACTCTGAGCAGATGAGCAGATCTCATGGACTGATACAGGCTGTGTCTGGGAATACTTTGTATGAAGCTTGGTACCAGTACCATTGAGTACCAGTGTGCTCATTGAGGGTATTATTGAAACACTGAAAATTATTTTTGCTTTAATTAACAATTTTAGCAAGAGTTGGATATTGATGTAATTGTCCATCTATCGTTACAGTGCGCTTAGCGAGGCTTTGGCCAGCATTCCCTGAGAATCTGGAGCAACTGGTATTGCTTTAATCTGTTCTTTCCACACAGTCTCCAGGCTCTGTTCACGAGCTGGTATCTCTGACAAACATACATTCACTGAATAATGCCTATGGTAGTGTGCAGTTTTTTTAGGATGAACTTTAGATCTTTTGGATTCTTAATACAGCCATTTTTCTGGTTTCCACCTGTCTTTCCAGATGGCTTGAGAAGGCTCAAAGGGATTTCACAGCGGATTTTTGACTTTTCGTCTCTAGGAAGAAATTTTTTGCTCCTTGGAGGAAAGATACGGCCACAAAGAGAAAGCCACTGTTAGTTTTTTTCTAACTGGAATAAATTGTGTGCTAATATCACACTATTGCTGGCAGTATTCATGTGTTATATACTTTGTATTTTGACTGAAAGTTGTGTTGCATTTTCCTGAACATAGTATGTACAGAAGAGTATGCTGTAATGAAGGCTTCACATGCCAGTTTTATCTAAGCTGAGTGCTGCTAGAAATTCTCATTAGCCTCCCTAAGAATTTTTGCATATTTTACTATGGGAGTATTGTCTATTATGTCTTAAAATGATTGTCCTATTCTTCTTTGGTTTTCTTTAATTTTTTTTCTTTGCTTCATATTTACTATTTTTTCTGTGTCTGTAAGGTGGATATGTGCTTCCAGTTCCTCTTTAAAGACCTAGTGAGAGTTACTCTCTTGTTCTACTTAGAGGGTTTCCTTCTCTTATATGCTGTGATAGTGCTATTTTCATTTCTTTTCAGAGTCTGCAATGGTGTTTTGTCCTAATCCCTCCATGACTGTTTTAAGTTGTTCCTGTAAATTCCCTACTTCCTCATTGTTTTCACCATTTTTCATTTTAGCAATCAATTTATGATGACTTAATCTGTCTCTTAGGGAAAAAATCTTCTTTGACTTTTCTTCATGCATGAGGACTGCTAATGTTTTCACAGGTGATTGGAAAAGAAACTGGTGACTTGTACTCCTGTCACTTTAGAGACCTTTTCTGTATCAGCTGATACTAATTATAATTTTGCCACAGGTTTCTATATGAATTAAGTACTGACTAAAGCGTACTATGGACTGTGTGAATTTAGTATAGCCTACTTTTTAGTTAGGAAACATGAATCTACTCTGTTAGTTGTTATGCTGATGATGCTTTGAACACTTTTTTCCAAAACTGAAGGGGATTTCTTCAGGAATGTTATGCAAACACATTGTTTTTAGTCTTGAGAATTGACATTTGCCTTTTGTTTTGCAGTTTCTCAGGAAGATTTTTATTTGTTTTTTCTTTTCCTTGCTATTACTAGTATATATAGCTATATACTTGCTATTATTTTTTGCCTTACTATTACTATTTCCTTGCTTTTCCTTGCTTAATTTTTAATTTCTTCTGTTTCTGAGTAATTCATAGCATGTACATAGAGGGATACATTACGTGAACATATATATCCAATAGATAAATGTATCATCTGTTATCTATTAGGCTTACATAATAATTATTGGCAAATATTAATTAATTTCTTTGGAATCTTACTTTTAAAACATTCCTCTGTTCCCACATATTTACTTCAGCAGAATCACAATGATGCAAAGGCCACAGAAAAATTAAAAGATCCTAAGTATATTATAGCTTTGGTTCCAGAGTTTCATTTAGAGACATGACAGTGGTGAGAGACAATAATTTTGAGTATTTAACTTTTGCAATACTAAATGCAGCAAGTATCAGTACTAGTTGTGCTTAACGTTCCTGTACATATCTACAAATACATATTCATTCTCATTATGCCTCTACTTGGGCATATTATCCATGAATTTTAAGTATAACATTCTATCTGCACTCCTTTCTAATTATGAGGTTGAACAGAAATGAGCAAACTTGTAATTCTACTCATGATTTATAATTTCAGAAAACCCTAGGTACAAACTTACATTCCAAATACTCTCATTTAAAAATGGACTGCTGTAATTATATGATCATTTCATTTCAAATCTGCAGGGGACAGTAACTCAATATAAAGCATGAAAAAATTAATGAGAAGCTTAATTATAATAATATCATTAAATCCTAATAACAGAAAAAGTCTAACTTCACTTTATTTTAGCTTGGACACCTAATATAATTTTATTACAGTAGTGATATTTTCTGAATTTTTAGAGAAACTAATAACGTAACAGCAAAGGCTGGATAATTTTAATTTTCCTTTCCCTTTTTTAAAGTAAAATGGAAAAATAAAATCTCATCACAGTGTACAGGTATATCGACAAGATCTAATACTGTCTACTTAATATCAGCCATAGATTTCCCATCAATATTTAGCACTTCACTTTACCAGAAATTTTTTTCAGCCATTGCATAGTTTTTCACAAAAATATAAGTGTTCTTTCATAATTCAGGAGGTAAATACCTTCATTCATAGTCACTCAAGACAGGATCCTTTAGGTGCATTACTTTTTACTTTAAAAAGCAACGTATAAGCAGTAACAAACTTCAGTTACCGTGGCTACAGAATGGGGTCTGGTACAATATTATTCATGGATTATTAATATTTAGCAGATATCAGAACTTCTCTATTTATTTTTTTTTTCACATTTACAATCCAGATACTTTACAGAAGTTATTTATAAAGAACACAACATTCCTGAACACACAGCCCTGCTGGTGACAAATGTTTAAATGTGGAGTGCATTAGTGTGGCATCAGACATTGTCAATAATGCATGCTCACCACCATTTAATTATTTTGAAAACATCTGTTGAAGTAAAATATGTTCCAGAGGGGAATGAGGAAGTCAAGTGCATTAGTGCCTGTGTTAACCACATTTCACTCTGTAACATAGAAAACCCTAAAGGGAAGACTAGGATTCAAGGACATCAGGAGAATGTTAAAATTCATCTTCACTTTTAGTTTTTGTAGCTAAGGAAGCAGTTTAGCTTCCTATAGATTTAGCGCTATTTTTTAAAATAGGGCTAAAGTACTGTGTCAGAATGTGTAATGGAAATTCTTTATTTTTTCCATAGTACACCGGAATGTATTCCATTTATCTGCTGAAAGATCCTAAGCAATTACTGACATAGTGTGATGCTATTTTACAAGTGAAGATTACTTTACTCTTGGCTGTAAGTGAGGGAGCAGGTAAGCTTCCTCTCCTTAGTCCTTTTCCTTTCCTCTCATATAGTGTTTGTTTTCACTCTAGAAATAAATCATTTGTTTCCTTTTCAGCTTTGTTTTTCCTAGCTTACTGCAACCGCTAGAAACAATTTTAAAAAAAAAATTAAAAACCATTCCATGGTTTATTTCAAAGTCTGATGTAAATAAGTTTATGTATGACTATTTAAAATGTATATAACTGTTAACATTTCATCATATCTTTTTTCATACGTTGTTTAAGGAAGAAATGTAGGATGCTTATTGAGATGCTATCTGACATATTCCATTCGAATAATTCTCATCATACACTTCTTACAAACAACATTGACTATCATTGTCAAGTTAACTTAGTGGGTCATAACTAATAGTACAAGGAGCTAATAGACTTCTACGCAGGGTGTGCCGATACAGATATGCCACAGGCAGTATAGGGCAGAAGTCTTAAATTATATTGTCATGAATTTAGAAATGGACAGCATGTTCCTCTAATCACTTCACATAGAGGAAAAGAGCCAAATAATGAATACAACAGCCCGGCATGTCAAACTTCCCTGGAAGTCCCCGAACCTAGTCAGTGGAGATAGCCTGGAGCCTCCAAAGAACAATGTAGAAGGTCCAAGCAAGGCACTCACTGGGGAGCCGACAGCAGCACCAAGCAGGGAACAGTCAATGCTGACCTGAAGGGATCTGCCTGTGGCTGAAAATGCTATCAAAGTACAAAATAAAGCTGGACTAAAATAGCAATAAATGGGAGCTTTCTGAATAACAAATGATACTATGGTCATGTAGAGAAACTTCCAGGATGGGAGAAAACATGAAATTTCAGGGAGGAGGAAAACAGGTTGAAGTCAACAAAGAAAAAGGAAGGCAGTACAGTGCCCCAGAGAGGCTGCAGGCTGATGTACTCCCAAGGTGGCAGGAGAAAGTAGAGCCCTGTCTTTAGGCAGTAAGTCATGACCACAGCCCGGGGTTCTTTGACTACCCACACTCAGGGAGGAGGGACTGATTCTTCCAGAAGTGTTTGAGCCCACTTAAGATATGATTAATTTTCCGAAGGGTATTGATATCTGTCTATTGACTATAGAGGAAACACAGTTGATGACATTCCTAACTGAGGCCCTGTCATTAACAGTTTAAAGTTTGGCGAGATGAATCCAGGCTGGGAATATATGGGGTTAATGGTCCTATTTCTTTATCTCACCAGGCAGCCAATACTAGTCTTAATAGGGGAACTCTCTGAAAGCCATTAGAGGAATTCTGGGGAGCTCTACTGCTTCATGGTCCCTTTCATCAGCCTCTTTAGTATGACAAATAGCTTGAGGCTGCCTACCAGCCAGTTATTTTTAAAGGTGTGTGAAAGTGGCTAAAAACATCTGTTCAAAGCCACCATTTTGAACTGTCTTTTCAAAGATGAAAAAAAAAAAAAGTCAACCTAATTTAAGCTGACTATGCATAACTACATTATCACCAATACATTTTTCCATTTCTTGATTTTGCACTGAAAAAGATAATTTGTCCAAATAAACTAGATTTCCAGCCAAGAAAAGAACATTGGGAAGAAAACTAAGCTTTCTGTGTACATAAGTCTGGACTGCACAGTGATAATCACCCTTCGCTCTAAATTACCAATGAAAAATATCACTTAGCACTTTTCCCAGATTTTTGAAAATGTGAGAAGCTTGTGGCTAGAACTTTTACTTTCTTCCTATTCCCCTATGCAGATAGGCAAGGAGAGGATAGATTTTTCACCACAACCTTCTGACTGTTGTAAATGAGTCAACACTAGAGAGCATGTTTATACCAAGGAAAAAAAAATCTCCATAGAAAGATAGTGGCAGGGATTGGTATGGCACAACCACAAGATTAGTGAAGTGAACAAAGTCCTATTTTGTGCAGAAAGAATGTTTCTGGGCAAAAGCTTTTGCAATATGCAATCACAGAGCAGGTAAAGAAATTACTGTTTTATTTGCATGATTGTGGAGATGATAAAATAATGTTAGCAATACTGCAATTCTTGAATTCCTGGACTTGGCACTTCACTTCTATTTTGTCTTTTTTTCAAATCTCAGCACATTGTTTTCAGAAATGAAGTCCATTATAATTTTTGTTGTACATACTATAAATGTCTTAGTCACATACATATATGATGCAGTTGTTTATTTTCAGCTGTTTGTTGGGCCTTATTTATGTTATTCCAACTTCTGAGGTTTTTTGGTGTCATTTGAAGTATGACAGTTTAGAAATAGTTACAATAGAGAACTGGCTGCATGCAGTGTTTTTTCCTACTACTTCATATTGAAAACATAGTTTGTTGTTTAGTTCCAACTTTGAGTTCTTTAAAATGGAACAGTTGGAGAATACACAAAAGTCTCTGCCAGGGAATTCTTTCCATACACAGTCAGTTAAAAAAAAAAAAAAAAAGAAAAAAAAATCTACATATTTAACATAATTTAACATCTCTACAGCCTGAGCAATTATCCTAATAGCAGGGAACCGAGGCCTACTGGTAAGTTTTATCCTCCCTTTGTCAGGCTTCTTTCTTTGATATTAGTATCTAGATGCATACCACAGGGCAAAACTAGGCTTTATTAAAGGAGGGTCAGCATTCTGTTAATCTAATTTAAAAGCATTAAGGGGAGTAGAGGAGCATTAATTGATTTGTTGGGAGGGTTCTGACTCCAGCCAACCTGATCTTGCTGTTTACACTCTCTCTTCATTTAGTCTATATTGTAAAAAACCTACTTGAGTAATAGTACAATATGTATTTTATTTTGTATTTAATTAAAAAAAATAATTCTGTAGCAGTTGCTGACATATATATTACATAGCTACCTCTCTATCAATGAAGTGACTAAAGTGAAGTGATTTAAAACATCACAATTTTCAGTATTCAGAGACAAGTCAGTTTTAACATAATGGCAATAACTCTGGAAAAACTAGTCTTTAAGAAACTAAGCTATTTCAGTAGCATGGAGCAGGCTGCTTGCAGAAAGGAGGATGGAAACGCAATGCATTTCATGCATTGCATGCAATGGAAATGTAGTGTTACCAGAACAGTCTTGGAAACAAATGAAAAAAAAAAGTATTTCTGGAGCTGCCTGGATATTTTTTGGATGATGAATTAAAAATCAAAAACTCTTAAAATAATTCAAAATTTCTATATTTACCAATGAAATTTTTGCAGTTCAGATTCCAAAGTATACTTGGAAGATACACTCTTTTGTTTTGTAATTTGTTTTCCCCCATGACTCTTATCTCCTCTTATCCTTCTCTTTATATGTAATGAAAAAAAGCTAAAAGAACAAAGGGAAATTTAGTAACAGCCTGGAGAAAAAGAAAAAAAAAAAAGGTGGAAGTAGTTCTCTGTGCATTAAAAGCATGGACACTCATTTTTGTGGATACATACCAAAGATTGATGAAGTTGGCATTTAAGAAGGTGCAGTCTCTGATGGAAAATATGATTGAAGTTTTCTCACAGTGGGAGCTTTTGCTGGGTTTCCTTCTGTGTGAATTTCCTCCACGTGAGCCTTTTCTTCAATGGAGACAGTAATAAATATCTACCAATGTCTATTTTGACAAGACTTGTAGGAGTTATTCTCTCTAACAAATCTACTCCTCTGTCATATCTGGGTGACTCTGGCCAGTGAATGAAAAACTACTGAAGGGCAGACAAGCATGCATATTCATGTGTGATAGTAAGATTTGTTGTCAGAGACGTCCAAACAGTCCCAAACATTTCCAAAATCTAAATTTTGGAATATAAATGTACTTTAAAAGATTGTGAATAAAAATTTATCCTTGGAATTTTTGACTGCATTTTCAGGTCTTTCAAGTCAAGATCATTATAAGTTATTTTCAAAGCCTTCTGTGCAAGAACCTGCAAATACATAAGTCTCTTCACAGATTGCAAGCAATAAAAAGAGAAGCAAAGTGATTACACACCTATATGTGATCAGTTCTATGTATTAGAGGAACTGATTAAACTCTTGATTACATAGTGGGAATTCAGATTTCTTACACAATGTGCTCTGTGTAATTTGGGTATCTAAAGAACATGCCTTAGACTTAGCCTCCCATAATACATTAACTGAGAACATATCACGGAATCATGGAATCATGGAATCACAGAATGATATGGAGTTGCAAGGGACTTCTGGAGATCTAGTCCAATGCCTCTGTCAAAGCAGGTCCACTTAAAGCAGGTTGCACAGGAATGTGTCCAGGTGGGTTTTGGGTGTCTCCAGAGAAGGAGACTCCACCTCCTCCCTGGGCAGCCTGTTCCAGTGCTCTGCCACTCTCAAAGTTCCTCCTCGTGTTTAGGTGGAACTTCTTATATTCAAGTTTGTGCCTATTTCCTCATGTCCTATCCCTGGGCACCACTGAAAAAAGACTGTCCTCATCCTCTTGACACCCTCCCTTTAAGTATTTATAGGCATTGATCACATGACCCCTTAGTCTTCTCTTCTCCAGACTAAAAAGACTGAAGTCCCGTATCTATGCTTCTGACAGAGATCCTAAAAGAAGAAAATAATCCTGAAAGAACTAGAGCCCTTGCTGAGAAGGCTTCAGGTCTTTTAAGATGAGGGACAGTTTTCTGTGTCACAGCTAAGGGAACAGCTCCTGTGCACAATACAAAACCTCCTCATACACTTTGTAGTGGGTCACAAAATCTCTGAGTTACTTAAACTTCCATATATATAACTGTAGAGGAGGAGCCTACACTCACAAGGATTGAGAAGGAAAAGACTTACCTGTGTTGCTTTAGGTGAGTGAGGTACTGACAAGAATTTTCCTGGTGCTTGAGGTTGACTTTGTGGAGTTTTCTATTCTGCATATCCCTACCCCAAGCAATGCAGGGTACAGAATATTAGACACTTGTGAGATATGTTCATAATCAAAGTAATTCACTCATGCTGTGTCCTGGCGATGGCAAGAATACTCATCTTTTGTAAAGCTTTCCAGCGGTCAGACAGCTTGAGAACCTCAGGTATGGACTTTAGACACCACCCTTCTCAGGAAGTCCTGAGGAGCTGTTGCTGCTCTTCAGGTAACTTGGGGAAGAATGGAGAGAGGATTATCAAACATTTTTCTGGAAAACACAAACTGTCTAGGAAAAAGGTTAGATCCCACAGCTTTTCTGGCCCAGCAGCAGCTAGGCTGCTTCTTTTGACCCATCCACTCTTGAGGGCACCATGGCCCATCCTTGTTGAGGGTGAGCTGAAAGTGACTACTGAAAATGCTGTCAGCCTCTAGGATGACTGCATCCTTTTGCCATGTGGCTGCACTGGGTTTCAGCTCTTTGAAGTCATCTCCTACTGAGTGACAAAGAGATTGTCCAACTAGAAATGCCACCCCTTCGTGGAAGATGTTCATCTGTCCCTCTTACCTTGGGGTAACAAGTTGCTTTACTTCTTTTCCAGACTTCCCCTACAGAATCACTCAATTTGGAATTTTGATTACTTCAATTGGTCTCAATAATACCTATAATAAAATATTGAAAATCAATGCTGGAATAAATTTTGGGAGTAAATATGGTGATCTACTCAGGTGGGTGTCTCTCAAGAAAGTAAAGTTATTTGCCTGCAATTCATACTCTACAAAGTTCAATTTTTATTTAATTAACAGTTTTCTAATTCACTCCATGTAAAAGAGTTCGTATGTTTTGGTGTTTTTTTTCATCTAATTTCTGAGTAATTTGGGGAAAATTTAAAATACAGCTTGATGAATACTAAAACATAGCATTTGCAAACACCTGGTTCAATTATGTCAGCTTTTCAACTTTAGACAGGTCAGTTTTTATTTAATTCAGCATTTAAAGTTGAATCTTTTTAAGTCTGCCTTAATATACAACAGCATTTGCTTTTCATGTTTATGTGATGAAAATGTCACTGCCAAATAAAATGGTTAAAAAAAATCATACTTTTTGATTTTGCAGCCTTGAAATAGTTTTCATTTTTGTTTTCTTAAACTGTTTTCATATGTAAAACAAAGCCTGAAGAAGGCAATACTCACAGCTGAAAACTTGCTTTCCTGCAGTAAAAGATGGAATTCATCACATTAAAGACATTTCAAAGTATCTGAAGGCTCAGGCTCAAACATCAGTCTTGGAACGGAGGTACCCCAGTTAACTACTGCAGTTTAAATTCTTACATCTTTACAGGCCTGCTATTACATTACTCTACATGAAATCCATGAAAGCCAGAAGAGAACATTTAAAAAACGAAAATCCATCCCTGAAAAAAAGTGGTGCATTTGGAAGAGCCCTACACACTTTTTAATTTTTTTCTCTAGATGCCATGATGCTTCAATAATTCAAGAGGAGCAAGAACCAGCAGATCTTACAGCATATTTGATGTGCCAGCAAACAGACTGGAGATTGTTTCATTTCAATTAGCCCTTTTGTTGCCAACAAAAGACTGACAAACACACTGAGAGAGGGACAGGCATATGGCACTTTTGCTTTCCACTTTGCCTTTCATTTGATGATAGTCCTCTTATCACAGCCTCTCGCCGATTCCCCTGCCTTGTGCCCGCTTCCTCCTTTGCCATACTTTATCTACCATTGTTCTCCTTGTATCATCTTACCTGGGATCAAGTGATTCTCTCCAGCACAAAAATAAGAAGACGTATTCTTTTTCAGCCTCGTCTGATCTCCCAGGCTAATTGGCTCAGGTGTAAACCAAGCCAGCAGGGCTGCGACTTTGATGTGACACTTTAGAGCAGAGCACCTGGTAACATCCCTGTTTGTGTGTCAAATACCAGCCAGCCTTGCCTGCTGCTCAAACCCAGCTAATAAAAATGCTAGTAATCACGTTGTATTACAAGGCTCAAATTCATGCTGTTACTTTATTGCAAGGTTGTCATTAATTTTGCAGGGTGAACCTGGAATCCAATCTGACCTGTTTTTAATAAGTGTGGGTCTGTGTGCGAGTGTGTAACTGAGTGACAGAAAGGTGACTGCCAGCTGTTTCTTCTTTACATATGGTGTTACCCTTTGCTTTGATCAATAATGCTGTTTCACTTTAAAAAGAAACTAATTTTGTAAGGATGCACAAGAGGGGCTTTCCTAACTCCCTTATCCCTGTGGTTTATTTGTAAAGCATACACAATTAGGGAAAGGTCAGTCAACAGTAAATAATATCTTACCGTTTTGCTAGAGATTGTTCACTTTTGCTCTGTAGAGCTGTACCTGTCCTTGGCCAGTTGTCCTATTGCTGTTGTTTGTAATGGTGTTCGGTAGAATTACAAACTCAGCTGAAGCCTGGGAAAAATAACAATGATGTCCCTGCCCATGGCAGAGGGGTTGGAACTTGATGACCTTTAAGGTCCCTTCCAACTCTAACCATTCTATGATTCTGTGATTCTAATAATGACTTTCTAAAAATTGCAAAGCAAGACCATGGCTAAAATGAAAAAGTCAAAATTCTTCTGAGTCACTAGCACTCTCTTCAATTCCAGTCCAGTACAAATATAACTGTATTTGCATATAATATATATAAAGCTATACACATATAAGTGCACATACATCTTTGATTTTTAAAATGCTAAATATTTTCATTTTGATTGTGGGGAAATTGTTAAATCTTCCAAAACTCTGCATAACTATAACCATAAATGCCTTGAATATTTAACAAAGATGTTATCAACAATGAATTTATTGTTTGATTAGACCAGAGCCACTGGCATTTGTATTGGTGAGTTGGAATGTGGATAACAGTAAGATTTTATTATCGGATATAGAATTTTCATCAAATGACTTTGAACATTGTTGTTACTCCTTTTGGTCACAGTGGAGAAGTATTTTTGAATGCTGATACAGACACATTGAACAGAAGCTAAAATACATGAGAATTTGGAATAAAGTAAACAGATTAATGGCCTCTTGAAACTTAATGAAAATGGTAACTAATTTCTGGAGATACTGGGCGGAAACAATCTAAAATCCCTTAATTGAAAATTAAAGGGAAAAAAATCGTTGAAGGTGGAGAAAATATGCATTAAAGATTCCCTTTTTTTTTTCCCCCTTTTTTTTTTTTTCCTTTTTCCTCACAAAGCCATGGAACACTGCTTCAGAGCTTTCAGTTTTACATCGTGGCCAAGGGCCTTTAGAAGAATACTGGAAATCAGCAGCTCAAACTGAACTCCTCAGCATCACAAAGTGATGCCATTTAGTGGTCTCTCTGCACTCTGTTGTCTGCAGCAACTAATAAAAACCAGTCAGACCTTCACATAACAGTGGTACTTTGCACTGTCATAAATAAGTTCGCTTAAATTAAGATTCACTGTGCTTATAGAGAAGATTCACAATGCCTAACCCATGAGTTACTTAAATATTAAAATAAAAGTGGTTCACGCTGAGAATTTTTCTGGTAAAATTTTTCCAAATTTTTGGAAAAAGTAACTTGATGTTAGGCCCAATTCTATTTAATTCAAATAGAATTGTCTATGCAAAATGAAAGAAAATCACATTGATGGTACATACGACAAAGCAAACTGAAAAATAAAACCCTCAGCTACTATCAGTAAAGCAAGAGAGGAGGTGGGGTAAAATCACTTTACACGACCTTTACATCATCAATATATTCATGATGTAAAAAGTGCAAGAATAACTCAATCCTCCTGATCAAAAAGTAATCCAAGGTTTATGTGAATATGTAGCAAGTAGAAAGCAGAAACCTGAAAATTGTTCAATAAGGCAGCAACCATTTAACACAGTTTTGAATTGTATGCTTAGAGGTTTTTGTGTCTGGTCCCTTTCAGGGGACTTAATCTGTAACATTACATCCTTTTCTGATCATTTCATTATTAGAAATAGAATGAGGAATTGGTGGTAGCTCAAAAGAATGCAAAAAAAAAGAAGTATCAATTAGTAGGTAAAAATTACTGATTTACAGGGCAAATTTACATGTCAGACGCTTCATGTCTTTATTGTAATAGAAGTTTTTAGGGTTTTGTTTCCTGTATTGACTTCAGTTAGAGCATTCATAGACTCTCACAGAAAGAACCATGAATTGCTGGCAGGCAAAGATCAGAACAGAAAAGCTACAATCAAGGGACATGTTGAGGAAGTGAGAGCAAAAAGTCAACTATTACTGTGCCCCATCTTTAATCCCCATCCTGAAAATGGTTTGAGAAACTCTTTCTTATCTACCTCCCAAAGTCAGAAGTGGAGTGTGTCCTCCCTTGCATTAGTAGGTTTTCAATGTTGTCTTGAAATACCAAGTGGTTTTGGGAATGAAAATTTGAAGAGATACCTGCTTAGACCATTAATAAAAGGCAGTTGAAAATCACATTACTGTTGTCTGCTGCAACAACTTATAGTGTGTGTTTTGTTGTGCTTGTTACTGTTGCTGATTGACAGAAATATAAAAACAAATCTTCACTCCGGTCCTGCTCTGCATCTCGGCACAAGGCTGTAAGAGGCTCTTCTATTTTCCTTTGTGACCTATCCTTGTGGATCTGTAGGAGCATATTATGCTTAAAGCAAGTGATGAAGTGGACATTAGCTTTCATGAGAGGCAGAATCAAATAATCAGGAAGACACTATATATTAGCCTAGTGAAACAATTGTTGCTTAGTTTAATAATGAGGAAAAATAATTTCTTAATACCTTTTAATTTTTAAATTGATGATAGGAGTCAAGGTGGAGGTAGAAATCATGTAGCTGAACTGAAATATTTTGTTCATTTGATTAATTTCCATTACTGAAGTAAAACAATATTTAAAATATTACAATTTTGCTTGTATTTTGCACTTTCTCATTGCTTTTTTTTTTTTTGCTATTTTGTGATTTTTTTTTTAAAGGCATAGGTACTTAAAAGTTCTAGTTTTCTCCTGGATTTGCAAGTAAACATAGTGGTTATTTGAATAAATAAGTAATTTGGATTCTTATTGACATGATCCTGAGCCTACATTTTTTCTGATGTTCTTTGAAGAAATACCTGTGTGCACTCTTGACATTTCCAGGGTGGCAATGAAATAGGGTGTCTTGGAAGAGTTTCAAAACCCAGGATTGGGATTTTAATTACTGAGGGTAAGAAAGTCTGCAGAAGAAGAAACTATTTAAACTGTCCACCCTTATTACTGAAAACAGTACTAATTAATAAAATGAAATCAAATGAAATCAGTGTTTGTCTGGTACAAAAGTAAGAGGCTAAAGGAATATGTGAGACATTATAATATATGCATGTTTTATTAAAATAATTACGGGCCAGATTCTATCCATTACTTAAGACACTTTATTCTGTAATGAGGCTCAGTAATTCAAGCAAGGACCAGACACCTGTCTAAGGAAGGTTTAGTATCTGGCACTAGAAAGGCCATACTTCTGTGCAGCTGTCCCTCTTCTGCCTCCTTTCTGTAGTCTTCTATGATGGAATAACTTCTTTATTATCAGTATCTGTCTCTCTGCATGCAACATTTCTGTATGTGTTCATGTGTTCCCTTCCAGGGGACACTTTCTCACACTGTGGAGCAACGCAGAATCCACATTGCTAATAATGAGGATACCACTTTATCATTCTGGACAAAGTGAACTTCCTTAAGTGGTACATTCATTTGTATGTAAAGATTATTGTACCAAGTACCGTCACGGTTGCTATTCTAGTTGCTAACACCCAAAAGAAGCAGGAATACAAGCACTTACCCCGAGATGGAGCCACTCTACCCAGCACCACCAACAGAGAGTGTTTTGGAGAGTGTAGCTGAAGATCACTGGTGTATTGCCTGTGAAATATTTTATAAAACCTTTTTTTTGGTGGAGACTGGAAAGAATTCCCTTCCTACATCTCCCTCACTTGCTGCAGCTAAGTGTATTTGAAAATCCTCATAATGTATTTCTAGAAAAGCAATCAACATAGAATTATTTGTAGGGGAAAAATATTGTCATCTGATTTTTTTTTTTTGTGATAGGCATAAAATCTGATCAGCAAATTTTCAACAACCATAACAATATAGAGTAATTATTTAATTAAAAAAAATCATTAATGTTAATTTTTTTAGACTATATTTATTACTTTCCCAAAACACAACTGAAAAAACAATATCCTCATACAACTTTCAGCCTCTTTCAGTCTATACCTTTGAAAAAAGTTTCACACTGCAATTTTCAGCATTTGTTAGAAGACCTGTGGGATATGTGTCATTGAGAAGGGAATCCCAAAACAACCGACTACAGGAGATTGACCAGTATGAGTTCAGTGAAGCCATGCTTCTTATCTTTCCAGAGAAAGTTTCTGAGAAGAGTGTGGCAAACTTTCAAGATGGTGATTAATATAAATGTATCTATTGAAATAAGTCTTTAAGAAAGTTTGGGGAGTAAATATATTTTAATAATAGCTATTCTGCTCCTCCAACAAATGTTCAGCCCTACCCATTCTTTAAAAACATGTTTTATTATATTATTTGCATTAATCCATCCTTTATTTGGTTGTTTGTTTGTTTTAATGAAAAACCTGCCTCACTGCTCTCTCTGGGGTAAGCAGCAGAAACAAAAGAAGCCAGCCCTACCTGTTTTTTCTGGTTAACTTAAATCTGCAAGGAGAAGCTCCATTCGCTAGTACAGAAACTCCCTATACAAGTCAGAAATGTATTTGTTTCAGAGCCAATTCATTTGTGTAAAATTTTCTGTTGTCTTTTTCTTTTTATTTTTTTTTCTTTTTCTTTTTCTTTTTCTTTTTCTTTTTCTTTTTCTTTTTCTTTTTCTTTTTCTTTTTCTTTTTCT
>JAOTQQ010000012.1:88206008-88238374 GCA_026546715.1 Gallinago undulata
TCTTTTTCTTTTTCTTTTTCTTTTTCTTTTTCTTTTTCTTTTTCTTTTTCTTTTTCTTTTTCTTTTTCTTTTTCTTCGTAAAGGTGAGAAACTTTATTCTGGTCTAGCTCCCACCATTGACCTGGTGGCACATCATAATTTTTTCTTATCTGTTTGATTTTCATCATTTTCTCTATCTATTTTACAAAATATATATACAATCGAGTTACCCTTAAGGCTAACACAGCAGTGGAGTATTCAGTCTCCACAAATATTGTTTATTTTTGATGTCTTGGCTCTGAATGCCAGCCAGACCACTAAGCAGTTAGACTCGTGATCACGACTAGGGATGGTGAAGTAACCACAGAAAGATTTTAACACCATTCTGTGATGATCAGTCTTTCTGCAGATTTTTTTTCCTGCTTCTGTTACACTTCCTTACATGACTGGGTCAAGTGCAATCCCAGGAGGGAAGGAGAGCCTGCCTCTTCCCTTAGAGAACAAAGGAGCATGTTGGGGCAGAAAGATTTGGAGACCTCAGGGTGTGGTGGAAATAACATAAACCTAGGAGTGTGCAGCTCCCACAGAGAGACTTAGAGACCGCAGGAAAGAGCAAGAATCAAACAGTCGGGCTGAACTGTTTGAACAGGGGATGAAAATAAAGTAGCAAGGCCCAGAGGGGACAAAGGCATAGCTTTCTGCAACTCAGCCTCTGAATTGCTTGCCTAGGAGAAAGACACACAGTGGGCAGTCAGACAGCTGACTGTAGAAATCATTTTTGTTTCCATTCTGTCTTCCCTACTTGCTTTGAGTTCACTCAAAGAATTTGCCTTACAATTATTATGATTATTATTAATAGTAGTGTCACTAATAGAAGATTTGGAAGCTTTTTGGTCTCTTCTTGGAGCTCCTTTTCAGAGGTGATATAGGTAGAACCACCTCAAGATTTCAGTCAATACAAAGTCCTGCAACAGTGACATGTCAGACTGTGTATGGATTGCAGAGAAAAATGAGTATCCTACCTAGGTTCAGTATTCAGATCCATTTCTTCTAAAAACATTGTTACATTTTTATCCGTTTTATCTTGTACAGCTCTTGACTATTCAGATGAATCACGAGATAAATTTCTCATTTCCCTTCCAAAATTTATGAAGAATCCTAAGAAATCAAGGGGGGAGGTGACCTTCTCTGGGGACAAGCAGAGCAACTACTGTTTTCCTGCTAAATAACTTTTGATTCAAGTGTAATCACAGTATATTCTACAACCAGCAGTATGTCTTTTAAGACAAACCAGGTAGTTCTGGTCAATTTATTAGCTACTCCTTTCCTGTTTATATCACCCGATGACCAGTATGGCTGTATTTGGCATTTTTAAGAACACAGTGGATTTTTTGTAACAGAACAGTATGGAACGATCCTGTGGGGACTTCGAATCCTTTAATAATAGTAACAAAGCTGTACATTGGCTCACCCATCCCATCATATATTATTTTATTATTCTTTTGGGTTTTAGGCCGTAATTCTGCCTCTAACGCTATGAACAGCATGATATCATTCTAACAGGTTTATATTTATCAGCTGTAATACTAAGTGCATTGAAAAAAAGATGATGAAGTTTCTTTACAGTATGTTATTAAAATCCAGGTTTCTTTTCAATATTTTTCATACTACTGTCATTTGTGTGTAACCTCCATGCATCCTAAACCTCAGTTTTAGTATTTGAGGTCCAACTACTCTGAAATTATTTCCTTCAGTTTCCCTCACCTCCATTATTATTCATCTTGAATTTGAAATGATCTCTGATTTTATATACTTTGCACTTACTTTTTTTCTATAATATGTGGAAATTCACCCTGTCCGTTTGAAAAAGTGATTGTTTAACTGCTACTTGCCCAAACACTGAGCTGGGTGAAGCTGTGACGCGATACAGTGTTTGTCAGAGAACCTGGGAAATTTCCCAGACCTATAGCCTTCTTTTCCTTTGGTAGCTTCTTCCTTCTGGGACTTTTGATTTCTTAGTTAACATTCTGCTACTGTGTCTTAGTGACTCAGCTTGTACTTTGTATTAGTTTTCTGTATGTCTTGTTTTTCTGAGGATGTTTGTCCTGGTTTGTTTCTTCTTTACATTTAAGAAGTCAGTTTGTATTTCCTGCTCTAAGAAAGTCCTTAGTATCATCCATTTCCTTCTCTACCCTAAAGTAAGCTATAACAGATGGTGAAACATTTGTTCCCACCTGCTCTCCAAAGTAGTTTCTTGTGGTTCGATGTGCAGAAACATTCCAAAGTTTGTAGACATATTAATGTTTTTGAATCTGAGAGCATTTGTCTTTGATTTTTATCTCTCCATTTTCTCAGAATTCTTCCACACTCACATCTTCAATTTAAAACACAAATCTGCTACTATTTTCTTTGTTTTAGTCAGATTTTTCTCTGTACTAAGTTTCTTTAAGTAGACTTACCTTCTATGAAATTTTATCTCCTTCAAGATTTATTCAGCTAAGTTTCTCCTCTTTTCTGTAGAATATGCCGTTTCCCACACTGATAGCTGGCTGTAGATGGCTCTGTATCCATTACAATACTCAAGTGTATTCATTCCTTTCATACTTAGATTTTTTTTAAGAAAGCTAATTTTTTTCAATAAAAAAACATTTAAATAAAAGAACATTTTCAATAAAAGATCATTTGTTAAAAAAAGATTTTATTTCCTGTAAGTCAGCCAAAGGCATTTCTTGCTGTCCCTTCCTGGGCACTCAACATTTTCTGTCAATGCTTTGCCTTTACTGGAGTTTTCATTCTGTGTCTGTTTTTATTTTCAGCATGTTTCTTTTCCCTTCCACTTTTCCTGCAGATTAAATACAACTATTCCTGTCTTGCAGATCAAGTCCTTGAAGTTCACAATGGCATTATTTTTTTTCTTCAAGCATACTACATCTGAAGAAACAGTATGAAGTTCTCCAACCTTCTAATTCTGTTACATCTTTATGTTCATGAATGATAAAGTTGAGCATACAGCTATCAGTGAAAGCTGTCTTTAGAGTATATCAAAAGACTCTAAATTTTTGATATTTTCCTATTCTATTCAAATGCACATATTTTGTCAAGTAACTTAAGCATTACTGATGTCTGAGCTAAGATCTCCTTGAATTACTCAAAGTAAAATGCATCTTTTCTTGTCATGATACAACTAATTAAGAATGTATTAGCATAAGAGTAGTTACCTTTTTCTGCAATGTATATTACATTGTTCTCATTAAGGCTGATTTTCATGTTCCAGTTCATTGTTCCTGATCACTTTACCGGATTAACTTGTTCCAAATATTCAAGTTCAGAGATCATTGTGAGGATAAATCGGAAATAACTGTGTGGTATCATGCTTCTCTACTTTTCCAGATCATTAGAATACAAATGAGCAGTGCTGATCATCACACAGGACACTGAGGCATCTTGATTTCACTCTTTTCCCACCATGAAACTTACTGTTTATTCCCCTTCTTCTTGTCAGTGGCGCTACTCACTGCAACATTGTCTTCAGCAAAAGAACCTTTCCCAAGAGTTTGTGAAGGTTCCTACACACTGCGTTAGGCAGTTTTCCTTTACCCTCTTCTTTATCCATACTTTCAAGCAATCTTAATGCATTTCTGTAGCCTTACTTGTACCTCTCTTCATACACACATGTTCTGTATTAAGTAGTGCCTTACTTTGCTCAGCTACTTCCTAACCCTGGTTTCATGCAATTACCTTCACAAATAGACCCTTTCAACTCTCTTTATGCAGGGATCCTCTTTTGTTTTCACCTGGCCTTTCCTGACCTGATCTCAGTGAGGTCAAGAGCTGTTCTGAAATCCCATTAATCCCATCCAAGATTACACCACATCTGGCCATCAGTATTGGGCTAGCTGCTGTCTTCAAATACTGCATGATCGTCTGTTTCTGTAACTCACCACAGAAGATCTTGTATATTAAGGAATCTGGAAAAGCTAAAGAGCACATGGGCTAAGACGCTAAGATGCAAACATTTGCAAAGGTTCATGAATAACAAAGTTTTTTTTTTCCACAGCATGACTTCTTTTTTTATATTCCTTCCCTCACAACTACATTGAAATGACATGAATTTTGAAACACAGCTTGAAGTATAATATTACAATAATCAAGACTTTTTTGAGAATTTACAAAGCCCATTATGAATTCCACAGGCTTAAAATATTTAAGGATAAACTTAAACAAAGTTAACAAAAATCTCCAAGAACATAAATGTGCAGTTTGAACACTCAGACTACTGTAACTCTGTCTTTTAGTGAGGTCATAAAGTAGTTAATTTTAAAGACATGCCAGATTATTTTTCTTTTTTTGTTTTTTTATTTTTTTTCATGGGCCTCTCACTGAAATGAAACCTGGAGAGTCACTCAGAAAAATTCTTGTTATTTCAGCAGGACTTAAACCAATTTACCTTTCAATAGCAGAAACAGAAAGACCATACTGAATATATTTCTAAGAACTGAGAGGAAAAGGAGATTATGTTTCAGAATGTCACTAATAGGAAAATTGCATTAAGTCTACTTCCAATATCAAGTCAATATTTACCACAACTGATTTTTTTGCAGACTTTAGTATTACAGCCATTCATTTGGATCAGCTCAGTTGTCCATCTGCATCACGAACTCCGTTCCAATATTATCTGGGAGCAGCACTTAAGAAGAGAGTAAAAGAGGACAAAATCTGCAGGAACTGTTGCCCATTTCTACTTCTAACTTCCAGAGGAAAGCTGAGCTGCTGCATTTAATAGCCATTGATGAACCTCTTTTCTCATGAAGTTGTCTAATTGCATTTTAACTCACATAGACTTTTGAAATGTAAAACAACCTTTAGTAGTAAGCTTCACGTTTGTAGGGGAGAGCTGATTTCTTTTTTTTAAGCTATATATATCCTTAGAAGATATACTTGGAGGAAATGGACAAGATATATTTCCCAATAGGAGGGGGTTTAGCCTTACAGAGAAAGTAAAGATACACTTATCTTCAAAAGTTAGAAAGAAACTTGAAAGTCATCTTTTAGAAGCCATAGATCTGAGAGGAGAAGGAGTTTACCACCAGGTAGATCAGTGGAGAGGAGCTGTGTAAAAAATAACAGCTCAATACCATTTTTTCCCCTCTTGTGTTTCTTCAGCAGAAACAACAGTCAAAAAAACAGTCTTCCTATACTGTTACTTGCCATTTGTTGCACTGCAGCTGGGACAACTTTTTTTTTTTTTTTTTTTTCCAGATTCACACAACTGCATCGGGGTTTATAAACTCAGTTTGGCTTGTTTATCATTATGGAGTCATCATGCTCACAGAACAACTCCCTGAGTAGCCTGTTTATAATTTCTTTTGAATCTGTCCTGACTCTAGCTTTAATATGGAAAGCCTTCAATTGGTGGATGTGATGTGTTTGGGGAACTGCTTGTATGGATCCTAAAAGATCCCCTTTCCTAAAACCTTTCCCATAATCAATAGAAGTTATAGTTTGCAAAAATGCCTACCAAGCTTTGTTGCTGAAAGGCTCACAAAGGCTTGTTTCTTAACCAGTTAGGGATATCAATTCATTTTTTTTCTATCTATCTGCTCACTGGCCTTTGACTTGCCTGTTATGCACAACTCATCCTGATGAGGAATCTTCCACTGTATTATTTTTGTACTAAAGTGAAATACAAAAGAGTTTGTACTCCGCAAAGGGAAGGAATGGCAAGACTGGATTGAAAAATAGTCATGGCCCATGAATTGTTTTGAAAAATAGGTCCTTATTTAAATGAGGTATTTGTTGGCAATGAGAAACTGGTAACTTCTTTGCTTGTTTTCAGGAAAAAAAACAGCAATGAAGTGCCCTTCCTCATTCCCCAGAGAAGGAAGAAGTGGAAAGGTCAAATGGGGCATATTTGCCATGGAAAGCATCCATGGCTAGCAGATATTTGCAATGTTAATTGCAGGTGGAGCCAGTAAGACAAGAAGTGGAAGGTGCCTTGGCTGTGTATGACAACACAGCAATGGAGTTAAACAGACAACTTTGGAGAATGCTGAAAGACCTATCTGCCTCTTTCTCATCCCGTCAGCTGTAGACCAAATATCCTATAACTGGCATGAAAAACCATTGGCATAAGATACTCCTGAGTGAATGTAAAAAGTAATAAGTTGTACCGTTGTTTGATTTGAGGCTCCCTGAAACAGTATAGAGATAAGAGAAATTGAGTGAAGTACATTTAGAAAGACAGAGAAGAGCATATTGTAAGTATAGTAGGAAAAAACACTGCCTAGACAAGTGGATGTATTACCAGACTTGAATAAAGAACTGGAAAAAAAAACCAAGGCATGAAAAACACAAGGAAATTGTGAACTCTACAGGCTTATGAACATGATGAATATCAAGAAGCTGCATCCACCAGAACTTCTGCAGTAGATTACCATCTGGTTCCCAAGACTGAAACACCAAGCTGCCAAGATCTTGTTACCAGAGTTGTGAGCATCTCCAATTTTAGAAGACAGGCTGCTCCACTTGCTACCTACTTGGTTATCTGCTATCCAGATTCATCATGGCAGCAATAGATTTGGTGTCTCTGACTGGTCAGCAGAAGTCAAGCAAACTGAGATGGATAAGGCTTTTACAACCTTCCAGTCCAAATGGGTAAGTGCTCACTGTCCTTGTCAGGCCAAGGGGTCATGTTATTTCCAAACCTACCCCTTTGCTATATCAGAAGATGTTGACTAACAGACAGAGCAATAAAATAAACTTATTTCTCCGTTTGTCAGCTGGGGTATTGCAGCAACCTAAGACTTACCAAGTAGCGTGCTAGCAGTTAGTTAGAAGGCCGGCCAGTTGCAGCCAGAAAGATGTCTAAGCCTAAATCCAAGATTAAGAGTTCCAATTAAACACTCTCTAGTTGTTAGGCTCAAATATTTTGTCTTGCAGTGGAGAACTTCCAATATTCCAGTATTTTTGTCCCATAAATCTTTTAATATAATGTGTCTTTATTTAAATTCAAAAACATGCTGAAAAGTTGAAAAGAGAATGCTCTGAAGGAAAGCATGCTTCAGTCTGTGAAAAATGTCAGCCTGTCCTTTCAGCCAACTGTACCCATCCTTGTTCTGTTTGTCAGGCCTTTGCTGTGTCACTGGGTGATAAACACTCGCTTACTCCCATTTTGGCTGTATGAGCAAGCACTCCAGCACCTAAGACACACTGCTCAATGCTGAGATCCCTAAGCTGCTGCCAAGTGGCAGCACCAGAACTAGTGTGGCCATATCAGCAAGGCAGAGCAGAGGATCTAGTCAGGGTCTAGCACCACATTCGTGCTGCTGTTTTGAATCCAGGATCTGAGCCTACAACACTAGTGGTGCTGCTATTCTATTCTTCCTTTATCGCTTTTAACAAGGAATCCTTGGTCATACTCTAGTTTCTCAATTGCCTCATGGTTGCGCTGACGGTCCTGTGGAATCGTGACTGCCTTCTAGTCTCTGATTTACTAAAATACATACATTTTTTATTTTTATTGATGTTTTTAAAAACTTGCCTTTATAATTAAATCCTCACCATCTTAGATTTCTTGTTATAAATAACATTCTGGTTTTTATTTACTGGTCTTCTAGTCTAAGAACATAGTTATATGTATGTTTCATGAAAATGTCTGCTTGTTCACTGATTCTGGTAATCTGGTAGGTTGATTTTTCCTATCTTTGGTTTGAGGTCCTGTCATAATCAACTGGGATTGTAGTAATAGCATCTGCATCACAGAAATAATTTGGACAGGTGCAATGCACCAATTAAAACATAAACAAACACAAAATGCTTAGATTCACTCCAGTAGTTTAATTTTTTTTTCTCAATCCTAGAGTCAGTTTACAATTAATTTAATACTAAAGCAGAAATGACAGATGATCTAATTGTTAATGTGGTACAAGTTTAGAAAGACATTAGAGTACCATTCTGGAGAACTGTTGCACATAATTGCTCAGGTGTTCAGAACACATTTCATTCCCCTGCTGTGCAAGGACTTCTGTTCCTGGATTTTCTTTCAATGGTTCCCCCAGAAGTGGGATTAAAAGTAGAAACTTAATGATAATGAATTAAATTGTTCACATCTAAAGGGGTCTGATTGGCAGGATGCCGGAGACAAAGAGATCCCTGACGATGGTTAAAAAAACAAAAGTAATTGGATTACACAAAGAAAATAAGATAAACATTCATTAAAATTACAGTAACAGGCTGTGATTAATGAGCATATACAAGTGCAAGCAGCGCATATCCTTTAGGCCCTGCAAGGCCTACATCCAGTGGTATAATTAATAATTCTTAATTGTTTAGTAAGTAATTGTTATGCGCTTTCCAGTTCAAAAGACGTGAACTTGTTTTCCCTAACCTGATTTTATCTGTGACTACTATGGATTCATCAAAGCTATTGTAATTGGTAATGAAATTCAGCCTGTCTTTTTTTTGACTGTGAAATTTGAGTTGATGTGGTTTTGCTTGGGAAAGTCTTCATGGAACTTGAAGAACTCACCATGGAAGAAAGCTCCATGCATGTGGTCTTTCTTAGCATAGCAAAAAAATTTTCACATTTGGATATCAGAATGTTTAAACCTGCTGAGAAGAGCTATTATTGTACATGAGGTGAAAATTTTAGCTTTGCTTGTCCAGCAAGAGTCTGGTAATTGAATCAAAATACTCTGATGGGCTGGAGATAAAATTAACCAAAACCGTAGTTTTTGCTTAAGGACTAAGAGGACCTATTTTAGTTTTTTGGAAGTTCTCAAAATCCTTTGATTGCTACAGCAGCCATAGATCCAAGCCTAAGCCATACACTGCAGGAGAGCACAAAGCTGACTATTTTCTCTATCCTTTGGTTCCAAAACCCTTAACAACATGATTCAAGAGCTCCCAATTGAGAGCAAGAGAGCAGGTGGCATCTATATTTCTACAGCCCTCAGAAATAGTGACACTTTTAAGGGTCTTAAATTCTATGTCCTTCATAAGCCTTCTGCCCGAATGGTGGTTTAGCAGGCTGTCTACAGGACACCATAGTGGTGTGCTTGGGTGCAAAAGAGCCCTGCAGGCTTTTTGAAATATTTCTGAATAGACAGGTAGCACTGGTAGGCAAGAGCAGTGAATTTGGGAAGAATTACAAAAAATGGTGCTTGCAAATTTGAAGTCCCAGAGGAGAAGCTCTGGAGAGCAGTATATCCATCTTCTGGAGTCCTTGGGAAAATTGCTAAATGTATAGGTCATGATTACTGATGCACTCCTCACTGTCCACAATGATCTCTCTGCAGCACATGATTGTCAAGTTTTCTAGAACTGTGAGCGTTAGCTGTGTTTCAGTGGCTGTATTTTAGTATACCCATTAAAGCACTGGAAACTTTGCAAGCTCCCTTCCTAAATATTGTATCCCTGGCTGACCTAAATCAATGATGAGCATCAATGTCAACACTGTCATTACTCCATGTTACCAATATCATTGTTCCTCAAAGTTGCCTTTCATAGGGTTTTCATCCTTGTTGCCAATGCAGAACGACTGTACTGGCACTGTTACCAAGCATGTATGCCTGTTGGAAACTTTGAGAGCCTGTTTGAAAATGCTTGTCTTTTCCCTAATGTTTCCTTAAGAACACAACGATATTGGCAGAAAGCAATGGGTGATTCACAGGATGGTAATGGTTGTTGAGCAGGGTGGATGATAAAGGACCACACATCTGCCTGTTTCCTGCTGGAATGCCTTCTCTTCCTGACTGATAAGGCCAATTTGAGTACTTGGGGCCATGCATTCTTGCCAGGAGCTACCACAACTCTTTATTATAAAACAGCTCTTCTGACATCCAGTGCTGTGACTCAAGGAGAAAATCTCTTATGCTATTTTGCTATTTTTTTTTTAATAAACCTTGGCCTTAAAAGGTGGTTGTCTGTGGTATCAGTGGCACCTGCTCAGAGCTGTATTTGTTCAGTAGTCCCAGAGCAAGCTATAAACTTCAGTGCTCAAAGTAGTATAAAATTACTACTAAGATAGACCAATTCTATACTGTCTTTTTTTTTCAACACCTGGCGAACTATGGAAACTCCTCCATAAATTAATCACTTGAAAATGTCTTGTCCTCTCAATTCTGCTGACACTTTTTACTACATGTGAAAAAAAAAATGGCTTGTGTGCATAAATTGTGTAGTGAAAGAGACTAGTGCTCTTCCATTTCTCTTCTGTATCTGCAAATGGCAAGTATCAAGCAAAGATATTTCAGTCCCTCTTATATTATGGTCAGGAGGCATAAGAGTAGTCCCATGAAGTTGGAAGAAGAAATATGGTCTTGAAGAGTTTGAAGGGAAAATATGTATCTCTGGGGGACTGGAGCTGAAGAATCAGCTCAGGTGTTAGAATGAAAAACAAATACACCAAGATTGTAGGTGGGTTTTAGTAGAATTTGCCTTCATGTCTTGAATTTGGAAAGGTGCATAGAGATTTCTTTTATAGGTGCATAGAGATTTCTTTATGTATTATTTGCATCTTTACATGCTAGAGTGTGTAAAGGTCACATTCCTGTCCTATACATCAAAGTACCTGTTGAGAACACAGGGTATCTAGTGTGTCACAGACAGATTTTCATTCTTTTTTTTTTTTTTGTATTTCACAAACCATAAACATGGCAGAGTCCCTCTCCAGAGGTTCTGCCCTACAGTTTTCCTCGGGGCACAGAGGTTCTTGCAACCTGTCCCTACTGTCTGGGTGAAGAGCGGGGGAGGAGCATGGTGAAGAGGAGAAAAGCATGGCCCATGTTTCTTTATAGTCCAGACATGCACAAAATTAGTGGTGGGCTAGAAAGTCTTTTCGTAAGTGCAACTACTACCGTCTGCCAGAAATCTAGGCATGAAGAGTGGCCCCAGGTCTGTGGAAACACAAAAGTTATTGCTGAGAGTTTCCTCTTGTTTGATCTTGTGTTCCTCAGCTATAGTCCAGGCATTGACTCTTAATGTCTTCAGTGTTTCCATGTCAATGTTTTCCTTTCCAATCACAGTGTGTTTTACATGCTTCTTGATGTACATAAGGGTCCTATTGTAGCCACAGTAATCCCACAGGGATACTAAGAACAAGCAGCTAACATTACCATGAGTGGTTTCCCCAATAAGATTATTTTTAATCAGTTAAGTGGATCAAAGTTTTTTTGAAAACTCTTAAAAATATAGATGATGTTTGTCCATCATGGGTAAAGGTTTTATAATCTAGTCCTGCTGCTTTAGGAAGAAATGGTTTAAAAAAATAATATATATAATTTTAAGAAATTGTGTCAAACTACACTCACAAAACTTACTCCTCCACAGAGGGACGGAATTACTTAAATTAGAATGGACCCATCAGAAGACTTAGGAGTAAATACTATATTTCTAATACAGTGAACTGAGAATAAGACAAGATTTGGAGATCCAAACTAGTTTCTCTTAAGGTTGTGTAAAGATCCTCTCTGTTTACTAACAATCTCTATGTTGTACATTCCTTGTCAGCATATAGGCTGTGGCGCAAATCTTTGTTGAGATAATCAAGCTTTAATGACTGAATGGAACAAGTGATCTTATGTTTTTTTTGAGGCAATAGTACCAGGGAACCGTTATAGTTCCACACAGCTAAATCAAACTCCCAGCTCAGGCTAACAGCATATGGGATATGATGTCACTCTGTACATATGCAGTAAACTCAATGCATAGTGCAAATTAACTGGGCAACATTGGATGTAGTAGGCATGGGGATGATTTATGTAAGAATTTACGTAACTATTTTTCCAGATGCCCAACGAGCTGAGTGCTTGGAAAAGCAGCTGGTTGCCATGAAAACCATGTTACTGACTGATTGATGGGCTTTGGACTCCCTTGAAACTGGGGACCTAAGCCCCAGGATATATCCCCACCCTAAAATGGCTTTAGAGTGCTCAGTGTAAATTAATTGCAGCCAGGTACTGTGCAAACTGAGCTCAATGTTCTTTCTCCACTTCTAATGCTCCTTGCTTCCCTGAGGGAAATGGGACACAAAAGAACACTCCTGAATCATCGACCAAGAGTTTTACACTGGCAAGATCCTTGGCTTCCCCAGTGGGGTAACTCCCCAGTTTGCAGACCCTGTCTCATTAACTCACAACGATCAGAACGGGACTTGCATAGTCACAGAGGGGTGCAGCAGAGTGCTGTGGTTAAGTACAGAGGTGTTGATTATCAAGTGGGTTTTCTCGCATCAGAAGGAATCGTTAGCCCCTCTCATGTTGTTAAAACTGAGGAGGAAATTTTGGCCATGAAACTGGGGACTGAAATCTACAGGGGTTTGCTCTTTGGGTTAAACAGAACTGTTGTAGTCGCACCTTGGCCTTTTAGATAACTAAGTTTTCTTGTGTTGTGTTATTGATATCAGTTTTAATACTGCTGAAAGCAATGGATTAAAAACCTACTAGAATTTGCTCTTTCCTTCAAATTTATTTTTTCACTTAAATGATGCGACTTATTTAAAGTTCCTAGCTTAAATGCTTATAAGCTATAAATCAAAATAACTCATCTAAAGCTCATCTGTCAATACTGGTTTATACCCAGAAAGGTTGGGCCTGGAGGTTTAATTTTCCAGTGATTTTCAACTTGTCTGCTTATGTATTTGTTTGAAAACTAGGTCTAAATTACTGCATGCTATCAGGATAAGTAAGCTAAAAATTCTGAAATTCAGGAATTTTATGTCTGTTTTGTATGGAGTGAAATGCAATCAAAAAGTGAGATACAAAGCAAGGAAAATATAAGGCTCTCTTTTCTGGAACTGACTATAGTACTTGAACTTTTTCATGTCTCTCTACTTGCTTCTTGAGCCACACCACCATGCTCTTCTCCCATACTGATAAGAGAGAGTAAAAATGCTTTTGTAAAAGGCGTTTAGGTAAATTACTATGTTTAACACTGTATTTCACATGTAAAACAAAAGTAAAAATTTGCTTTTGCTAGTCTTTCAGGCCTCATCTCAAACAGATGAGCCACTCCCTCTGCTGGGGATATTTCTACAAACTGCTCTGTAAATGAAAAGGATGTTAAGTTTTTTCAGGGAAATACTAGAAACACCTCTAAAGTCACATAAAACCTTAACAGTGTTATAACATAGAAACATTTCTCAAGGGTTTTCAAGTGTCCTTATGCTATTTTATAGTCTTAAAATATCTACCTTATTCCAAAAAAAAGAAGGAATAGAAACACCAAAACATAAGAATTTCTTAGATAAATGGTTTTTGGTATTTTTCTTTCTTTACACATATTTATAACTTTATTTGCAGCTTGCCAAAGATAACTGACTGATAATCTGTCACAGGGAAGTTTTCCTTTTAGCTACAGGTTAGGTTTAGCCTAGACAAGAGCTGTAGGACAGGAGCAGCAGGATTTTTACCTTCTCCTGTTAACACTCAAAAAAACACCTGAAGGGTAACGAATCTCAGGAAGAAAATTTCAATTCATTTCCAGCTTTTGTTCAGTTACCGGCCTGTTGGATGAAGCTGCAGTGCATTCCAAAGAATGTTTCTGATGGGATGCCAGGAAGTGTTCCAACATCTATTTATACATATATTGGTTTCTCAGTTAAGCTGAAAAAGTGTGAAAACATTTGTATTTTTAAAAATAAGTGTATTTTAAAAGATACAGAAACAAAGGATACAAGATCAGGTTATCTGTCCGCTGTATTTCTGTTCTTTCCTGCCTACTATGGCAATAATTCATTTGCCTGTATCAGCCATGATTTGTACCAGGCTGCATGTATGGGAAGAAGAGGGTGCACAAGTATGAATGCAGACCAGCCACAGCACTGATGTACTTGCTTTTCAAGTAAGAGTGGCAAAAGAAATGAAGGCAAACTGACACTAGAGGCTATAGGGAACAAAGTACAGAACTCTATTGGGAATTATGTCACTTTAGTTCTGGTTTTCATGCAGTATCTTCCTTTATTTTTTCATTTATATAAATGTCAAACTAAGTGAAGTTTATAGAAAAAGAAAGTAGAAATAATTTGTTCTAAAAAGATAAAATAGGAATTGCATCCTTCCCAAGGTTTCCCCCAGGTTGTTTGCAGAATTTTACCTTGATTCAGAACAGTTTGGGTTCAAACAAACTCATAAGTTATTTTTTTATTTTATTTGAATTTTGAAGAATTAAGTGCCCAGCCCAGTAGTTAGTGTCTTTGTGGCAACTTGTTCAACAGGACAGAATAAAACCACTCAATGAAGGCTGAATTCTAACAACCTTATATTGAAAAGTACTAATTTCAATTACACGATTTGAATAGAGTGTAGTCTTTGAACGTGCCTGAATAAGGCAAAAACTGGATTGGAATAGACTACCTGGCTGGCACTTATCTACTTTTAAATTTCTACAGTTTCATTTTCCTTCTAACATCCATTGGTAAACAGAGGGAATCCTAATGGTCATGGGTGTCAGTGAAGAAGATGATCATACATAATGATTCACTCAATACTACTTATCTGTGACTGACTTATCTTTTTTTCTATGCTCACAAACTCTTTCTATGATTCTTTTGTGAACTCATAATTATATGAGTGGTTTCTAGGAAAAAAGGAAAAGACATGAGAAAAGTGATCATATACTAGTTACAGAAAAGTGTGCATACTGACATCCAACTTTTAAAAAGTAAGAAAAAAAATTTAAAAACCAGAGATCACTAAATGAAGCAATTTTAAGGTGAAATTGTGGAAACATCACAATTCACAAATCACAGGTTTAACAAATAGATCATGAGATCTTAGGAAAATTCTTGTAGACAGAATCTTTGAGAAAACTGTATGAGACCCGAGGGAATCCATAGAAGCCAAGGACTTAACTTCAGCTTTACGTAGACCTCACGTATTTAATACTTTATTAAAATTGAAATTAGTAAAGGGGAAAAATGAAGCTCAATTATATCCTTACTTTTGAGACATGTTATACTTAACAACCCTAAAGTATTTATTTACTATGTTTCAGTGCATTAAAAACCTTCCTATGTAGACCAAACACGTTTAATATGGCAGAAGCAATAGAACAGGGATAATGTACATAAAACATAGGAGAATGGCACTGGCTCAAGACATTCAATGTCTTGCTGCTGTTGGTACTACCTATTTATTCAAATTAAATTAATGAAAATCTCACAAAAAAGCTTTTAGTTATTGCTCTAAGTTGTATGTTAGGAATGTACGTACCTCTAATTCAAGCCTCTTTACTACTGTTGTGTTATATAACGTGGCTCTTTTCAAAAGATTCTTGGTGGAATATGGCTGCATTACTTTTCCCATGTCCCCAGATAAAACTGGAGGTTGACAGAAGCATAGTATTGAGGCAAGAGAAAGTGTGAACCCAGCAAAGCAGGTAGGTCTACACCTGAAGCCAGATAAGCACTAAATCAAGCACTAAAAACTACAAATATGGTTTCACAGTATTTTGCCTTGAGGGAAGGAAGAACCATTAGGATTTTTTTTTGATGGGAAATAGAACATGCTAGTAAATATATGAAGGGGTAAGTTAAGGGTTTAATAAATACAGAAAGTATGAAACTGATAGGTGCTGAAGGTAGGGCAATGTGTTCTGCCTGCTGAAGATACAGCTGCTACTTTAGCAAAAGCAGCGGTCATTTTTGCTTCTCTCCTGTGGCTCTTCCAGGTGTTTCAGTGAATGCAACATCTGGAGGATAGCACACAGTTTTACTCAGGTCATCTATTGTTCTGCGGATTACAAATGAAGTCCTGTCAATGTAACCGTGTGCCGGCTGGAAAAGTAACATCAAAAATCACTAAAAAAAGAAGTGGTCCATAGTTTCTCTAGCTAAAAACAAACTGTCGTATTATATTATAAAATTTAATAGCATCCTTCACCTCAGAACCTTTGCGTTTCCTGTGTGACCACAACCACTGCTAGCATCTTTGAGCTTGGGAGATTATGCAGTACTGTGGAGCGGCCACTCTGCATACAAACTGAGCTCAGAGCCTGTGCCAGATCACACCAGGTCACAACTTTATTTCCATTATTTTCCCCTTTGTCAGTCTTCTCACAGTGGCTTTATTAAATGTATAAGCTGAAGTATAGCTGCCTGATACTGTGGGTGTTCTAGCCATGCAAAACAGGGCAAAAAATAGTCTTGAAATATGTGGATTTTGTTCACAGTTTGCAGGAGTATACTGGATGTATCTAGATGCATCATGCCTACTTTTCATTGAAATGATTAGTGGATTAGTATCCTAACAGAAATGTGATTTCTGTTTAAAAAATGTTTATATTTAAATATGTACATGTCATATAATCTGGCTATTTTATTTTATCTTTGCAAATCTCATTTCACGAGAGTTTTCAAATAAAAATTCCTTGGATTTCTTATGTACACTTCTTTGAAATGAATAAATCACAGAATCAGAATTTTCATTCCTTTTGTATATAAAACATTGTGCATATAGGGACTCCAATCAGAAGTAATAATGGAAGATAAAAATGTTTACATTTAACTGATAATTCTTCGTACTGAAATCTTTGCACCTTGGCCAGATATAAATGGCTTTCACTGAATTGTGGGAAGGCATGTCTGTACTGTTGGAGTGCTCCAGCATTATATTCTATTGTAAAGTAATAATACCTATAAAATATAGCTCGTGTGTCTGTGTGTGTGTGTGAGTGCATGAATATCACATTCTGCCCCCTAGAAAAGTTCAAGCGTGGTTACTCAAATTTTTAAAATTGTTTTAAATCTGAAAAAAAAGCATATGGAAACTACAATCTAAGTTACAAATAAGAGAAAAAAAAAATCAGAATGAGAATATTTATGTGTCTTTTACCAGACTTTCACTGATATATAAACTCTCAATTTTTCCCATTCTTTTATCAAGTAGAAAAGACTCATCATTTCTGCCAGCCCTCAGGTTGTGTAGCACAGAAAAGATGGAAAATTTTCTTTTATTCTCTACACCTATAAACCACTCTATCCTAAAAGATAAGTTTTCTGGAAACTAAATGATTATTCTCTTGTGCAGTTTTCCTTCTCCTCTGACTCAGTTTTGCAATCTTTCATGGGACAGCAGAGTATAGTCCTAATAATGCCACACACCTTTCAGGTTATTGTCATGAAATTACCTGTAAATAAAGTGGGTTCAGTGCAGAATAGTTTTAAAAGTCTTGCAGTTAAAAGTCTAAATCTCACATGACTGGGACTTTATATACTTGAGTGCACTTCTTTCAGACCTGGTCATAGATATTTAATGTTCACTATGGTTTGCATTTTAATAACAATAACTTTTTTTGGATCTGTCCTAAAGTGACAGAGCAGGTCAGACAGAGAGCTAGAAAGATAACCTAGATGTTCCACTCTATAGTGTAGAGTCATAGCCACTTTTAATGTACTATTGTTTCAGTGAACCAACATAGGTTGAACCTCCATGCTTTCTTTTGCTCAAAGTATGAATTATCATGTTTTTCTTGTTAAACTGATGACATATGTGATCTACACAATGTATTCCTTCTATAAGTGTCAGTAATTTTTTTTAAGTCTGTTACAAAAGCAGGTGCATGGTTTTTTTTTTTCATTTTGAAATGTAATAAAGTCAGTTTTTGGCCTCAAGCAATACTAGGATTTAAAATAGGAACTACTTTGAAGCAGCATGAAGTTGCACCCAGCCTCTAGGTTATTAAATGTGTTTTCTCTCTCTAGCTTCCTAAATGCACCTCATTGTTTAATGGAATTCTAACTGTAAGATTTAGTTGTAGGCATTTCAGCTGTACTTCCTTTAGAAACACATAATGATTCACCCATGACTTCAAAATACACCAAGGGGATTAAAGGTGGGGGGAGGGGGAGGGGAAGGGGCAACCCAAAACATTTCTTTACTTCCAGATCACAAGGAAGAATAAACAAACTAATAGTATTTCAAGAGAAACAATAATATACCTGGTGAGTGGATCATCTCAGAGATCAGGTAGAACTGGGCTTCAGACTCTAAGGGTTTTCTTTCAAGCTCAGCTAGTTTGTGCAATTTCCTGCCAACAATAGCCTGTTCTTTTAAAACACTTTATAGTTAATAAAGATTCCATCCCAGCAAGCCTGCCTTTCCAGTCAATGTAAGATTTTCTTTTAACTAGTATCGATTGATGAACTTTGGCACTGTCAAAACTGAGCATCTGGGTATGAAGGCAAAACGATCCTCTGAATTACAGAAAACATAAGTATGTTACCCAGAACTTGCTGTTCAATTTGCATGAGTTTAAAAGATATTCCCCAGGAGATATGTAGTGTACCTAGAAGACTCTGGACTCTGTAATTACATTAAATGAATTCTTTTGCAAAAGCAGACACATACTATGGAGGTACTAGCTGTAAATTCAAAGTAAAGCCAATTTATATATTGCACATAAGTGCCATAGGTACTGATATAACAATATCCTCTTCCAAAAAAAATGGACTCGAAGTGTCTAATCTAAAGAAGAATATTATTATTTTACTTTGATGAGAGGTAAAGGCAGAACAGCTAAAACATTTGGAGACACACTGAGGGAACAACAAGGAGGAAGAAGAGAAAGATGCATAACCATTCTTTGCTTTATATTCATTTCACAGACAGAAGGTTCAATTTCCAGAACTGTCAGATTACTCTTTCGTTTTTTAACTTCTATTGTATTCAATTAAAAAGATTTTTTAAAGGTACATTTAATTATTTCAATCTTTTCTTTTTAAAAAATGTTTCAGCTTTTTTTTTTTGTTCCTGTAGGCTTGCTTCACAATGCTAATATCTTCTCCCTCAGCTACACTCCAACCCCAAGCAAAATCATGTTAGAGCAAGTAATGTTTTCTGAATGGAAGTTTTATTTTCACACACAGTCAAAATGAGTTATATTGCACCTGCACGAATGATGTTTCCCTTATTTTATGAAACTGGGAGACAGCCAAGTTGTACAGCGTTTCTGTAGGTGCAGAGTTTTTTCACACGCCTCTTCCCAGCACCACCTGCTTCAATGATTTGGGTGTTCCCCTCAGGTAGGTCACAATTTAAAACATGTTAGTACTCAGATTGGCCCTGCCCAGAGATAATACACCCTTCTCTTTTTTTGACAATGGTTGTGTTAGCCAAATATGACATAGTGATTTATGTTTGTTATTTTTTGAACTTTGCATAACTCTGTTACTGGATGTCAAGGGCAGCTGATGTTATTATACAGAGATTTCCAGAACCATAGCATGAGATCCAATTAGATGGTAAACAAAAACATTTGGACTAAGGAAGTGGAAAGCTGAATGAGGCCAGTAGTCCAGCTAGTTCACTATCTTGTCTCTAACACGGGATGTTAAGAGGCATTGAAAAGGAAATAGCAAGAAATAATACAAAAGACTGTAATTTTATTATCACCTTGTGCTGAAGCTCACAGGCAGAGTGGGATGTGGGAGTCTGGTTTGCAATGACCATGCTCTACCTTGTCAAACAATGAACTTCACTTCCCACTGGTCTCAATCCAACACCTTTTGCAGCAGCTTGCTCATGCAAAATAAAGTAAATCCAGCTCCACCGTGGGAGGGTCTGTCTATCTGGTAATTTTTCTGTCTATTTTTCTGCTTTAAACAGCTTTTGTTTGGTTAATTGGTGCCGTAGGCAGATAACCAATTTTCTCCTGTGGAGGGATTAGCAGAATTCCATTGTTGAGATGTTCTAATTGTTAATTTGCATGCTTGAGAAAGATTATAGTTTTGATTGTGAAACCTACCAGGGTTGATTTTTTTTTGCCTGAACAAAGTCGAGAAAATAGGTTTTTGTACTTAATTAATATCTACACGGTATCAAGCATTGGACAACATCAAACACAATTATGAAGCATATTTAAAGAACAAATGTCCCTAATTCTCCTCTTTGGGAGCAGTTCATGGCCAGCTCTGTCTCCAGAGGAAGTTAGATAAACCCTAAGGCTGAAAAGTCCTCTAAAAGATGTTAAGCCCATAAAGGAATGTAGGATACCAGCAAACCTCACTCCTGCCACTATTCTCAGTTCATATATTCTAGGAGTTCCTCTTCTTTGTCTTTGTCCTTCTCTTCAGGGTGAAAAATAAAATAAACTTGAGTTATTAACTTGAGCTGGATAATTGGAGGTAAAGTCCTACAGAAGATGAGGCACTTTGAAGTTTTCATATGAATTAATAGATTGTGATAAACCTTGGGGTGAGGGGTGATTGAGAACTTCATATATGTCTGGCAGCTCATCAGAAAGCTACTAAAAATCTTATCAGGTCCGGGAATTTTATTCTATTTAACTAACTTGGGCTGAACCATTTTTCAGCACTAGACAGCATTTCTAGAAAATGGTAGAGTATTTTCAGTTTCTTCTTTAAGAGAACACGTATTGTTGTTGCTTTGCAAAGAGATGTGGCATCAACATTGTCCTTAGATGGTATCAGTCACTGTTAATTTTAATTCCTTTTTTACTCCAGTGTTTGTGCACTGTTAGTATACAAATAGTGACAGGAGAAGATCTGGTATCTTGAATTTCTGATGCAAAAAAGTTCTGCCATTTACAGCTATGATAAATAATTACGAAGTCACTGCAAAATATCCTCATATGAAAATGTTTATTACAGGACTAGTGGAACTCCTTACATGAGACAATAGAAATTCTCTCTTCAGCTATCTCCAGCTTAAGGATAAGCAAAGGTTTTTAAGTGTTACAGTCAAGTTCTGAATATAGGTGGGGATTGCTAGGACAAGGCAAATTAAAATGGTGGAGAGAAGATGGATCAAGTGCATGGATCAGCAGCTACTGTGAAAAAAACATTGCTTGGATTCAGAAACTAAAAAATGTCTGGGTGATAGCAGAGTAGAAGGCAGCCAGAAAAAAGAAATAAGAGCCCCAGAAATAAGAAATGAAAAATGCTATCTCGGATAGTTGGTTTGTGGTTGGTTTTTTTTGTTTGTTTGTTTGGGTTTTTTTCTCTTGTGCTGTTCTTTGGGTATCTAAAATGAGAAAACAGAGTTTCTGCAGAGTTGTCTTTCTGTGATCAAAGAAAGGATGTGGAGAGTTAAAAATATGCATCAGTTTATGTGAGGAGATCCTAAAATCCCCATACCAAGAAATGTTTAGATAATTATATACCGGTGAGCACTACACTACTTTTTAGCTGACTGAAAGAAAGGGAAAAAATGAGAGGATTAAAGCAAACCAAATGAAATAAAAAGTTGCATGCAAACATGGACAGATAAACACTTTGTTTTCTGTCTTCAGGACATTTCATAACAAAAGACAAATGTCTCTGTAAGCATTATTCATTTTACTGATGATTGCATTAAGACTTTGGGGCGAGTCATCCATTTTATTTTATGTGTATTGGTTTAGTTCTCTTTCATCAAAAATATCTGTTTATTCATAGTGATTCCAGCTAGACCTTCTTCCAGTAAGACAGTTAACTGTCACATCACTAAAAAGCATTGGGTTCATCTGTTATTAACATGTTAAATAGTGTCTGTATGTTAAAAATCAGCACAAAAAAATTTTTGTCAACACTACAAAATATAGAAACGTTACACAGGAGAAGTGCCTTGTGGGTAGATGTTCATGATGCCTGACACAACTGGTGAGTCTCATAGAGGTTTTGAGTCCATGATGAATGTGTAGATGGACAGTTACAAAACTACTGGCTCCTCATTTCTAGGCTGTTGGGCAACATTATGTTGGGTGAAGAGTCATTGCTTGGATTCATTATGGCAAAAGACAATAGTATTCTCCATGCAAAAAAACCACATGAATAATCAGTTGTTATGGTTTCTGCTATTTTAGCACTTTTGTATTGATAGAGACTGTTCATAGGTCACTATTCATGAGATCACTTCCATAAACTAGGGATTTTTCTGAAATAAAGGACAAATACAGACCTCAATATAGACCCTTCTCCCATTAGGTGGAGAGGTATGATAATAGCCCATTCAGATAATCCAAATCTGAAATGACAGTGAATAGCACAGGGCAAATAAAAACCCACACTTCCCACCCTGAATGACTGCTTTAGCTGCTAGGACATGGCTGAACTGGTGTGGCCCTGATTAAAAGGGAAAAGTCTCAGTAGCCATGATGCTGAGGAATGCCGTTATGTGAGAATTGGCCTTTGCAGCCAGTGGTGCAAAAGTTAAGTCTACATCCAGACTGGAAAACAACTGCTGTTTCCTCTTTGCTCACGTTAATTCAAGCCCTTTGCAAAATGCTGCCAGACATTGGAAAACTTAACAGCTTGGCCTTAACAGCTCCAGAATAACCTTAAAATCTTTGTTTGTATGTTTTATTTTTAGTTTCAGCTACTTAGCTGGATAATCGTTTACTGATTCTCAGTGCCCACGGAACCATCACTGTGACACTGTGAACAAGTTTAAGACACAGGCACAAGAGAATCTACAGACTAGACTAGGTAGGGTGGGGTGACTTTTTTCAAGCTGGATAACTGTAGGAAATCTAGGATTCTTATTCTGAATATCCTTCATAGCCTTCTGAGGAAAAACCTGATAACTACAAATTGGGATGAAATAGGCTTCCATTTGAACCTCTCCATGATATTCAACCAAACTACATTAAGTCTTGGAATATTCAAAGTCTTGACTCTATTTTTCAGTCTATATTTTGTACCTTAATCAATGTAATCTGACCAGCCTCTAGGTCTGGCAGCCAGAATTAGATGGTAAACAAATTTTGTTTTAGAGTCCCTTTGAAAAACTAGCAAATTCATCAGAGAATATTCTCTTGCACTTTTCCAGTTCTGTATTCTTTGATATAAGAAGGGTTAGATAAAACTTCTGATTTCTGGATAGTTAAATCAGTGAAGGTCTTAGAGGCCTGTACATCTTCTTTTGTACCATCACTCTGATCTCAGTCCCACAAGGACAAATATTAAAGGCTGATATTATGCATTGACAAGGTATTTTAGCTAAGAAAATACAAAACTGTAGATTTTGATACTGTATATAGGAGGAAGTTATTTTGAAATTAACCTTTGATTGCTCACTGACCATGATTAGTCAGGCATGGGTAATTTTAATTGACTATCTGTAGATCTGAAAGAGCACTGGGCTTCAGAAGTCAAATTAGAGTGGTCCCAGATTGCACTCTACGCAGTTTACTGGGTCACACCAAAAAACTTCATTAGTAGTATAACATGTCAAAATTTGTCACTTAAGAATGTAAACAGCTCCAGAAACAGGAATGAGCAGGCCTCTAGCCATCTGCTTTGTGTGTTAGTCTCACTTTTTCACTGTAGGCACTGATTTTTGTTCACTCAGCCAGATGATCGTCGTCTTAGATTCAGCTGAGTGTCCCGAAGTAACAGAGAGCTGGAGATGTCAACAGATTGCGATGCCTTCCGGTAGGGGCACAAGGCTCTGGGCCCAGCAGGGAGGAGCAACATCAACAGCTGGTACATCCCAGGACCTCTTTTCCATCTTCTCCTCTTATTTTTTGCTACAGATGTGAGAAGCAAACAATCTTGTCATTATTAGCAAAGGCACCCTGGCGTAACCCTATATTCCCTTTTAACTCAAGCCAGCAACAAACCGTCCTCCCCCATCCTCCCTCCCACTCTCTTTCCCTCCCTTTTACCTCTCTCCTTACTCTCTTCTCTGCTACTCTGACATTCTGAATGGAATAGAAGTAATTAGTTTTTTAATTTTTTTTTTGGCACCAAAAATATGGAAAATGTACATTAGCCAGAAAACAAATCCTAAAATGTGTGGTGATTGAAAGAAAACATTAGCAAGTCTCTGAACAGCAGTAGCAATGTCAATTACTAGTTCATATAAAAGAGTCAGTAGGGGATTAGGCAATTGCTGTGCAAAGAATAAAACAACGGTTTCTTAAAAATTAGTGTTCAGCTGATAGCCATTTAATTAAACTGTTTGCTTTAGCATTTGTGATTTTTAATGGCATTTCAAGAGAGGTTAAAGGGAGGAGCTGGTGGATAAAATTTAATACAGACACAAAAAGCTGTCATTTCTTTGCTAAATGCATAGTGTTTCGATATGTTGTCATTCCCACCAACAGACTGATAGACAAAATATATGAACGTAGCAACAGCTTGTGGAAAAATCACCCTAACCTTAACTGAAAAGGAAACATTAGTTGGTAGTATTGTTACTGTACAGCCATGCTTCAGAAATGCTAAGGACCAAAGTGAGAGGAAACATCTTACACCAGAGATGCAAAACTAATTTTCAGAGTTAACGAGCTGCTCCAGCAATCTGTGTGGAAAAAAAAATAGAATGGCATTGAGAAATGACCTAGTGAAAAAAAGTAATTTCATTTGCTGATTTAAAAATGTAAAATGATAGACATCCTCACATTAAAATCACGATGAAGTAAAACACTCATATTTCAGTATATCTACTAATCAGTGGGAGTGAGGAAGAAATATTTCCTAAGAAAGAGCCGGGGGGAGGGGGAGGGCACATTTTGGTGAACGTTTACTACCTTTCAAGCTTCTGGCAAATATTGGACAAAGGATATTGAACTTAATAGGGCCCAGATATGATCAACTACAACTATTTTATTCTGTGTGGATCACACTACCTATATTTCTGAACTTAAATGCTGTGCTGGTTACTTGGACAAAATATAGGTTTGTTATAAAATAGGAAAGGCCTATATTAGGAAGCTGTAAGTCAGGAAAACTTTATTCTCTTTATTCTCTTCATTCTCTTCATTGTCAACTATGACAATGATGTAGCCTTTCTGTCATTAACAGAGAACCTGACTATGTGGTAAACTTTGGATGAGGTTCTGTTTTGCCATTGCCCTTTAACAAAAGCATGGAAGGAGAAAGGGCGAGCTGGTCACTGAAGTCCTTTAGCCCTCTGAGAGTCCTGATCCTGGGATCAGGCAAAAGCAACATCTACCCTACATCAATTGAGTTAATCATAAATTTCATGAACATTTTAATTAAATAATGATATGATGATTTTTATACAAAATATCTTGTCCTCCTCTCACCCCCTCAATGCTCTGTTAAAGCTCAGCTCACGGTGCACAAAGGAACGAAAGATTCATGACCTGGAAAGTCAGCAAGGGAAGAGGAACATGCCTCTGCAATAGTGATGGGCATCATACTTGGTAAGGCAGAAGTGTATCTAACTGTCTATAACCATGTGTTCACAGGTTCATATTACCGTCATCTCTTCTTGCGTGCTTGGTTTCTACTTAAAAGCTGCCTTTGGACTTTCCCATGTGCCTTGCAATTAACAAGAATGTACTAAAAAGAAGTTACACAATTCTCTGATATCCCTGCTATCAGCCTATTATTCTATCATAATATTTGATTTAATAGTATCATTACACATGATAGTACCATGATGTTTTTGTTATTATGGAAAGTTCAGATGGCATTGCTTAATCCTATGTTGTTATTTAGTGGCTAGGCTGCTCAGGATATATAAGAGCAGAGCCTTTAATTCCTACTGTTTCTATTCCTAATTCTATAACAAGCTTGCATTGGTAGGGTCAATACCATATAAGTTTTAGCAACACCTTATTTTTAAGTAGTCTTGGGAAAAAAAGTCAGTTGACATACCTGTTCTGAAAAATGTTTGGCTATCACAGTGGCAAGTATTTAAATTACAGTTGTATTGCTCTTATAATGAAATAGACTGGAAACTTCCTGCAATGTTTGTTTGTTATCCAAGAAAAAGTGAATCAGTCTAACCTGGCCATTGATTTACCCTAAAGTTTTTGTGGATAGAGTGATTACAGATGCTGTGATGGAAGGATCAGGTTGTCCCTGTACAAAAGTGTCAACAAATCTAGTCAAGTATAGTCACAACATGTCCTGCATGATTGTTGTCCAGCCAGTTTAACCCCTATCTTGTTTTTCAAAGTCCTGTATATCTCTCAGTCTTCTTCTCCAGGGAAGTGCAGTAAGGATAGGAGAGAGGTGTGTTATGATTCAGATAACAGGAGAACAAAGATAATAGAAAACACACATAAACTAGACTGCAAATTTTGTGTATTCACCTTTGAAAAAAAATTGTGAGCAATTTTCTGTAGAGGGTGGGAAAACAGGAGCTCCTGAGGTATTTTCATGACAACACAGAAGTCTCTGGGTGTTCAATAACATGGCATGGTGATGACTGATATAGACACAAATTAAACAAACTCTTGTATTATTGTTATTCATTTGCATTGGTTTATTTTCCACTCCTAAATTTATGCTAGAAAAACAAGGTAGCAATTCAAAGTGGTGATTGGAGGTGTGGAAAGGAATATAATAAATCTTTAAGTTCAGGCTCACTTAAAGGACATGAAAGCTCCGTTTTTAAGGAAAAAAAGAAAAGATGCCTTGCAAAAAAAAAATTTTTTTTAATATAGAATGATGTATAATAAGTGCTAGTTAGCAGATATTCAGTTAATGTAAATTATCAGGATTTTTTATAAATGTAAATGAATATTGTTTATATTTTGTATACTTTATTCTTTCAGTTTAGTTTTCCTCAGTGTCATGCATCCTTTTCATTTTATTTCCCATGTAGACAGAAAGAACCATATAATCACTCTGATAATAAACATGCAGGAACCCTAGGCACAAGAAGATTTGTGAAATCTTCATTGGAAAAAAATAATGGATCAAATAATATACTAGACTGGATCAGAATAAATTGCTGAAATCAAGTAGAAACATGCTTCTGTCCAACGCAAACATGTGCTATATGACAGCTCCATTATATTAAAAAGCAAAAAGTGGGAGCTTCATGTAGTATGATGCAAATCATAGTTCTGTTTAAGAAAGACTTTGGAGCAGTAAATTATGATCTTGTTTAAACTGTTATTCATCTTGTAAGAGAGAAATGATCCACAGTACTTCAGAAGCTTAGGTTAAAGCTTTCTTCCTGTTTGAAATTTTTTTTTGTTTCTTTTTTCTTTGAATAACATAATGCTCTTATCTTAATTATAATTTGCCACTGTTGCAGTACATGCTGTTTGGAGTTAAGCTTAACCCTTTGAAGAGAGGATCCAGATTCTTCTATTTGTGTGGGTTATCTGTAAAAACACAGAAATGTGCAGCCACCAATGTACTTAGTGTAAGGTCGAGTACCTGATAACAATTGGTACACGTTACCCAGAAGGTACAAAGGGGTCAATTTTGGTCCTCACAGCAAACATCAAATTATCTTGCACAGGAGAAAATGTCGCTGGCTAAGGCAGCCCAAGGAGTCTTTTACTATGTCGTCTACTACTGTTATAAATTATTAATCACTCTGACTTGCTCAGTCTAAACAAGGAGCTTCATAAGATGTCCACACTAGGCAAACTTCTCCACTGTGTGGAGAAGATGCTCTGTGTGAATAGGGTATAAACATTCAAGCGGAGTAGGACTGCATGGGCCACACTGACCCATTCCTTATCTCTCTCCTTGGGCAGAAAGAGAAACAGGACCTGGACCCACTGTAGGCACCTCCTAACCCATCACATCACTCCACTTCCAACAGTTCTGGGTGTCGCATCTTCTCGAGTTGCCAGTCTCTTTCCCCGCCAGGGAATGGTTTTTAACTTGTTTTTAGTTAGGACCAAAAAGCCTTCTGGGAGCCTTGTCAATATTAATGTCACACATTAATATGGCAATCGCACTCAGAGGTCAGTGGAAAAATCAAAAACCCAGCCGACTTCTCTGTTGTGACTTCCTTGCACATGGGCTGTTTTTATAACCTGCACTTTCTACACAGACATCCATTCATTCCACAGCTTCTACAAAATGAAAAGCCTTTAGGACCCACAGTTTTTAAAAAACTGCTTTAGAAAAATACTTCATTTTTTGCATTTGTTTTAAGAGGTGGGAAGCAAGAAGGCCGTTAGTGATCATTTTTAGTTTCTTCCTTAATATATTCAGCCTATAATACAGTTTAAAAGTCTCAGTATTGTGCAAGTGATAACATTCTTTTATTCACTTCACTGTGGTTAAATTGACCATAGTGAAACCAATTGCAATAATGTCTCAGGTAAGTGACCCAAGGGAAGCTTAAATTCCTTGGAGATATAGGATATGTTCATAAGCTTTGTTTTTTATGGCAAAATGTGTAATTCTTCCTTCTTCCGGGCTCATGGCTTCTTTTTGATAAAGTGAAGGCCCTCCTCTTGCTGCTTAAATTCACTTCTTTCTGTTCTTTAGAAAACACCTCATAGCCTTAGGAAGGCAATCTCAGTTCAGGGAGAGAATGGGAATGATAAGGGTCAATTAGGTTTGGTCTTCTAATTTCTCTTCTAGAACAGTACAAGCAACTGTCAGAGATACACAGAGGTGTGTTCAGCCCAGCAGGGCTTTCCTGCAAGCTTTGTTTGGGTTCCCTACTCAGCTTTGCATTTTATTTTAGTTTTAATAGAAAAGGATGATTCTTTTCATATTTTGATCTTTGCTGATGTGTGGGGATTTGTAGTGTTACCTTCAGGCTAATGCATGCACTCTTTGACAGGCCTGGGAAAGTACACAAAACTGCTACTTTCTGCTTATCTGGCTTTTTCACCTCAAACAGTCTTCAGGTTGTTTCAAGACTTGTATTCACAGGAATTTCTTCAAAAAGGAAGACAAGTAAAAAACCTGACAAAGGTTCCAGTAAATAAGCATGAAAACAGATTTTTCTTTTCTTTCTTTTCTTCTCTTTTTTCAAGAGAAGGAATGCTCGGAGAAAATAAAGTACAGTTTTGGTGATATTAAGGAGCTATTGTGTCTGAGAAGCAAAAACACTACTTTAGTAGCAAGGACTACTAAACAACTCATCTGCTCCTTTGCTTTTTAATCAGAATGTTATCCGTCCATTCTTTCCTTTTTCTTATTATTAATTTTCACCACGCCCTCATACTTTTCTTGTCTTGCCACTTCCTTTTTTTTTTTGTCTAAAAGCACCTTTCACAATTTGCAAAAACAAGTCAATGTTTACACATTTGAAAGGCATTAAACTTGTAAACACAAGCTAACGAAAGCTAGACAGCTTTTAAATTTGTATGAGCAGCATATGGGTGGACCTCCTCTGCAAGGATTTTGGTTTTTTTATAAATTCATTTTGTACATAATCAGTATTTAGAATTACTGCTTTGATACTGGACACTGCATGAACTCACTGAAAAATTAAACAACCACATCTGTAAAACAATTGTAAATACTTCTAGTTGGAAAAAAAAAAAAAAAAAAAAAAAAAGAAACCACACCAAAAAACAAAACCCCCACCAAAACAAAACAAGCATTCATGCTTCATTTTTATGAAAAAGGAATATCACTGTAAAAATATTCAACCTTGTAATCAATAAACATAACCTTCCAGTGTTTTATTACAGATCTTCATTTGTGTTCAGGTTTTACTTGCAAACATTATTGGCTGCCTGGCATGAAGGTCATTTTATGGAAAATACACATATCAGATGTGACAAAGGTAACATCCTACCAGAGTATCTGCGTTTCCAGAAAACTGCTAGAAGAAGATGCTACAGAGTAAAAATAATAATCCTGAACTGCATTCGCTTTCACAAATGTCAGTTTTATGAAGATAGTGATTGAAAAGCAGGCATTATTTCTAGGTTTTGTTCTATATACTATTAATTTTGTCAAACCTGGTGTTTGGCATTTCAAATACAAAATAAGAATTTTCTCTGTGCTTTCATCCTCATAGCAATAACACAAACTTCCCAAGGGGATCGGTTTCTTCTCAGATTTATCCATCTCATATTTTTCCAACACCAAGGACAATGTTTTCTGGGGAGAGGAGTTCAGTTTTGTTTTTAACAGGGTAGTCACTTTAAACATGGAAACAAAGCAGTCTCACTAGAAATCTGGGCACAGTATCTCAACCAAGTGCAGCCAGCTTAGTATCAGTCTGAAGAACTCGCTATTCAGGCCAGATGCTTGCAACATCTCTAAAGGTTCCTTGATTAATTGAGGTGAAACCACCCTGTATAACAGGGTCAGCACACACAAGCTTTCATTATTTTCTTCATTTACATCAATTAGAATTATGGAAGGCCTGGGGCTACTCCTGACTTCTAAAAACATGATCTACTCCTAGGTGATGTTTAAATAGAGCACCGGAAAGACTACATCATATTTCATTTACAAATAAAACTTTTATTTCTTTCATCAATGACAGCAAGATTTATATTAGGTGTACTGCTAAAGCAAGTAATTAACATATATCACACAAGGTGGTCAGACTCTGAAGAACTGGCACTTGGTGTATATCACAACAATCAATCTAAAGACAGTGAATTTCACTTTTGTGCAGGCTGCAGTCAAGAAAGAATGAACATCTACTCCAACAGATTGTGTGAATTCCAGTTTTCTTTTTATGACAGCTCTTTTTTTTTTTTTCTTAAGTGGTGTGCAAACCACTGCTTTGTAGTATGGCTCAACTGGAGAATGCTTTTACCAGGCTGAAAAAAAAAGAAGAAATGAAGTTCAGGTCCTCTACCTTGAAAGCTAGATGAAAGGAGCAAGCCTACCACACATGAAGATGACATAATATATCAAGTGTCAGAATTAGAGAAGTATTCCAGAAGTGAACCAAAAGAAACATGGTATTGATAATATTGTAATTTTCTACGGTCCAGTGTGTAACAGCAGACATCTCTCCTGCGGATGTGGTGTTCAAGGTGAAATCAATGCCACATTTTCCTTTTCTCAATATAAGTTATTGCATGTCACTGCAGCCTTGTCCAGCAATGCAAAATTTGACTCACCAAGTGTTTTATCAATATGTACAAGCCAATTACTTGCAGCAACATTATTGCTGCAAATATAGTGAATATTTTTGCAAATTTTAATAATATTATTCTGAATGGTTTGTTAAATAATATTGGTTTGTTAAATAACATTGCTGTGGCTGTGAATCCAACCATCCAGGGCTGTAAACCTAAGTATCCTGTCTTCTGTGTGAAAGGGCTTCTACTTACTCCACATTATTTTTCCCATTTTCTTTCCAAATCTCTGTAAAACCTCTAGCCTATAAAACTCGTAACCATATTCATCCCACAGATAGAGACTGGTAATAGTATAAATGGAACTGAGGAATACATATTTTTCATTACTTTAACCTGAAGTAAGTAGTAAAAACAATGACCAAAATTATTAATCCAGACGCCAGACCAGACTGGAACAGTTTTACTCTGACATCAGTAAAAGCGTCCAGGCACAGCCTCTTGATGGAGTTCAAGTGGGCCATCAAACCATCAGGCTGGTATTGACCCCGGGGTACTTTGTGATTTGAGGTCTTTGGAGATCCCCCAGATTTAGAAGTGGGGAGAGCTAAGAGGGTCTTAAAGAAATGTCAGCATCTGTTACCTTTTTTCCTTTTTTTTTTTTTTTTTCAATATTTGTCCAGCACTTCACATTCCATAGTATGAGGAGGAAAAGTAGATATTGTAACAGCTCTCATAAACTTTCCTGACAATTTCAAAAATCTGGTCTGCTTGTGTCTATACCAATCAGATTTGAATATGTTTTTTGCCTATTAATTCTAACATTCATACAGTTAAAACCCAGCACTACTTTTCAAAACTACTTCCCTCACACAGTGGGAAGCAAGAGGAACTCGACTTTTCAATTTCCTAATAGCATAACTGTTATCTGCTATAACACAGGCTAGACCACAATTCATGGAAGAAAGCAATGTTCTAGATCTAGTCTCAAGTTTTAGAATGTATCAGACATTAGGAATTAGCTGTTAATGTGACACCTTGACACCTGGCTGTCTAGGCAAGGCTGTTGGAGCCAATGTCAGGCCTAGATATGGAAGAAAGAAAGAAGAAGGAATTTGGTTTTAATACAATACAGTGAACTCAGTTGTATTCACTATAGCAGAATACGTGGTTTAAAAAGATGCAAGAGAAAAGTTTTCTTATAAGTAACAAGAAGCATTGGAAAGGTAAAGAGTCACTGTATGAGACAACTTGAGAACTTGGGGATCTTACAGTCTACTGCTTCACAGATCTTGGGGGAGAGAAGAGCATCTGCTCTCAGAAAAAGAAGTTAACAAGAATATACTCAAATATTGTTGATTAGAGGATTTCTTATGATAAACACACTTGAAGCCCTGCTGAGCACATAGCCCAGGACTCTTCCAAACTGAATCATGTCTGATTTGTGTTTACCATCAGAAATGTGCATTGCTGCTCTGTTTGTGCTGTACTGAGCATCTTGCAGATTACTCTGATTAAAAATCTTAGTTCTAGCAGCTGTAATTAGTAAGTGCTAAGAAAGGAGAGGCTATAAACTGCCTGCAAGCTCTGTGGCTGGTAAATCCCAAGTGTTTTTCACTGAATTTCACTGCATTTTTTTAGAGCTGGAAGGGACCATAGAGATCATCTAGTCCAACTCCCCTGCTGAAGCAGGATTGCCTAGAGCATGTTAGAGCATGTTA